>JAENPR010002091.1:0-77583 GCA_018135685.1 Themeda triandra
CCATTTTGATGCCACTCACCTCTCCACCATAGAGTTTTCCATCACCTCGAGAAGCCGGGCGGGCCTTTAACCATGCCTCCACGGCTCTAAATTTATTATATTTGACACCGACCATGCTGTCAAGACGGTCGGTTCCAACGCATTTTATGTGGCTCCCGGGCTCGGAGTCAAGCATGCCCGTATGCCATAGTTAAGGCATTTGACACTGCCCTCTACCATAGCGTTTGCCATCACTCAAGAGCCTGAACGGCACTTAACCTCGGCTCCACGGCTCCAGAACTGCCATATTTGCACACACGCACTTTGTCGGTCCGCACGGCCGGTTCCCCGCAAGCATCCTACGACTCCTCGCACCAAGTCAAGCACGCCCATGCACTATGGTTAAGGCATTTTTGACACCACCGGCCCTCGACCACAGCATTTGTTGCCGCCAAGAACCCGAATGGCCCTTAACCATGGCTCCACCACTCTAGAACCGCCATATTTGCACACACGACTATGCTACCGCACACCCGGTTCTACGTGTCCTACACTGCCGACACTAGGTCAAGCACCACAAGATGCCATGGTTAAGGTGTTTTGACACCTCCGTCCCACCACCACAATGTTTGTCATCACCCGAGCCCGAATGGCCCTTAACTATAGCTCCACGACTCCAGAACATCCATAATTGCACACACGATCGCATGCCGGCGCACGGCCGGATCCCCGTGCATCCTACGGCTCCGGCACCGGGGTTCAAGCACACACCCGTACGCCATGGTTACAGCCATTTGATGCCTCTCACCTCTCCACCTTAGAGTTTTCCATACCCGAGAGCCCGAAGGGCCCTTAACCATGGCCCATGCGCAAAACCGCCACATTTAGACACACTACCATGCCGCATGGTCGGTTCCCACGCATTCTATGGCTCTCAAGACTAAGCTTAAGTCAGCAAGCCCGTACGCCATGGTTAAGGCATTTGACACCTCTCGCCTTCCCTACCATAGCTTGTCATCGCCGAGAGCCCGAACGGCCCTTAACCTTGGCTCCACGGCCCAACTGCCATATTTGCACACACTACTCTGCTGCCGCACTACTGCTTTAACGCATCCTATGGCTCCTCGCACTAAGTCAAGCATGCCCATGCACCATGGTTAAGGCATTTTAACACCTTTAGCCTCTCCACCACAGCGTTTGTTGCCGCCCGAGAACCCGAATGGCCTCAACCATGGCTCCACAACTCTAGAACTCGCCATATTTGCACACACGAATATGCTAACAAGACAAATGGGCCTCAGGGCATGTTCTATAGCTCTCGACACTAGTAGTCAAGCATGACCGTATGCCATGGTTAAGGCATTTTGATGCCTCCGGCCTCACCACCAAAATATTTTTCATCACCCGAGAGCCCGAACGGCCCTTAACTATAGCTCCACAACCTAACATCCATAATTGCACACACGATCGCAGCTGCCACACAAGCCGGGATCCCAGACCCATGGCTCTTGGCACCGGTCAAGCATGCCCGTACGCCCGGGTTGGGCTCATTTTGATGCCTCTCACCTCTCCACCATAGAGTTTTCCATCACCTAAGAGCCTCAAGGGCCCCTTAACCATAGCTCCACGGCCGCAAAACTGCCATATTTGCACATGACCATGCTGCCGCACGGTCGGTTCCAACGCATTTTATGGCTCTCGCTCGAGTCAAGCATGCCCGTACGCCATGGTTAAGTCATTTTGACACCTCTAGACTCTACCATAGCGTTTGCCATCGCCGAGAGCCCGAACGGCCCTTAACCTTCGGCTCCACGGCTCCGTAACCGCCATATTTGCACACACGACCATGCTGCCGCACGGCCGGATTCCTAACGCATCCTATGGCTCCCGGCACCAAGTCAAGCATGCCCATGCACTATGGTTAAGGCATTTTGACACCACTAGCCCCTCCACCACAGCATTTGTTGCCACCCAAGAACTGAATGGCCCTAAACCATGGCTCCACCGCTCTAGAATCGCTATATTTGCACACACGACATGCTACCGCACGTGCCGGTTCCTACGTGTCCTACGCCTGCCGACACTAGGTCAAGCATGACCGTATGCCATGGTTAGGCGTTTTGATGCCTCTAGCCTCACCACCATAATGTTTGTCATCACCCGAGAGCCTGAACGGCCCTTAACTACAGCTCCACGTCTCCAGAACATCCATAATTGCACACACGACTGCGTTTGTCGCACGGTCGGATCCCCGTGCATCCTATGGCTCTCGCAGACCGGGTCAAGCACACCCGCACGCCATGGTTAAGCCATTTTGATGCCTCTCACCTCTCCACCATAGAGTTTTCCATCACCCGAGGGCCCGAAGGGCCCTTAACCATGCCTCCACGGCTCCAAAACCGCCACATTTGCACACTCGACCATGCCGCCGCATGGTCGGTTCCAACGCGATTTTATGGCTCCCTTCGACACCGAGTCAAGCAAGCCCGTACGCCCATGGTTAAGGCATTTGACACCTCTAGCCTTCTCTATCATAGCGTCTTTGCCGCCACCTGAGAGCCCGAACGGCACTTAACCTCGGCTCCACGGCTCCGTAACCGCCAGCATTTGCACACGACTTTGCGCACGCCGGTTCCTCGCGCATCCTACGGCTCCTCGCACTAAGTCAGCACGCCCATGCATCTATGGTTAAGGCGTTTTAACACCTTTGGCCTCTCCACCACAGCCTTGTTGCCGCCTAAGAACCCGAATGGCCCTTAACCATGGCTCCACCGCTCTAGAACTCAATAGTTTGACACACGACTATGTTACAGATACGCCCGCTTCCCGCATGTCCTATAGCTCTCGACACTAGGTCAAGCACGACCGTATGCCATGGTTAAGGTGTTTTGACACCTCCGCCCCACCACCACAATATTTGTCATCACCCGAGAGCCCGAACGGCCCTTAACTATAGCTCCACGACTCCGTAACATCCATAATTGCACACACGACGTGCCGCCACGGCTGATCCCGTGCATCCTACGGCTCTCCGGCACCGGGTCAAGCACGCCCGTACACCATGGTTAAGCCATTTTGATGCCTCTCACCTCTCCACCATAGAGTTTTCCATCACCCGAGAGCCCGAAGGGCCCTTAACCACAGGCTCCACGGCAAAACCGCCATATTTGCACACACGACCATGCCGCCGCATGGCCGGTTCCAATGCATCCTATGGCTCTCGCAGACCGAGTCAAGCAATGCCCGTACGCCATGGTTAAGGCATTTTGACACTCCGGCCTCTCTTACCATAGCGTTTTCCATCGCCGAGAGCCCGAACGCCCTTAACCTTGGCTCCACGGCTCCAGAACTGCCATATTTGCACACACGACCATGCTGCCGCACGGTCAGTTCCAATGCATCCTATGGCTCCGCACCGGAGTCAAGCATGCCCGTACGCCATGGTTAAGGCATTTTGACACCTCTAGCCTCTCCACCACAGCGTTTGTTGCCGCCCGAGAACCCGAATGGCCCTTAACCATGGCTCCACAGCTCTAGAACCGCCATATTTGCACACACGAATATGCTACCACACGCCTAGCCCTGTATGTCCTATAGCCTCTTGACACTAGGTCAAGCATGACCGTATGCCATGGTTAAGGCATTTTGATGCCTCCGCCTCACCACCACAATATTTGTCATCACCCGAGAGCCCGAACGGGCCCTTAACTATAGCTCCACGACTCCGTAACATCCATAATTGCACACGATCGTGCTGCCGCACGCCGGATCCCGTGCATCCTATGGCTCTTGGCACCGGGTCAAGCATGCCCGTACGCCATGGTTAAGCCATTTTGATGCCTCTCACCTCTCCACCATAGAGTTTTTCATCATCACCCAAGAGCCCGAAGGGCCCTTAACCATGCCTCCACGGCTCCAAACTGCCATATTTGCACACTCGACCATGCTTTGCCGCACGGCCGGTTCCAACGCATTTTATGGCTCCTGCTCTGAGTCAAGCATGCCTCGTACGCCATGGTTAAGGCATTTTGACACCTACGGCCTCTCTACCATAGCATTTGCCGTCACTCAAGAGCCCGAACGGCACTTAACCTCTTGGCTCCACGGCTCGAACCGCCATATTTGCACACACGACTTTGCCGCCGCACGGGGTTCCTCGCGCATCCTACGGCTCCTCGCACCAAGTCAAGCACGCCCATGCACTATGGTTAAGGTGTTTTGACACCTCTAGCCTCTTGACCATAGCATTTGTTGCTGCCCAAGAACCCAAATGGCCCTTAACCATGGCTCCACCGCTCTAGAACGCCATATTTGCACACACGACTATGCTACCGCACAGCCGGTTCCTACGTGTCCTACGGCTCTCGACACTAGGTCAAGCACGACCGTATGCCATGGTTAAGGCATTTTGACACCTCTAGCCCCACCACCATAATGTTTGTCATCACCCGAGAGCCCGAACGGCCCTTAACTATAGCTCCATGACTCTAGAACATCCATAATTGCACACACGAGCGTGCCGCGCACGGCCGGATCCCCGTGCATCCTACGGCTCTCGGCACCGGTTCAAGCACACCCGTACGCCATGGTTAAGCCATTTTGATGCCTCTCACCTCTCCACCATAGTGTTTTCCATCACCCGAGAGCCTGAAGGGCCCTTAACCTTGGCTCCACGGCTCCAGAACTGCCACATTTGCACACACGACCATGCTGCCGCATGGTCGGTTCCAACGCATCCTATGGCTCCCGGCAAAGAGTCAAGCAAGCCCGTACGCCATGGTTAAGGCATTTTGACACCTCTGGCCTCTCGACCATAGCGTTTGTCATCACTCGAGAGCCCGAACGGCCCTTAACCTCGGCTCCACGGCTCCGTAACCGCCATATTTGCACACACGACTTTTCGCCCGCACGGCCGGTTCCTATGCGTCCTACGGCTCCTCGCACCAAGTCAAGCACGCCCATGCACCATGGTTAATGCGTTTTAACACCTTTGGCCTCTCCACCACATTTATTACCGCCCGAGAACCCGAATGGCCCTTAACCATGGCTCCACCGCTCTAGAACCGCCATATTTGCACACATGACTATGCTACCGCACGGCCCGGTTCCGCATGTCCTATAGCTCTCGACACTAGGTCAAGCACGACCGTATGCCATGGTTAAGGCGTTTTGACACCTCGGCCTCACCACCACAATATTTTTCATCACCCGAGAGCCCGAACGGCCCTTAACTATAGCTCCACGACTCGAACATCCATAATTGCACACACGATCATCTTGCCAAGCACGGCCGGATCCTGCATCCTACGGCTCTCAGCACCGAGTCAAGCACGCCCGTACGCCATGGTTAAGCCATTTTGATGCCTCTCACCTCTCCACCATAGAGTTTTTCATCACCCGAGAGCCTGAAGGGCCCTTAACCATAGCTCCACGGCTGCAAAACTGCCATATTTGCACACACGACCATCTTTGCCCGCCGGCCGGTTCTCCAACGCATCCTATGGCTCTGGACGAGTCAAGCATGCCCGTACGCCATGGTTAAGGCATTTTGACACCTCCGGCCTCTCTACCATAGCGTTTGCCATCGCTCGAGAGCCCGAACGGCGCTTAACCTTGGCTCCACGGCTCCGTAACCGCCTATTTGCACACACGACCATGCCGCCTGCACGGCCAGTTCCAATGCATCCTATGGCTCGGCTTTGAGTCAAGCATGCCCGTACGCCATGGTTAAGGCATTTTGACACCTCTAGCCTCTCCACCACGGTGTTTGTTGCCGCCCGAGAACCCGAATGGCCCTTAACCATGGCTCCACGGCTCTAGAACTGCCATGTTGCACACACGAATATGCTACCGCACGCCCGGTTCGTGCGTGTCCTACGCTGGCACTCTTGACACTAGGTCAAGCACGACCGTATGCCATGGTTAAGGCATTTTGATGCCTCCGGCCTCACCACCACAATGTTTGTCATCACCGAGACGGCCCTTAACTACAGCTCCACGACTCGGAACATCCATAATTGCACACACGATGCCGGGCCAAGACGGTCGGATCCGTGCATCCTATGGCTCTCGGCACCGGGTCAAGCACGCTTGTACGCCATGGTTAAGCCATTTTGATGCCTCTCACCTCTCCCCCATAGAGTTTTCCATCACCCAAGAGCCTGAAGGGCGCTTAACCATGCCTCCACGGCTCCAAACCGCCATATTTGCACACTCGACCATGCCGCCGCACGGTCGGTTCCAACGCATTTTATGGCTCCCGGCTCGGAGTCAAGCATGCACCGTACGCCATGGTTAAGGCATTTTGACACCTAGCCTCTACCATAGCATTTGCCATCACTCAAGAGCCGAACTTGGCACTTAACCTCGGCTCCACGGCCGTAACTGCCATATTTGCACACACGACTGTCTGCCGTCGCACGGCCGGTTCCTGCGCATCCTACGGCTCCTCGCACCAAGTCAAGCACGCCCATGCACTATGGTTAAGGCGTTTTGACACCGCTGGCCTCTTGACCACAGCGTTTGTTGCTGCCCAAGAACCCAAATGGCCCTTAACCATGGCTCCACCGCTCTAGAACTGCCATATTTGCACACACGACTATGCTACCGCACGGCGGTTCCTACGTGTCCCTCGGCTCTCGACACTAGGTCAAGCACGACCGTATGCCATGGTTAAGGCATTTTGACACCTACGGCCCCACCACCACAATGTTTGTCATCACCCGAGAGCCCGAACGGCCCTTAACTATAGCTCCACGACTCGGAGAACATCCATAATTGCACACATGACTGTCTTTGGCGCACGGCCGGATCCCTGTGCATCCTACGGCTCTCGGCACGGTTCAAGCACACCCGTACGCCATGGTTAAGCCATTTTGATGCCTCTCACCTCTCCACCATAGAGTTTTCCATCACCGAGAGCCTAAGGGCCCTTAACCATGGCTCCACGGCGAGTAAAACTGCCACATTTGCACACCACGACCATGCCGCCGCATGGTTGGTTCCAACGCATCCTATGTGGCTCCGGCGAGTCAAGCAAGCCCGTACGCCATGGTTAAGGCATTTGACACCTCGGCCTCTCTACCATAGCGTTTGTCATCACTCGAGAGCCCGAACGGCCCTTAACCTCGGCTCCACGGCCTAGAACCGCCATATTTGCACACACGACTTTCTTTGCGACGGCCGGTTCCTAGGCGTCCTACGGCTCCAAGTCAAGCACGCCCATGCACCATGGTTAATGCATTTAACACCTTTGGCCTCTCCCACTACAGCGTTTATTACCACCTCGGAGAACCCGAATGGCCCTTAACCATGGCTCCAGCTCTAGAACCGCCATATTTGCACACATGACTATGCTACCGCACGGCCCGAGTTCCTGCATGTCCTATAGCTCTCGACACTAGGTCAAGCACGACCGTATGCCATGGTTAAGGCGTTTTGACACCTCCGGCCTCACCACCACAATATTTGTCATCACCGAGAGCCCGAACGGCCCTTAACTATAGCTCCACGACTCAGAACATCCATAATTGCACACACGACGTGCCGCCGCACGCCCGGATCCCATGCATCCTACGGCTCTCGGCACCAGGTCAAGCACGCCCGTACGCCATGGTTAAGCCATTTTGATGCCTCTCACCTCTCCACCATAGAGTTTTTCATCACCCGAGAGAGCCCGAAGGGCCCTTAACCATAGCTCACGGCCGCAAACCGCCATATTTGCACACACGACCATGCCGCGCACGGTCGGTTCCAACGCATCCTATGGCTCTCGGCACCGAGTCAAGCATGCCCGTACACCATGGTTAAGGCATTTTGACACCTCTCGGCCTCTCTACCATAGCGTTTGCCATCGCTCGAGAGCCTAAACGACGCTTAACCTTGGCTCCACGGCTCCGTAACTGCCATATTTGCACACACGACCATCTTTGCCGCACGGTCGGTTCCAACGCATCCTATGGCTCCCGGTGACCGAGTCAAGCATGCCCGTACGCCATGGTTAAGGCATTTTGACACCTCTAGCCTCTCCACCACAGCGTTTGTTGTGGCTCGAGAACCCGAATGGCCCTTTAACCATGGCTCCATGACTCTAGAACGCCATATTTGCGCACACGAATATGACCGCACGGTTCGTGCGTGTCCTCTGACTCTTGACACTAGGTCAAGCATGATCGATGCATGGTTAAGGCATTTTGATGCCTCTGGCCTCACCACCACAATGTTTGTCATCACCCGAGCACGAACGGCCCTAACTAGCTCCACGACTCTGAACATCCATAATTGCACATACGACTGTCTTTGCCACACGGTCCGGATCCCGTGCATCCTATGGCTCTCTCGGCAAGACCGGGTCAAGCACGCCCGTACGCCATGGTTAAGCCATTTTGATGCCTCTCACCTCTCCCCCATAGAGTTTTCCATCACCCGAGAGCCCGAAGGGCCCTTAACCACAGCTCCACGGCTGCAAAATCGCCATATTTGCACACTCGACCATGCTGCCACACGGTCGGTTCCAACGCATCCTATGGCTCCGGACCCTTTGAGTCAAGCATGCCCGTATGCCATGGTTAAGGCATTTTTGACACCTCCTGGCCCTGTGCCATAGCATTTGCCATCGCTCGAGAGCCCGAACGGTGCTTAACCTTGGCTCCACGGCTCCAGAACCGGCCATATTTGCACACACGACCATGCCGCCGCACCGGCCGTTCCAACGCATCTATGGCTCCCGGCACCGAGTCAAGCATGCCCGTACGCACATGGTTAAGGCATTTTGACACCTCTAGCCTCTCCACCACAGATTTGTTGTTGCCTCGAGAACCCGAATGGCCCTTAACCATGGCTCCACCGCTCTAGAACTCGCCATATTTGCACACGAATATGCTACCGCACGCCGGTCCGTGCGTGTCGTACGGCTCTTGACACTAGGTCAAGCATGACCGTATGCCATGGTTAAGGCATTTTGATGCCTCGCCTCACCACCACAATGTTTGTCATCACCGAGAGCCCGAACGGCCCTTAACTATAGCTCCACGACTCAGGTAACATCCATAATTGCACACACGTCTGCCGCCGCACGGTCGGATCCTGTCATCCATGGCTCTACGGCACCGAGTCAAGCACACCCGTACGCCATGGTTAAGCCATTTTGATGCCTCTCACCTCTCCACCATAGAGTTTTCCATCACCCGAGAGCCCGAAGGGCCCTTAACCATGCCTCCACGGCTCCAAAACTGCCATATTTGCACACTCGACCATCTTTGCCGCATGGCCGGTTCCAACGCATTTTATGGCTCCCGGACGAGTCAAGCTTGCTTGTACGCCATGGTTAAGGCATTTTGACACCTCCGGCCTCTCTATCATAGCGTTTGCCATCCTCCGAGAGCCCGAACGGCACTTAACCTCGGCTCCACGGCTCCGCGCCATATTTGCACACACGACTTTGCCGGGCCAAGTACGGCCGGTTCCTGCGCATCCTACGGCTCCTGCACAAGTCAAGCACGCCCATGCACTATGGTAAGGGCATTTTGACACCGCCGGCCTCTCGACCACGGCATTTGTTGTCGCCCAAGAACCCGAATGGCCCTTAACCATGGCTCCACCGCTCTAGAACTGCCATATTTGCACACACGACTATGCTACCGCACGCCCGGTTCCCGCATGTCCTATAGCTCTCGACACTAGGTCAAGCACGACCGTATGCCATGGTTAAGGCGTTTGACACCTCCGGCCTCACCACCACAATATTTGTCATCACCCGAGAGCCCGAACGGCCCTTAACTATAGCTCCACGACCTGAGAACATCCATAATTGCACACACGACCGTGCCGGGCGCACGCCCGGATCCTCATGCATCCTACGGCTCTCGCACCGGGGTCAAGCACACCCGTACGCCATGGTTAAGCCATTTTGATGCCTCTCACCTCTCCACCATAGAGTTTTTCATCACCCGAGAGCCCGAAGGGCCCTTAACCCACCGGCTCCACGGCCGCAAAACTGCCATATTTGCACACACGACCATGCTGCCGCACGGTCGGTTCCAACGCATCCTATGGCTCTCGGCACCGAGTCAAGCATGCCCGTACACCATGGTTAAGGCATTTTGACACCTCGGCCTCTCTACCATAGCATTTGCCATCGCTCGAGAGCCCGAACGGCGCTTAACCTTGGGCTCCATGGCTCCGCAACTGCCATATTTGCACACACGACCATGCCGCCGCACGGCGGTTCCAACGCATCCTATGGATCCCGCACCGAGTCAAGCATGCCCGTACGCCATGGTTAAGGCATTTTGACACCTCTAGCCTCTCCACCACAGCGTTTGTTGCGGCCTAAGAACTCCGAATGGCCCTTAACCATGGCTCCATAGCTCTAGAACCGCCATATTTGCACACACGAATATGCGACCGCACGCCCGTTCGTGCGTGTCCTACAGCTCTTGACACTAGGTCAAGCATGATCGTATGCCATGGTTAAGGCATTTTGATGCCCGGCCTCACCACCACAATGTTTGTCATCACCCGAGAGCCCGAACGGCCCTTAACTACAGCTCCACGACTCCGTAACATCCATAATTGCACACACGATCGTGCTGCCGCACGGTCGGATCCCGTGCATCCTATGGCTCTCGCACGGGTCAAGCACGCACGTACGCCATGGTTAAGCCATTTTGATGCCTCTCACCTCTCCCCATAGAGTTTTCCATCACCTCGAGAGCCTGAAGGGCCCTTAACCTTGCGCCCACGGCCCAAAACCGGCCATATTTGCACACACGACCATGTCGGCACGCACGTCGGGTTCCAACGCATCCTATGGCTCCTCGGACCGAGTCAAGCATGCCCGTACGCCATGGTTAAGGCATTTTGACACCTCTAGCCTCTCTACCATAGCGTTGCCATCGCTCGAGAGCCCGAACGGCGCTTAACCTTGGCTCCACGGCTCAGAACCGCCATATTTGCACACACGACCATGCCGCGCACGGTCGGTTCTAACGCATCCTATGGCTCCCGCACCGAGTCAAGCATGCCCATGCGCCATGGTTAAGGCATTTTGACACCTCTAGCCTCTCCACCACGCGTTTGTTGCCACGAGAACCTGAATGGCCCTTAACCATGGCTCCACAGCTCTAGAACGCCATATTTGCACACGAATATGCTACCGCACTGGCCGTTCATGCGTGTCCTACTCTTGACACTAGGTCAAGCATGACCGTATGCCATGGTTAAGGCATTTTGATGCCTCCGGCCTCACCACCACAATGTTTGTCATCACCCGAGAGCCCGAAAGGCCCTTAACTATAGCTCCACGACTCCTTAACATCCATAATTGCACACACGATCATGCCGGCGCACGGTCGGATCCCGTGCATCCTATGGCTCTCGGCACCGGGTCAAGCACGCCCGTACGCCATGGTTAAGCCATTTGATGCCTCTCACCTCTCCACCATAGAGTTTTCCATCACCCGAGAGCCCGAAGGGCCCTTAACCATGCCTCCACGGCTCCAAAAGCGCACATATTTGCACACACGACCATGCCGCCGCACGGTCGGTTCCAACGCATTTATGGCTCCCGGCACCGAGTCAAGCATGCCGTACGCCCATGGTTAAGGCATTTTGACACCTCCGGCCTCTCTACCACAGTGTTTGCCGTCACTCGAGAGCACGAACGGCACTTAACCTCGGCCCACGGCTCGGAAACTGCCATATTTGCACACACGACTTTCTTTGCCGCACGGCCGGTTCTGCGCATCCTACGGCTCCTCGCACCAAGTCAAGCACGCCCATGCACTATGGTTAAGGCATTTTGACACCTTTGGCCTCTCGACCATAGCATTTATTGCCGCCCAAGAACCCGAATGGCCCTTAACCATGGCTCCACCGCTCTAGAACCGCCATATTTGCACACACGACTATGCTACCGCACGGCAGTTCCTACATGTCCTATAGCTCTCGACACTAGGTCAAGCACGACCGTATGCCATGGTTAAGGCGTTTTGACACCTCCGGGCCTCACCACCACAATATTTGTCATCACCCAAGAGCCCGAACGGCTCTTAACTATAGCTCCACGACTCTGACATCCATAATTGCACACACGTTGTGCTGCCGCCGTCGGATCCGTGCATCCTACGGCTCTCGGCACCGGTCAAGCACGCCCGTACGCCATGGTTAAGCCATTTTGATACCTCTCACCTCTCCACCATAGAGTTTTTCATCACCCGAGAGCCTGAAGGGCCCTTAACCATAGCTCCACGGCCGCGAAACTGCCATATTTGCACACACGACCATGCTGCCCGCACGGTCGGTTCAACGCATCCTATGGCTCTCGGCGACTGAGTCAAGCATGCCCGTACACCATGGTTAAGGCATTTTGACACCTCTCGGCCTCTCTTACCATAGCATTTGCCATCGCTCGAGAGAGCCCGAACGGCGCTTAACCTTGGCTCCACGGCTCCGTAACTGCCATATTTGCACACACGACCATGCTTTGCGCACGGTCGGTTCAACGCATCCTATGGCTCCCGCACTTTGAGTCAAGCATGCCCCGCACGCCATGGTTAAGGCATTTTGACACCTTTAGCCTCTCCACCACAGCGTTTGTTGCGGCCGAGAACCCGAATGGCCCTTAACCATGGCTCACGGCTCTAGAAGCGCCATATTTGCACACACGATATGCGACCGCACGGCCCGGTTCGTGCGTGTCCTCTGACTCTTGACACTAGGTCAAGCATGTCGTATGCCATGGTTAAGGCATTTTGATGCCTCGGGCCTCACCACCACAATGTTTGTCATCACCCGAGAGCCCGAACGGCCCTTAACTATAGCTCCACGACTGAACATCCATAATTGCACACACGTCGTGCTGCCGCCGCACGATTCGGATCCTGTGCATCCTATGGCTCTCGGCACCGGGTCAAGCACGCCTGTACGCCATGGTTAAGCCATTTTGATGCCTCTCACCTCTCCCCCATAGAGTTTTCCATCACCCGAGAGCCTGAAGGGCCCTTAACCACAGCTCCACGGCTGCAAAACTGCCATATTTGCACACACGACTATGCTGCCGCACGGTCGGTTCCAACGCATCCTATGGCTCTCGGCACTGAGTCAAGCATGCCCGTACGCCATGGTTAAGGCATTTTGACACCTCTGGCCTCTCTACCATAGCGTTTGCCATCGCTCGAGAGCCTGAACGGCGCTTAACCTTGGCTCCACGGCTCCGGAACCGCCATATTTGCACACACGACCATGCGCACGGTCGGGTTCCAACGCATCCTATGGCTCCGGCACCGAGTCAAGCATGCCCGTACGCCATGGTTAAGGCATTTTGACACCTCTAGCCTCTCCACCACAGCGTTTGATGCCGCCGAGAACCTGAATGGCCCTTAACCATGGCTCCATAGCTCTAGAACCGCCATATTTGCACACACGAATATGCTACCGCCATGTCCGTTTCTGGCGTGTCGTACAGCTCTTGACACTAGGTCAAGCATGACCGTATGCCATGGTTAAGGCGTTTTGATGCCTCCGCCTCACCACCCACAATGTTTGTCATCACCCGAGAGCCCGAACGGCCCTTAACTACGGCTCCACGACTCCCGAACATACATAATTGCACACACGTCCGTGCGCCGCACGGTCGGATCCCGTGCATCCTATGGCTCTCGGCTGCGGGTCAAGCACGCCCGTACGCCATGGTTAAGCCATTTTGATGCCTCTCACCTCTCCACCATAGAGTTTTTCCATCACCGAGAGCCTCGGGGCCCTTAACCATGCCTCCACGGCTCCAAAACTGCCATATTTGCACACTCGACCATGCTGCCGCATGGTCGGTTCCAACGCATTTTATGGCTCCGGCTCGAGTCAAGCATGCCCGTACAACATGGTTAAGGCATTTTGACACCTCGCCTCTCTACCATAGTTTGCCATCACTCGAGCCCGAACGGCACTTAACCTCGGCTCCACGGCTCCCGTAACCGCCATATTTGCACACTCGACTTTGCTGCCGCCGTGACGGCCGGTTCCTGCGCATCCCTACGGCTCCTCGCACCAAGTCAAGCACGCCCATGCACTATGGTTAAGGCGTTTTGACATCGTCGGCCTCTCGACCACAGCATTTGTTGCCGCCCAAGAACCCGAATGGCCAACCATGGCCCACCGCTCTAGGCTGCCATATTTGCACACACGACTATGCTACCGCACGCCCGGTTCCTACGTGTCCTACGACTCTCGACACTAGGTCAAGCACGACCGTATGCCATGGTTAAGGCATTTTGACACCTCCGGCCCCACCACCACAATGTTTGTCATCACCCGAGAGCCGGAACGGCCCTTAACTATAGCTCCACGACTCTGAACATCCATAATTGGACACTGTTGTCTTTGGCGCACGGCCGGATCCTATGCATCCTACGGCTCTCAGACGGTTCAAGCACACCCGTACGCCATGGTTAAGCCATTTTGATGCCTCTCACCTCTCCACCATAGAGTTTTCCATCACCCGAGAGCCCGAAGGGCCCTTAACCATGGCTCCACGGCAAACCCGCCACATTTGCACACACGACCATGCCGCCGCATGGTCGGTTCCAACGCGTCCTATGGCTCCCGCACCGAGTCAAGCAAGCCCGTACGCCATGGTTAAGGCATTTTGACACCTCTCGGCCTCTACCATAGCGTTTGTCGTCGCTCGAGAGCCTAAACGGCCCTTAACCTCGGCTCCCACGGCTCCTAACCGCCATATTTGCACACACGACTTTGCCGCACGGGTTCCTATGCATCCTACGGCTCCTCGCACCAAGTCAAGCACGCCCATGCACCATGGTTAAGGCATTTTAACACCTTTGGCCTCTCCACCACAGCGTTTATTACCGCCCGAGAACTCGAATGGCCCTTAACCATGGCTCCATAGCTCTAGAACTGCCATATTTGCACACACGACTATGCTACCGCACGGCCGGTTTCCGCATGTCCTATAGCTCTCGACACTAGGTCAAGCACGATCGTATGCCATGGTTAAGGTGTTTTGACACCTCCGGCCCCACCACCACAATGTTTGTCATCACCCGAGAGCCCGAATGGCCCTTAACTATAGCTCCGACCTGATCCTTAACATCCATAATTGCACACACGCCATGGTTAAGCCATTTGATGCCTCTCACCTCTCCACCATAGAGTTTTTCATCACCCGAGAGCCCGAAGGGCCGCTCCACGGCCGGATCTTTGCACACACGCATCCTACGGCTCTCGGCACCGGTTCAAGCACACCCGTACGCCATGGTTAAGCCATTTTGATGCCTCTCACATCTCCACCATAGAGTTTTCCATCACCCGAGAGCCTAAAGGGCCCTTAACCATGGCTCCACGGCAGTCGCGCATTATTTGCACACACGACCATGCCGCCGCATGGTCGGTTCCAACGCGTCCTATGGCTCCCGGCACCGAGTCAAGCAGCCCGTACGCCATGGTTAAGGCATTTTGACACCTACGGCCTCTCTACCATAGCGTTTTGTCGTCGCTCGAGAGCCCGAGCGGCCCTTAACCCTCGGCTCCACGGCCCTTAACTGCCATTTGCACACACGACTTTGCCGCCGCACGGCCGGTTCCTATCGTCCTACGGCTCCTCGCACCAAGTCAAGCACGCCCATGCACCATGGTTAAGGCGTTTTAACACCTCTGGCCTCTCCACCACAGCATTTATTATGCCCCGAGAACCCGAATGGCCCTTAACCATGGCTCCATAGCTCTAGAAGCGCTTACACATTTGCACACCACGACTATGCTACCGCATTGGCCGGTTCCTGCATGTCCTATAGCTCTCAACACTAGGTCAAGCATGACCGTATGCCATGGTTAAGGCATTTTGACGCCTCTGGCCTCACCACCACAATATTTGTCATCACCCGAGAGCCCGAACGGCCCTTAACTATAGCTCCATGACTCCAGAACATCCATAATTGCACACACGGCTTGTCGTGCCCCGCCGCACGCCCGGATCCCGTGCATCCTAGGCTCTCGGCACCGGGTCAAGCACGCCCGTACGCCATGGTTAAGCCATTTTGATGCCTCTCACCTCTCCACCATAGAGTTTTTCATCACCCGAGAGCCCGAATGGCCCTTAACCATGGCTCCACGGCACCGCAAAACTGCCATATTTGCACACACGACCAGCTACCGCACGGTCGGTTCCAACGCATCCTATGGCTCCCGCACCGAGTCAAGCATGCCCGTACGCCATGGTTAAGGCATTTTAACACCTCGGGCCTCTCTACCACAGCGTTTGCCATCGCTCGAGAGCCTGAACGGCCCTTAACTCGGCTCCACGGCTCCGTAACCGCCATATTTGCACACACGACCATCTGCCGCCGCACGGTCGGTTCAACGCATCCTATGGCTCCGGCCTCGAGTCAAGCATGCCGTGCACGCCATGGTTAAGGCATTTGACACCTCTAGCCTCTCCACCACGGCGTTTGTTGCCCCGAGAACCCGAATGGCCCTTAACCATGGCTCCACCGGCTCTAGAACTGCCATATTTGCACACACGAAATATGCTACCGCCGCACGACGGTTCGTGCGTGTCCTATAGCCTCTTGACACTAGGTCAAGACGACCGTATGCCATGGTTAAGGCGTTTGATGCCTCCTGGCCTCACCACCACAATGTTTGTCATCACCCGAGAGCACCGAACGGCCCTTAACTACGGCTCCACGAGAACATCCATAATTGCACACACGGCGTGCTGCCGCACGGCCGGATCCCGTGCATCCTTCGGCTCTCGGCACCGGGTCAAGCACGCACATCGCGCCATGGTTAAGCCATTTTGATGCCTCTCACCTCTCCACCATAGAGTTTTCATCACCCGAGAGCCCAAGGGCCCTTAACATGCCTCCACGGCTCCAAACCGCCATATTTGCACACTCGACCATGCTGCCGCACGGCCGGTTCTAACGCATTTTATGGCTCCTGCCGAGTCAAGCATGCCCGTACGCCATGGTTAAGGCATTTTGACACCTCCGGCCTCTCTACCATAGCGTTTGCCGTCACTCCAAGAGCCCGAACGGCACTTAACCTCGGCTCACGGCTCCCAGAACTCGCCATATTTGCACACACGACTTTCTTTGCCGCCGACGGTTCCTGCGCATCCTACGGCTCGCACCAAGTCAAGCATGCCCATGCACTATCACTAGTAGGAAAGTGATCATCGGTGACCATTTGCTCGTGACGCTTGTTACTTTCGACACGGAATGGTAGCATACTATGACGAATTTGTAGCTTCGTCATACATTGCAAGTGTGAAGATTTGCCTTGAAAATTGATGATGAAAAATTAAAGGAACGTCATGGAACAACACAAGGAATCGTCATGGATTGTGTTGATCGTGAGCTGCATTGTAATGATGAAACATATTGGTCACAAATTAGATTTGATATCGTCATCGCTAATTTGCCTCGTTTCGGCCATCAAACGTCGAAACATATTCATCACAGATCAGCTTTGGTAGTATTGGATGCGGCTTGCACTTGACGACGTCGCTTTTTTTGAGCCGCACTTCACGCCGTTGGCATACCCGGGCCGATAATTTTCTTTAGGGAAAGTCGGGCCCAATAAGTGGCTAAACGGGGGCAAGCGGGCGCGATAATTGCAAACCGGTATTTTTATTTTTTTGAAACAAACAGCCCGCGAGTTGGCGGCCTTTTCCTAACAGCAGCCCGCGAGTTGGCGGCCCAATATCCCGGATAATTGCAACCCGCAACTTTTATTTTTTAAACAGCCGCAAGTTGGCCGGCCCAATATCTCCTTAAGAAAGCGAGCGCAGCACATATTTCGGGCATTCAAAAAAATTGCGACGCGCGAGTTCGAACCAGGACCGAAAGGCGAAAGACGGGTAAGAGCGTTACCGCTAGAGTAAGTCATCTTAGTTGTTAAAGTTATGTATTTGTTTTATTTGTAATTTTAACCACCCGATTTGTTAGTAGGCACATTAATTGAATGGATCATGGTTCAATCTGAGAAAGTTGTTTCGAAAAAAATTCGAACTTTTGGATCCTAGGAAAGAGGAAACACGACTTCCCCGTTGATTCTGCGTGCGTTATGGCTGAGACCGGAGCAGCAAAGGTAATGTTACGTGGGGTCACCAGCAGCGACCAGGCCGGAAGAGGAGAGAGCGGACCAGGCCCCTGTACGTGTTAAGTAAAACTTCGCTCCAAATCTATTGAAATCATTTCAATGGTGCCATGGTAAGGCAATTTGACTTGAAACCAACGAGCTCCTTGGTTGAACCCAGTGGGTGTCATTTTTTTTGTTTTTCCAACTTTTTGTATTTATTATTTTTAAAATTCTCTATGCATCATTTTTGCAGTTTTTAATTAGTATATTATTACTTAATAACCTTATTCATTTTCAAACATCTTATTACATTTTTTCTTATTTATCATGCACATCCTCACAAAGGAGATACATGTCTCACATAAAGCCTTATCACCCGTGAGAGCTACATTGTCTTGTACAAGTTGTATAATGCCACCTTGTCCAGATCATTTGAAAATTTTACGGGATGCTTTTAGAGCTAAACTATGATGTTGTGTGCATCTATGCAATTTTATGACCATCTTTGCCTATTACTATAATTTTTTGTTGGATTTATGAAAGATAAATGTTAAAATACCCTAAGCTAGCCGAGAAAAATCTCAAAACTTGCATGGACACCTCATTTTGCTGTATAATAATGACAAAAAAGTTTCAACTCATTTTGGAGAAAGTGGCCACTACATCCTCACAATGGAGATACATGTCTCACATAAAGCCTTATCACTTCGTGAGAGTTGTTAATGCTTGTTCAAGTTGTACAATGCCACCTTGTCCAAATTATTTGAAAATTTTATGAAATGTTTTTAGAGCCAAACTGTGATGTTATGTGCATACTGTGAAATTTTCCGACCAAGTTTGCCTATTATTGTAATTTGTTGTTGTATAGTGGAGTATAAATGTTAAAATACCCTAAGCTAGCCAGAAAAATCTCAAAACTTGCATGGACACCTCATTTTTCTGTATAATAACGGCAAAAAAAGTTTCAACTCATTCGAGAAAGTCGTCATTTACATCCTCGAAGGGCAAACATGCCCCACACATAGCCATGTTACTAAGAGAGAGATGTTCATGCTTTGTGGGGATGTATGGTTCCATTTTGTCAAAATCATTTGAATTTATGGCATGACCATTAATAAATAACAAACTAATTAAAAATCTGTCATCAAAACATTAACAAATATATGTAAAAAAATAACATGCACAAAAAATGTTGAAAAAACAAAAAAATTGACCCCTATTAGGGTCGAACGCGGGAGCTCAAGTAGAAACTAAAACTTGTCTCTCCATTGCGCTATAGAAGTGTTTACGTTAGTCCTTGAACTCTATGTTACTTAAACGTGATGCCGAGCCTTTCCTAAAAAATAAAGATGACTACGGTCGATCGTCCACGGCCCGGCGGGGCGGCTCACGGAGGGGTGAGTGCGTGTGTCGCTAGCTAGGTTAGTGAGTTTTGGGCTTGGGCTTTGGAGACTGGTTCCAGGTCATTTGGCATCTGTTGGCTGTTGTTGCTAAAAAAAAAAATAAAAAATAATAAAAAAAACTGTTGGCTGTAGCCGCACGATGGTACATGAGTACCACCTCGCATTTGGAAACACATGAAGTATGAAGCGTAGCTTATAAATGTTGAAAGAACGGAATTGCATTGTACTTCTTTATCGTATATGTCATTCCAAACACGTTGAACCGCTTGGGTTTGGTGTTTTGCTGAGCTAATTTTTTATTCTATTTTTTTGTTAAACTTTTAAATTGAATCATTCCAACTACAATGAATTTTTTTTAAAAATGTATTTATTTTTCCAACATTAAAAATAAATAAATTGAAGATTCCTACATTTTTAATTGAATATTCCACTACTACTACTTGTACTATATTTTGAAACACCTCTCATCTAGATACGGTTGTAGCACTTGTTCGTATATAGGCACCCACCTACACCACACACTCACACCATGATCCTAAACACCTTGTAAACAACTAACTTACGACTACAGAGATAAATAGAGACAAAATATGGCCATGTCATTCCTTCTGTGGCTCTGCGCACTAAGAGGTTGCACCGAAAATTTCTTATTAGGGAAACCCCCGGTGAGGAAACACAATCGATCTAGATATTGGACGCACGCCAAGTATTTCCCCACTACGCTCTCCACCTCCCTGGACATTGAAATTTGAGAGGGTCTCTCAAGCCTCAATCCGCCAAGACCTGCACGCATCGCGCGGCACCTTCAACGTCACCACATCCCCATCGTAGCCCAAAACAAGAAAGTAACCCTCCGTTAGACGGGGAATATGATCCCGATAGTTTTCACCGGGTGGGCTGTTTAGTCACAAGAGAAGAGGCACATGCGGGACTATATGCTCTATGCAGAGAAGCCCTTATTGCTCTATGCAGAGAGAAAGTTATGAAAAATATGAAAAATCAATAAATAATATATACAATAGGCGGGGCTATATATCAAACTTGGACAAACATTTACTCAGATCTATACGGAGATCGGTATAGAGAATTCATTAGTATGGATTATTTGCCCCTTAATTAGATAACATTAGTAATTCAAATGACATATTACCATGGTCAACTATTTTTAAACCTTAAATTTTTATTCTAATGAGCGATTAATCAATTTTTAAGATATAGTAATTCCTCGATGATTGGAACAATTTATAAATTGAATGTGTGTACTCATAAAAATTTACCTAAATATATATTTGAATATGTATGCAAAAGTTATATTTGAAAAATGACCTATGTGTGTATGAAAAATATACCATACCGCCTAAAACTACGTTAAGGCGCCAAAATGAAGGCTCGGAGAGGCTAAAAAACCGAGTGCCGAATTCCCTTCAAAAATTGTCCGGCATTTCCGCCGCGCTAAATTCAATGCACAAAAGAAAAGAGGAAAAGCGCCATATATTAATGGTCTAACCTCCTTTTTGAAACTTATTAATGGTCTAACCTCCCCGTCCTATTCGTATCCTCAAAAAAATAGATCGCGATCTGGAAACCACCAACGCGCCGCGAGGGCCCAAGGCGCCGCCTCTGTCAATACATCCCCGATGCCGCCTCCCTCCAGGACGCTGCGGTGTCGCCTCCATCCGAACGCCCTTCCTCGGGGCATCAGTGCCACCACCGATTCACGGCCTTGAGCGCCCATCCATATGACTCTCGAAGTAGAAGATGAACATGAGTTCTCTCGTCCATATAGCAACAGGTAGATTCATGTCTTTGCTGTTATCAGAAATCTAGTTTATTAGATTCCTGTTTGTTTTTATGGCAAAACACTGTGGACAGATCTCTTCCTGTTTGTTAGCACCAGGTAGATTGTTTTGGCTTTTGTTAGGGATAGAAACAGGTGTAGGTTTGCCTGCAACCTCCTAATTCCAGCCTGTGGCGTGTGATCTCTTGTGGTTCTTCTACGTTTCTGTTATTGAGTAGCATGTGATCTCTTTTTTGGCTAAATCTCTACCCGTTTTGATCCAGGATTCTAGTTTCAGATTTTAACTATTTGATTTGAAGGCTCTTTTTCTCCACCTTCTTGTTACTGCCGTCCAGGCATAAAGCTCATGATATTCAGTGCTACTGTAACATGCATGGTTCATCTAACTTTAATGACGGACACATAGTGTGTCAAAGAATTATCTATGTTTTTCCCCAATGAATTAGCTACTTACTGTTACAAGCTTACAAGCTGCAGAGGAAGTGCTTTTTTTCCCCAGTACTGCATTTCCTTTTACATTCTGAAACTTGCCAAATTAGTAATCCGGCTTCTATTAATCTTGCTGTTCTTTTATATGCCAAATTAGTGAATCAGTTTCTGCCTTAATGTTTCTGTAACCATGTAGATCGGTTAGATCTGCCTTGATCCTTGCTATGATATGCTTGTAACTTTGTTGTACTTAACAATTGTAACTGGATGTAACTGACTAGATTATTACAAAAATTATGCCAAAACATACTTTTTACTTTGCTGTACTTCCATTTGCATGGTTATTATTGATCATGAGGAACCCAAAATTTTGATATGATGCATGTTATCAGTCATAATCTTTATTAGTATTGTATGTGCATAGTGTCGGTTTTGCTTACGTGATCCGCTTAAAAATAGAAAGCTGAGGAGACTCTAACCCACTTGTTCTCTTTTGCCATGATATAACCTTTATATTACCAGCTGAACAAATGTCATGTGGGAGTCTTATTACTTTCATTTTAGCTTGCTAATTTTATTATGTCAGTCTTTCCTAGGAAGAAAGAAAGAAATTCAGGAGACAACACTACGCATGATAGAATTTATGTTTGAGGAAGTCATCCATTGGCCACTCAGATTGAATTCTTTTGTCAGAAGATATAACATTTATAAGTAACAGATCCTTACATTATTCCAATTGACCCTGCTGCTAGGTAGTATAAATTGTAGATTCATGGATTTGTTTTATTGTTTTGATGCGATCGACATTTACTTTTATCTGTTAGATATGCGAGACTCGACTCCGTATGTGTTTGCAGGCGTAGAATGAATGGATTCCTATCCTTTATTTATCTTTAAGGAACTGGTATACCATCGATCGGAACAGAATTTTGTAAGCATCTTGTCATCTAAAGGTTTATTGTAAACTAAAATACACCCTTCGAATATGCTAGCACCATATTTAATATTATTTCTATTTTCTTCAGGAATGGTACCTATTTTTATCTCCAGTATGATGAACACATCCCAAGGTAACAACAAGGCAATGGAGGAGAACAATGCGCTGCTCAAGCATATCTTGTCCCTCAACAACTCTTCTTCGACATGAGCGCTGCTGGTGGTGGGCATGACCAGAAAAGCGCTGCTGCTAGTGGTTAATTAATCAAGCACTTATGTTAGTAGTGATGAAATCTAGTGTTGGTGAACTGAGTTTAGTAATGTTGGTGGGCTGAGCTTAGTTGCTGGTGAACTGAGTTTAGTGTTGATTAATTAAGTTGTATGGTAATTGAAAATGTGTTGTGTCGATTTTAAAATGTATCTTGTGTCGATTTCAAAATGTATTTTGTCGATTTCAAGATGTATCTATGTCGATTTGAAAATGTATTGTGTCGATTTCAAATGTATTTGTGACGATTTCGATGGCATCCACGTCGGTGATGATGTCATCTCGCCACGTCAGCGATGATGTCATCTGCCATGTCGGGGATGACGTCATCGCACGTCAGCCGATGATGTCATCCGCCCGGCATACGCCGTCGGGCGATTCCAAATGGCCAATAATGATGACAAAAGCGGGTCTATACGCGACGAAATGGAGACGTCACACAAGACTAACGCCGTTAGCGATGGCGTTAGGACAACCGATGGACAACAAATTATGACCAAAACGAAGCCTTCATCCGTGACCAAAAGCAATCGTCATAGATTGAATTCAATAACATGAGCGATGCTTATTTCGTCACGGAATGAAGTCCCATCCGTGACGAAAAATGTCCACTGGTCACAACAGAGGAAAATGTGTGGCGCGCCATCAATGACCAAGTCATTTCGTCACAAAATCATCACAAATTAATCTCTATGACCATTCGAGCATCTTTGACCAATGGGGAAGGTCATCGATGAGGAACTTCCCTTTACTAGTGTATGGTTAAGGCGTTTTGACACCGTCGGCCTCTCGACCATAGCATTTGTTGCCGCCCAAGAACCCGAATGGCCCTTAACCATGGCTCCACCGCTCTAGAACTGCCATATTTGCACACACGACTATGCTACACCTGTCACACCCGGTTTACAAGGTAGCAAAACCGGTTACAAATGCATGTGTGCCCAAGATCAATTCACACAATGCCGTGACATCATTAATAATACCATCATCACATGTATCGATTACAATAAAGGGAATCAATGTATAAAAGTATCTTTATTACAATAATGTCTAACTCGGCTTAAGCGGAAACATAACCGAAGTGTTTAACATAACGAAACACTATGACATCAACGACACAACGACACGACGACGACACGACGACCAAAGCAATGAACCCTTCGCCCACGGGGAAAGGTCAACGGCAGCACCACGAGCCTAAAATCCAGGTAGATCCTCCGGGGAACTCGCAATCCGAATCATCGCTCGGAACTAGCAACTATAGCAAGAATGAGTCCATGTCGAACTCCGCAAGTACAAAGGAATAATAATGATAATGCAAGGCTGATCAAAGGTAAAGCTGAAAGGTAGACTTGCAATAGCATTTTAGTTGAGTCATATTTTATTTAGCAACCTGTTTACTAATCATCTTGGTAGAGAGAACCCAACCCTTAATTAATGTTACGGTGGAATTAAGAGTTGAATTAACATCATTATATAAGTAGTATATATATATCATCATATAAAAGAGATAGCCATCTCGGGTAACATGGGATCGCAATCCCTATAGAACCAAGGTAGCAACCTCCTTTAACCATCTCCAACGAGCCATGAAAACCATTTGCTAATCCGTAGGGCGCTGGGCCGCTCATACCGAGAGCTCGGACGATATATCGGTTTGATCAAACTCTGCGCAGAGGTGTACACTTTCCCTCAGGTCGTGATTCCCTTCCCCGGCCGGGTTAATTACTCCCAAAGACACTTCCAAGGTGAATGAGCGAGGTCTCACTACGAGGCATTTCACGGGTCATAGGTAGTGGTAGCCCGATCGGCAATGTCCTAGCACATGAGAGATGTCCCGCACGCGCCGCTCCGTGTGGATCTTCCCAGAACCCTCATGCTTCGAACTTGGGATCACTCTTCTCACCATAGCTATGGCACCCGTTGGCAAGTTACCAACCTACCTATGATGACTCCCGATACTTTGCCTGCGAGAGCCATATAGCCGGAGTCGTACGGATTGTCCCAGTTGAACCGTCTAGGAATCGGTCCTTACGGAGAGCGGAACACGGATGCCCTCGGCCGCTACGAGCACCACACTAACATCCGCATCCCTCTTTGCTCCACCAACAAACGATGCCTCCCGCATCAACCACCTCCAACAATGACCATGAGTCATTACCAACGGCTTTACTAAAGCAGCATTTTAATAGTACATCATTAGTGAGTAGGTAAGAGGAGCACTAGCAGACCTATATCCTATCTATAAACCCCCATGGGTGATATTTGGATAGTAGTGGCTAGTATGTCCTTAGGTTTGATGTATTAGACACATGCATGCAATCATTATAGTTCATGGGATCAATATGTTCAAGGGTCCTGTACTTGCCTTGATTGAGGTCAAAGTGCACGGGATCCTGCCGGTCCCGCTTGTTCCTCCTTCACCCACGACGCGTTCTCTATTCGTCGCAATCAAGCACACGAGCATTACATGCAAGCAAACATATTCTAATCAGAACAGTACACCAAAACAAGTAATCTGCAGTAAACAATAGCATATAAAGATTCTACTCGACGAGACGATTCCAACAAGTATTAAATCACCGAAAAACGGAGTTAAAATGAGTAAACTACGGCCTATACAAGATCGGGGTTAAATGCCCCAAAACTGGACTAAGTCGTAATTAGATTTGAACCGAGGTGGACCAATCTGCGTTAGTGTAAAGGCCGAGGCCTTTCTGCAAAAAAGTGCTACGGCGGCGGCGTTGACCGTGGCGGCGGCCACGTGCGCGGACGGGCCGGGGGCTGGTGGCGGCCGTGGACCACGCCCGTGGACCAAGTCCACCCGGTCCACCGTGGACCGGCCGCGGCGGGTTGACCCCGGCGACCTCGGCCATGACGCGGCGGCGATCTCGCGCGGCGGGCGCTATGCGGCCACTAGAGCGCGGGCCGGGGAGCACGCGCGCGCCGCGCGCGGGCGCACCCGTTGCGCGCGTCTCGGCGAGGGCGCGGGGCGGCCCGGAAGCGGCGGGTCGACGCGGCGGCCGGGGATCGCCGGCGGCGCGAGTTCGCGGCGTGTTGCGGCGCGTGATTAGCGGCTTCAGCGGGGCCGCGATGGACATCATCGCGATCCTCGAGGCGCTGGCTCGGGGTGCGGCTCACCTTGGCGGAGGACGAGCTTGCGGGAACGATGGCGGCGGTGGCGAGCTCGGCGAAGTTAGGGTTCGCGGGCTCGCGAAACCGAATGGCGCCGCTAGGGTTGCGGAATGGGCGCCGGGAGGCGGTGGCGGCTCCCTCTTATAGGCGCGCGATGGGCGTGGGCAGGTGGCGAACCTAGGTTCGTGCCCACGTCGCGGTGCGGGGTGCGGCGCAGCTTGCCCCGGGTCCGGCCGGGTCTGGCCGGGCGGGGCCCCGTGGACCCCGCCCGGAAACGCGGCGCGGGCCGCGGCTCGGTTGGGCCGGCTTGCTGACTGGGCCGCAACGCGTGCCGTAAGGCCGAAAGGAGGAGCCGGAGCGGAGCCGGGCGGCTAAAGCCGTCGGCGGCCCCGGGCCCCGGCTAGGGCCGGGCTGGCCGGCGCGGGGGCGGCGCGAGCCGGGTGCGGCTTGGGGCTGGCAGCTGGCGGCTAGGTTCGGCCGGGCTGGTCGGCTGGCTTGCCTTTGCGGTGGTCCATGGCCACCTTTGGGCCGGGCTTAGGCCCCGGGCGGCCATGGCCGGCCGGGGTTGGCCATGGCCGCTTTGGTTGCTATGGCTGGCCGGGGTGGCTACCGAGGCTAGGGGTGGCCGGTGTTGGGAGTTGGCTGGACCCACTAGGGTCCACCTAGAATAGGTAGAAGGGTCCTAGGGCCAATTAGACTAGGTTTAGTTAGTCTAGGAAGTTAGAAGGGACATGTTAGAGACTAGAGGTTAACAAAACTAATTAGTCAATTAGCTCAAACAAGTCAATCAAAAACCGTGCGGCGGCATGAATGCAACAATACAAGGTTTCTACCTTATAGTTGATTTTAACCTTTACTAGGGAAATTTAATAACTCTCCTATAAAAGAAAGACCTCTAAATGGGAATTAAATCAATTTAACTTTACTTTTGAAAACTCAAAATTTAGGGCGTTATAGACCTACCCCCTTAAAGGAATCTCGTCCTCGAGATTAGGAGACTCGAGAGAACAACTCGGGATAATGCTTTCAAATCCTCTTCCTTTTCCCAAGTTGATTCCTGATACGTATGGTGCTTCCATTGCACTTTGCACCACCACGATTGTCTTACTTCTGGTAATCCTCTCAATGGTTTCCAAGATCTTAGCAGGACTCTCTTCATATGTCAAGTCCTTCAGTAGGGTCCACTTCCTCAACAGCAACCGCTGCTCAATATCCACCCTCAAACACTTCTTGAGCCGTGAGACATGGAACACATCATGCACATTGGACAAGTGAGGTGGCAACTCAAGCCGATAAGCAACCTCTCCTCTCCTTTCCAAGATCTTGAAAGGACCAATGTACCTTGGTGCCAATTTTCCTTGATCTTGAATCTTTTCGAGACCTCTCAATGGTGACACTTTAAGATACACAAGATCACCAACTTCAAACCGCAACTCTCTACGATGAACATACGCATAACTCTTCTTGTCTAGATTGAGCTGCCCTCAAGTTCTTTCGATGATCTAAACTTGTTCTTACGCTATTCTCAAAGCTTCGGGTCCAAACACTTGCTTCTCTCCGTCTGTTTCGAACAAAGGAGTTCTACATTTTACGCCATACAAAGCTTCAAATGGAGACATCTTGAGACTTGCCACGATAACTGTTGTTGTATGAGAACTCAGCATAAGGCAAGCGCTATCCCAACTATCACACAATTGCAAAGCACAAGCTCTCAACATGTCTTCCGAGAATCGATTAACCCTCTTGGTACGACCATCGGACCGAGGATGATAAAGCTGAACCGAATCTCAATTGTTCCCAAAGCACCATGCAACTTCTCCAAAATTTTGAAGTGAAGCGAGAACCTCTATCGGAGACTATCCTTTTAGGAACTCCATGCAAGCACACAATCCTAGACATATACTTTTCTCGCTAGTTGATCACCTCTATAAGTGGTCTTGTGGGTATGAAATGAGCTACCTTAGTCAAACGATCCACCACTACCCAAAAGAGTCATACCCATGTTGTGTACGAGGTAATCCCACAATGAAATCCATGCTGATCTCATCCCACTTCCACTCGGGTATCTTGAGTGGTTGTAGCAAACCTACGGGTGCTCGGTGCTCGACCTTCACTCTCACGACAAGTATCACACAAAGCAACATACTCGCCAATATCTTTCTTCATACCATACCACCAATAATGTTCCTTTAGATCCGATACATCTTAGTTCCTCCAGGGATGGATTGAATAAGTGACTCATGACACTCCTTCAGAATAACATCCTTGATCCTCGAATGTCGTACACACAATCATTCTTGAACCAAAGGTTCCATCTTCATCAACACCGAATCTGGCGCCTTATCCTTGCCTACTAACACAACGAACTCATGAAGTTTCTCATTGATCTTGACCCTTCCGATTTCCTGCTCAAGTGTAGGTTCAACATCCATAGAAGTACCTTGAGTATTTGCAACAAAACCCATTAAGATATTCAAACTCCACTAACAACTCTTGAGATAGTTCTATAACTTCTAGCATGTTCACTTGACTCTTTCTACTCAGAGCGTCAGCTACTACATTTGCTTTCCCAGGATGATAATGAATCTCCAATTCATAATCCTTAATCAATTCCAACCATCTTCTTTGCCTCAGGTTGAGATCATTCTGAGTGAATATGTACTTCAGGCTCTGGTGGTCAGTGTAGACATCACACTTGTGACCAAGGACGTAGTGTCTCCAGATTTTCAATGAGTGTACCACTGCTGCTAACTCCAAGTCATGAGTTGGATAATTCACTTCATGTTTCTTCAACTGTCTAGAGGCATAAGCAATAACCTTACCCTCCTGCATCAAGACACAACCCAAACCATGTCTGGAAGCATCACAATAAATAGAGAAACTCTTAGTCATATCAGGCAACGCAAGAACAGGTGCTGTTGTCAATCTCTTCTTCAACTCTTCGAAGCTTGCGACACTTATCGGTCCACTTGAATGGTTTCTCCTTCTCTAACAAAGCGGTCATAGGTTTGGCTATAGTGGAAAACCCTTCAATGAACCTCCGTAATAACTGCCATTCCCGAAAGCTTCGATCTCCTTGACGGTTTGAGGTGGACTCCACTTCAACACATCTGCTACATTCTTAGGACTAACGGTAACTCTTCCCTTGGTTATAACATGTCCAAGGAAAGAAACTTCATCCGGACCCGGAATTCACATTTACTAAACTTGGCATAGAGTTGGTGTTCCCTCAACCACGCAACACTAACCTCGAGATGCCCCTCATGTTCTTCCTCATTCTTAGAGTATATTAATATGTCATCAAGAAAGACCACAACAAACTTATCTAGGTACTCCATAAACACCTTGTTCATTAAGTACATAAAGTAAGCGGAGCATTAGTCAACCCAAAGGACATCACATTGTATACTCATAGAGCCCATATCGGTGGTGAAAGCAGGTCTTAGGTATGTCACTAGGTCGATTCTAAGTTGATGATATCCCGACCTCAAATCTATCTTGGAAAAGACACAAGCTCCTTTCAACCGATCAAATAAATCCTCAATTCTAGGCAACGGTACTTATTCTTAATTGTTACTTCATTCAAGGATCTATAATCAACACACATCCTCGTGTCCCATCTTTCTTTTCTACAAAGATAACCGGAGCTCCCCAAGGCGAAGAACTAGGACGAATATAACCCTTAGATTGCAATTCCTTAAGTTGTGACTTAAGTTCTTCTAATTCGGGAAACACCCATTCTATATGGTCTTTTAGCTATAGGTGCGTACCAGGTATTAAGTCAATTAGAAACTCAATCTCACATTCGGGTGGCATACACGGGCAAATCCTCGGGAAAGACATCTGGGAACTCCCGAACAACTCGATGTCCTCAACTCCCTCACTAGCAAGATGATTCTTGTCCTCCTTGCCTCTTTTTCGGTGCGGGCACAACCACATCAACATTCTTCCCATCGGAGCGGTTAGAGTCACTACCCTTTCCGCACACTTAATATTTGCCTTCCACTTATTCAACCAATTCATTCCCAAGATGACATCAAGACCTTCGAGACTCAAGCACAATAGGTCTAGCAGGAAATTCTACCCCCTTAAATTAATTCTTACTTCGGGACACCAAACATTAGTAGCCATGTCTCCCCGGGGTCTTAACACTCATGGAACTAGGCATGAGTTGAGTGGGAATATTATGTTTGCGAACAAAATGGCTACCCACAAAAGAATGTGATGCACCGGTATCAAAAAGAGCTGAAGCTGGATGAGAATCAGCCCGAAAAACGTACCAAGCACCACGTCGGTAGCCTCCTCGGCCGTCTCCACCTTGACATGGTTCACCTTCCCATACGAGGCTTCTTGTTTTGAGGGCAAGCATTGATATAGTGTCCCATTTTGTCCACACTTGTAGCAATTATTTCAGCGGGGTCGAGTTGGCATTGGGCTTGACAGGCACGGTGTTAGGACCCGGTCAGGACGGGGAACCCTGCTGGTTGTTCCGGGCGTGGGGCCGGTTGGTGCTGTTGTTGTAGTAGCGCTGACCTTCCCGCCGACCTTGGCCCCTACCCTGGCGATAGGGGGGCGCGCACGTAGTACCGTGGGTGGTTGTAGCGAGCAGGACGGCTGCTATCTCCCTGGTGCTGGTGCTTGTCGGCCTTCCTCTTCTTCTTATCCTCCATCTTATTGCACTTGCTCTCAAGCACAATAGCCCTATCCACCATCTCACGGAAGTTGGCGTACTTGACGTTGGACATCATGTAGGAGAGACCGTCATTGAGCCCATCCAGAACTTGTCTTGCTTGTCCTGGTCCCTCTCAACTTCATTAGGGGAATAGAGGGACAACTCCGTAAACTTGTCATGGGCTGGCAACGGTCAAGGAGCCTTGCTTAAGATCAGCAAACTCCTTCTTCTTGCTTCACCACTCCGGTGGCACATGATACCCGGAAAAGCCTTGGTGAACTCAGCCCGGTGATAGTGTTGACATCAGCATGAGCAAAACGGTAGGATTCCCACCATAAGGCTGCAGCTCCCTGCAGTTGTCGAGCCATATAGGACCTTCTCCCGGTCGGTGCGAGCAATGTCGAGCCGGGCGCTCAACGTCCTTCACCCAGTCCATAGCAACAAGAGGATCGGGGAGTGAGCGAAGAATGGAGGGCGCCCCTTCATGAACTCACTAAGCGTCTGTCTCGGGTGGAGGTGGGGGAGCATTCGGGTTCTGGTTCTGATTTTGGTTCTGGTTCGGTTCATTGCCATGTTCGCTGCATCATGGCCATCATAGTGTTCATGCCCCGCATGAATCGAGTCTGCATCGCCATCATCTGCTCCCTTTGTCGGGGGAGGAGGTGGTGGAGCGTTGTTCGAGCATTGTTCGGGCATTGTTCTGGTTGTTATTGTTCGCACAGAACCACCAGCACCTGTCCTAGTGTTCACCATCGATGTTCAAAAAAATAGCATGGTATAAGAATATGCAGTCTCAATTATATAACTGTGCTGAATTATAATCTGTAGAATAACTGCAACAATATATCCATCTCTTATGTCAATCGACCATCTGACCGTAGCTCAATCTCATCCTCAACATAAATATATTATATAATCAATATGTATATGTATGTGACCTTACGTGCTTCTTTCTCTTTTCTTTTCTAATGTACGTAACCATGCTGTCAAATAATATGTACGTAACCATACTGTTACTGATATCATGTACGTAACCATGCTGACATGTGATGAGATCGATTTGGCATAAATTGAGACAAGACGATAAAGCACAAATATATGAGACCCATATCCCGTATTTAACTAAACAAAATCCTTAATAATATAAATATTTGATAAGTGTGGACATCACCCCACATCTTATCACAATCATTACAAAGAACGAATCATTCAAGTTCATAATAATAATCAAATCTCTCACTCAAATGATCAAAGCACTCACTAAGCAAGCTCGCACTAGACTCACCACAGATGCACTAGACTCACCACAGACTCACTAGACTCACCACGAGACTCTATCGATCGTGCTAACGTGGCACTATTTATTACATATAAAAGGGACGTCCTAGGGGTCAATCCTAGTGCGGCCTCCCGCTCCTCCGTAGGGGATGTTGTAGTCGCGCGGTGGAGACATCGCTGGCCGGCGTGGTGCTGGAGGCGCCCTCCTTTCACTGAGTCTGCAGCTGCTCAATCCTACACCTGTCCTTCACAGCTGTGAAGACGAAGGCTGGTGAATCTCAAGAGAGAGTAGCTAAGCTCGGTGTTGGCGCAGCCACCCGGGAAGACGGTAGAGCGTAGCTGTCGTCCTCGTACGTAGGCGCTGCTATGCTAGCGAGATCTGACCGCGCATCTGCGAGGCCGGTAGCGACGGGAGTCCTCAGCGATCTGCTCGAAGAAGTGGTGCACGTAAGCGTAGAGTGCGGGCGAGCAGCATCACGATCCCTGCCATCCGAGTAGCTGCGGCTGCTGGAGCTTCATGGAAGGTCACCACACGCGGTGCACGCAGCTGATCGTTAGGACGACCAACATAGCACACTACCCTCCAGTACTCCGGGTAGACGGGATGGCTCCACCGCTCACTGCGGTACTCCACTCCAACCATTCCCCACCCATGCGCAATGCGGAGAAGGTTGATGAGCTGCACGTGGAACACGTCATCACCACCATCACGAGTAGTGAGGGTGATGAGCCATCCGCCCTGGGCGGCGAACTGTCCCTGCACCTATCGGGGCCGCGGGACTTCCTCGGTCCACCAGGTCGGCCCTCCAGGTCCTCCGGCTCAGGGCGCACGGGTCCTCCGCCTGGTCCTCCAGCTCCACCTCCGGCGCCCCATGGTTGGGCACCTCCTCCTCGTCGAGTCTTCCTCCTCGAAGACTCGTCGTGCAACTACGGGCGAGCGGGTGCCGTGGAGGCGAGTTGATGAGGTTCACCCCATCATCAGGGTGCTGGCTGGCACGAAAGCGGAACTGGTCAACACGTCCTGTCAGCGGGTACTCGATCGGGCGGAAGTCACCACGGTAACCGGTCGGCTCTTACGGCTGGTCGAGGCGCACCATCTAATTATATGCAAAAGATCAAAGACATGCAACGCACAGTTAATAGACCATGAGAAAAAAATAAATAAACATGTCTATGATCAAGGATAATAAATGAATAAATAAATGGTGGAGTGTACTGGAATCATGCGTTGCTAGCAAGATAGAAAAAAAAATATTTGAAAAGGAATAAATGAGTATGTGCATGCGTAGCTAGCAGAATAATGGAAAATAGATTGATGATATATGGCGATAGCATAACAGCATGCATTCTGTAGTATTTGTAGTAAAAAATAAGATAACATAATGACATGTATAAGGATCAAGATAATAAATAAGATAAGGTAATAAATGATGAACAAGATAATAATTATAAAATAAGGATGACTAGTAGAAGTGAATGCATATCAAGGTAATAAATAAGATAAAAATAAAAACATGCTAAGAATGATATGCTATGCAAAGGTCTTCTAAAGTCAACCTATAACGGCCGTTTCTAACTAGGCTTCGTGATCTACGGTCAACCATGGAGCTTCGGTACCATTTGTCACACCCGGTTTACAAGGTAGCAAAGCCGGTTACAAACGCATTTGTGCCCAAGATCAATTCACACAATGCCGTGACATCATTAATAATACCGTCATCACATGTATCGATTACAATAAAGGGAATCAATGTATAAAAGTATCTTTATTACAATAATTGTCGACTCGGCTTAAGCGGAAACATAAGCTGAAGTGTTTAACATAACGAAACACTAAGACATCAACGACACGACGACACGATGACGACACGACGACCGAAGCAATGAACCCTTCGCCACAGGAAAGGTCAACGGCAGCACCACGAGCCTAAAATCCTGGTAGATCCTCCGGAACTCGCAATCCGAATCATGTTGGAACTAGCAACTACAGCAAGAATGAGTCCATGTCGAACTCCGCAAGTACAGGCGGGAATAATAATGATAATGCAAAGGGTGATCAAAGGTAAAGCTGAAAGGTAGACGCAATAGCATTTTAGTTGAGTCATATTTTATTTAGCAACCTGTTTACTAATCATCTTGGTAGAGAGAACCCAACCCTTAATTAATGTTCCAGTGGAATTAAGAGTTGAATTAACATCATTATATAAGTAGTATACATCATCATATAAAAGAGATAGCCATCTCGGGTAACATGGGATCGCAATCCCTATAGAACCAAGGTAGCAACCTCCTTTAACCATCTCCAACGAGCCATGAAGTCCATTTGCTAATCCGAGAGGCGGCCCGGGCCGCTCATACGAGAGCTCGGATGATATATCGGTTTGATCAAACTCTGCGCGAGAGGTGTACACTTTCCCTCCGGTCGTGATACCCATCGCTCGGGTTAATTACTCCCCAAAGACACTTCCAAGGTGAATGAGCGGGGTCTCACTACGAGGCTGTTCATGGGTCATAGGTAGTGGTAGCCCGATCGCAATGTCCCAAGCACATGAGAGACGTCCCGCACACGCCGCTCCGCTGCGGATCTTCCCGAGAACCCTCATGCTTCGAACTTGGGATCACTCTTCTCACCATAGCTATGGCACCCGTCGGCAAGTTACCAACCTACCTATGATGACTCCCCGCTAATTTGCCAAGCCGAGCCATATAGCCGGAGTCGTACGGATTGTCAGTTGAACCGTCTAGGAACCGATCCTTAAGGAGAGCGGGACACGGATGCCCTCGTCGCTACGAGCACCACACTAGCATCCGCATCCCTCTTGCTCCACCGACAAACGATGCCTCCGCATCAACCACCTCCAACAATGACCATGATCATTACCAATGGCTTTACTAAAGCAGCATTTTAATAGTACATCATTAGTGAGTAGGTAAAGGGCACTAGCGAGACCTATATTCTATCTATAAACCCCCATGGGTGATATTTGGATAGTAGTGGCTAGTATGTCCTTAGGTTTGATGTATTAGACACATGCATGCAATCATTATAGTTCATGGGATCAATATGTTCAAGGGGTCCTGTACTTGCCTTGATTGAGGTCGAAGTGCGTGGGATCCTGCTGGGTCCCGCTGTTCCTCCTTCACCCACTACGCGTTCTCTATTCGTCGCAATCAAGCACACGAGCAATACATGCAAGCAAACATATTCTAATCAGAACAGTACACCAAAACAAGTAATCTGCAGTAAACAATAGAATAGAAAGATTCTACTCGTCGAGACGATTCCAACAAGTATTAAATCACTGAAATCGGAGTTAAAATGAGTAAACTACGGCCTATACAAGATCGGGTTAAATCTGAGAAAGAAAACTGGACTAAGTCGTAATTAGATTTGAGCGAGGTGGACCAATGCGGTTAGTGTAAAGGCCGAGGGCCTTTGCAAAAGTGCCGGCCGACGCGGCGTTGACCATGGCGGCGGCCACGTGGCGGCGCGGGACGGGCCGGGGCTGGTGGACCGGCCGTGGACCACGCCGTGGACCAAGTCCCTGGTCCACCGTGGGCCGCGGGCGGCGGGTTGACCGGCGACCTCGGCCATGGTCGCCGCGCGATCTCGCAGCAGCGGCGCTATGGGCCACGTAGCGCGAGCCGGAGCACGCGCGCGCGACGCGCGCGCGAAGGCGCACCCGTGCGCGCGTCGCGAGCGCGAAGCGGCCGGAGCGGCGGGTCGGCGGCCGCCGAGGCCGCCGCGGTGCGAGTTCGCGAGCGGCGCGCGTGATTAGGGCGGTGTCGGGGCATGACGGAGGCATCTACGCGATCCTCGAGGCGGCGCGAAGCTCGGCGATGGGCTCACCTTGCTCCGCGGCCGCGGAGACGAGCTTGCGGGCGACGATGGCGGCGCGAGCTCGGTTAGGATTTCGCGGGCTCGCGAAGCAGAATGCGCCGCCCGCTAGGGTTGCGGAAGGGGCGGCTAACGGAGCGGCGGCTCCCCTGCTTATAAGCGGCTAATGGGACGGGGCAGCGAACCCCCGGTTCGCGTGCCGGGCTCGTGTGATCGCTGCGAGTCCGGCTCGTGGTCGCGGTGACGGGCGGGTCCCGCCGTGGACCCGCTGTCGGGGCGGCGCGGCCCGCGGCTCGACAGGCCGCTCTTGGGCGCTAAAGCGGCCGTAAGGCCGAGTGCGGAGGAGTGGGAGCGAGCGGGCCGGCCTGGCGACGGCTTGGCTGGCCGCCCCGGTGGCGGCCGGCTTGCTGGCTTGCGGCTGGCGCGGGTCGGGCCCTTTGGCACGGCCAGGGAGCTGGGCGTCGGCTGGCTTGGCTCTTGGTGGTCCATGGCCACCTTTGGCCGGCGGCCGCTATTTCTTCGGGCGGCCATGGCTGGCCGGGGTTGGCCATGGCCGTCACGGTTGGCTATGGCTGGCGGGGGTGGCCGGGCCGAGGCTGGGGGTGGCCGGTGTTGGCCGAGTTGGCTGGGCCCACTCGGGGTCCACCTAGAATAGGTAGAAGGGTCCTAGGGCCAATTAGACTAGGTTTAGTTAGTCTAGGAGTTAGAAGGGACATGTTAGAGACTAGAGGCTAACTAATAATTAGTCGGTTAGCTCAAACAAGTCAATCAAAAACCGTGCAGCAGCATGAATGCAACAATACAAGGTTTCTACCTTATAGTTGATTTTAACCTTTACTAGGGAAATTTAATAACTCTCCTATAAAAGAAAGACCTCTAAACAGGTGATGGAAAACTCTATGGTGGAGAGGTGAGAGGCATCAAAATGGCTTAACCATGGCGTACGGGCGTGCTTGACCGGTGCCGAGAGCCATAGGATGCACGAGGATCCGCCGTGCGGCAAAGCACATCGTCGTGTGTGCAATTATGGATGTTACGCGTAGTCATGGAGCTGTAGTTAAGGGCCATTCGGGCTCTCGGGTGATGACAAACATTGTGGTGGTGAGGCCAAAGGCATCAAAACGCCTTAACCATGGCATACGGTCATGCTTGACCTAGTGTCAAGAGGTGGGACAACGCACGAACCGGCGTGCGGTAGCATATTCGTGTGTGCAAATATGGCGGTTCTAGAGCCGTGGAGCCATGGTTAAGGGCCATTCGGGTTCTCGGCGGCAACAAACGCTGTGGTGGAGAGGCTAGAGGTGTCAAAATGCCTTAACCATGGCGTACGGGCATGCTTGACTCGGTGCCGGGAGCCATAGGATGTGTTGGCCCGACCGTGCGGCGGCATGGTCGTGTGTGCAAATATGGCGGTTCTGGAGCCGTGGAGCCAAGGTTAAGGCCATTCGGGCTCTCGAGCGATGGCAAACGCTATGGTAGAGAGGCCGGAGGTGTCAAAATGCCTTAACCATGGCGTACGGGCATGCTTGACTCGGTGCGCCGAGAGCCATAGGATGCGTTGGAACCGGCCGTGCGGCAGCATGGTCGTGTGTGCAAATATGGCGGTTTTGCGTCGTGGCCGCGTGGTTAAGGGCCCTTCGGCTCTCGGGTGATGAAAAACTCTATGGTGGAGAGGTGAGAGGCATCAAAATGGCTTAACCATGGCGTACGGGCGTGCTTGACCCGGTGCCTTGAGAGCCGTAGGATGCACGGGGATCGGGCGTGCGGCGGCACGGTCGTGTGTGCAATTATGGATGTTACAGGTCGTGGAGCTATAGTTAAGGGCCGTTCGGGCTCTCGGGTGATGACAAATATTGTGGTGGTGAGGCCGGAGGCGTCAAAACGCCTTAACCATGGCATACGGTCGTGCTTGACCTAGTGTCGAGAGCTATAGGACATGCGGAGGCCTGGCGTGTGCGGTAGCATAGTCGTGTGTGCAAATATGGCGGTTCTAGAGCTGTGGAGCCATGGTTAAGGGCCATTCGGGTTCTCGGGCGGCAATAAACGCTGTGGTGGAGAGGCCAAAGGTGTTAAAACGCCTTAACCATGGTGCATGGGCGTGCTTGACTTGGTGCGAGGAGCCGTAGGACGCATAGGAACCGGCCGTGTGGGAGCAAAGTCGTGTGTGCAAATATGGCGGTTACGGAGCCGTGGAGCGAGGTTAAGGGCCGTTTAGGCTCTCGGCGGCGACAAATGCTATGGTAGAGAGGCCGGAGGTGTCAAAATGCCTTAACCATGGCATACGGGCTTGCTTGACTCAAGTGCGGGGAGCCATAGGACGCGTTGGAATCGACCATGCGGCGGCATGGTCGTGTGTGCAAATGTGGCGGTTTTGGCCGTGGAGCCATGGTTAAGGGCCCTTCGGGCTCTCGGGTGAAGGAAAACTCTATGGTGGTGAGGTGAGAGGCATCAAAATGGCTTAACCATGGCGTACGGGTGTGGTTGAACCGGTGCAGGAGAGCCGTAGGATGCACGGGATCCGGCCGTGCGCAAAGCACGGTCTTGTGTGCAATTATGGATGTTACGGAGTCGTGGAGCTATAGTTAAGGGCCGTTCGGGCTCTCGGGTGATGACAAACATTGTGGTGGTGGGGCCAGAGGTGTCAAAATGCCTTAACCATGGCATACGGTCGTGCTTGACCTAGTGTCGAGAGCTGTAGGACACGCACGAACCGGCTGTGCGGTAGCATATTCGTGTGTGCAAATATGGCAGTTCTAGAGCTGTGGAGCCATGGTTAAGGGCCATTCGGGTTCTCGAGCGGCGACAAACGCTGTGGTGGAGAGGCTAGAGGTGTCAAAATGCCTTAACCATGGTGTACGGGCATGCTTGACTCAGTGCCGGGAGCCATAGGATGCGTTGGAACCGACCGTGCGGCGGCATGGTCGTGTGTGCAAATATGGCGGTTACGGAGCCGTGGAGCCAAGGTTAAGGGCCGTTCGGGCTCTCGGCGATGGCAAACGCTATGGTAGAGAGGCCGAGGTGTCAAAATGCCTTAACCATGGCGTACGGGCATGCTTGACTCGGTCTTGAGAGCCATAGGATGCGTTGGAACCGACCGTGCGGCGGCATGGTCGTGTGTGCAAATATGGCGGTTTGCGGCCGTGGGGCCGTGGTTAAGGGCCCTTCGGGCTCTCGGGTGATGAAAAACTCTATGGTGGAGAGGTGAGAGGCATCAAAATGGCTTAACCATGGCGTACGGGCGTGCTTGACCCGGTGCGAGAGCCGTAGGATGCACGGGATCCGGGCGTGCGGCAGCAGTCGTGTGTGCAATTATGGATGTTCAGAGTCGTGGAGCTATAGTTAAGGGCCGTTCGGGCTCTCGGGTGATGACAAATATTGTGGTGGTGAGGCCGAGGCGTCAAAACGCCTTAACCATGGCATACGGTCGTGCTTGACCTAGTGTCGAGAGCTATAGGACATGCGGAACCGTTTGTGCGCTTGCATAGTCGTGTGTGCAAATATGGCGGTTCTAGAGCTGTGGAGCCATGGTTAAGGGCCATTCGGGTTCTCGGGCGGTAATAAACGCTGTGGTGGAGAGGCCAAAGGTGTCAAAATGCCTTAACCATGGTGCATGGGCGTGCTTGACTTGGTGCAAGGAGCCGTAGGATGCATAGGAACCGGCCGTGCGGCAAAAAGTCGTGTGTGCAAATATGGCGGTTCGGAGCCATGGAGCCGAGGTTAAGGGCCGTTCGGGCTCTCGAGCAATGACAAACGCTATGGTAGAGAGGCCGGAGGTGTCAAAATGCCCTAACCATGGCGTACGGGCTTGCTTGACTCGGTCGGGAGCCATAGGACGCGTTGGAACCGACCATGCGGCGCATGGTCGTGTGTGCAAATGTGGCAGTTTTGGCCGTGGAGCCATGGTTAAGGGCCCTTCGGGCTCTCGGGTGATGGAAAACTCTATGGTGGAGAGGTGAGAGGCATCAAAATGGCTTAACCATGGCGTACGGGTGTGCTTGAACCGGTGCCAAGAGCCGTAGGATGCACGGGGATCCGGCCGTGCGCCGGCACGGTCATGTGTGCAATTATGGATGTTCGGAGTCGTGGAGCTATAGTTAAGGGCCGTTCGGGCTCTCGGGTGATGACAAACATTGTGGTGGTGGGGCCGGAGGTGTCAAACGCCTTAACCATGGCATAAGGTCGTGCTTGACCTAGTGTCGAGAGCATGTAGGACACGTAGGAACCGATTTTGTGCGGTAAGCATAGTCATGTGTGCAAATATGGAGTTCTAGAGCGGTGGAGCCATGGTTAAGGGCCATTCGGGTTCTTGGGCGGCAACAAATGCTGTGGTCGAGAGGCCGGCGGTGTCAAAACACCTTAACCATAGTGCATGGGCGTGCTTGACTTGGTGCGAGGAGCCGTAGGATGCACGGGGAACCGGCCGTGCGGCGGCAAAGTCGTGTGTGCAAATATGGCGGTTCGGAGCGGTGGAGCCGAGGTTAAGTGCCGTTCGGGCTCTCGAGTGATGGCAAACGCTATGGTAGAGAGCCGAGAGGTGTCAAAATGCCTTAACCATGGTGTACGGGCATGCTTGACTCGAGCTCAGGAGCCATAAAATGCGTTGGAACCGACCGTGCGGCAGCATGGTCGAGTGTGCAAATATGGCAGTTTTGGAGCCGTGGAGGCATGGTTAAGGGCCCTTCATGCTCTCGGGTGATGGAAAACTCTATGGTGGAGAGGTGAGAGGCATCAAAATGGCTTAACCATGGCGTACGGGCGTGCTTGACCGGTGCCTAGAGCCATAGGATGCACGGGATCCGGCCGTGCGGCGGCACGGTCGTGTGTGCAATTATGGATGTTCGGAGTCATGGATGTAGTTAAGGGATATTCGGGCTCTCGGGTGATGACAAACATTGTGGTGGTGAGGCCAAAGGCATCAAAACGCCTTAACCATGGCATACGGTCATGCTTGACCTAGTGTCAAGAGCTATAGGACACGCACGAGCCGGTGTGCGGTAGCATATTCGTGTGTGCAAATATGGCGAGTTCTAGAGGCTGTGGAGCCATGGTTAAGGGCCATTCGGGTTCTCAAGCGGCAACAAACGCTGTGGTGGAGAGGCTAGAGGTGTCAAAATGCCTTAACCATGGCGTACGGGCATGCTTGACTCAGTGCCGGGAGCCATAGGATGCGTTGGAAGCGGCCGTGCGGCGGCATGGTCGTGTGTGCAAATATGGCGGTTTACGGAGCCGTGGAGCCAAGGTTAAGGGCCGTTCGGGCTCTCGAGCGATGGCAAACGCTATGGTAGAGAGGCCGAGAGGTGTCAAAATGCCTTAACCATGGCGTACGGGCATGCTTGAGCTCGATGCGAGAGCCATAGGATGCGTTGGAACCGCCGTGCGGCGGCATGGTCGTGTGTGCAAATATGGCGGTTTGCGGCGTGGAGCGTGGTTAAGGGCCCTTCGGCTCTCGGGTGATGAAAAACTCTATGGTGGAGACGTGAGAGGCATCAAAATGGCTTAACCATGGCGTACGGGCGTGCTTGACCCGGTGCGAGAGCCGTAGGATGCACGGGATCGGCCGTGCGGCAGCACGGTCGTGTGTGCAATTATGGATGTTACGGAGTCGTGGAGCTATAGTTAAGGGCCGTTCGGGCTCTCGGGTGATGACAAATATTGTGGTGGTGAGGCCAGAGGTGTCAAAACACCTTAACCATGGCATACGGTCGTGCTTGACCTAGCATCGAGAGCTATAGGACATGCAGGAGCGGGTTTGTGCGGTAGCATAGTCGTGTGTGCAAATATGGCGGTTCTAGAATTTGTGGAGCCATGGTTAAGGGCCATTCGGGTTCTCGGGCGGTAATAAACGCTGTGGTAGAGAGGCCAAAGGTGTTAAAATGCCTTAACCATGGTGCATGGGCGTGCTTGACTTGGTGCGAGGAGCCGTAGGACGCATAGGAACCGGCCGTGTGGCAGCAAAGTCGTGTGTGCAAATATGGCAGTTCTGGAGCCGTGGAGCCGAGGTTAAGGGCCGATTAGGCTCTTGAGCAACGACAAACGCTATGGTAGAGAGGCCAGAGGTGTCAAAATGCCTTAACCATGGTGTACGGGCTTGCTTGACTCAGTGCCGGGAGCCATAGGACGCGTTGGAACCGACCAAGCGGTAGCATGGTCGTGTGTGCAAATGTGGCAGTTTTACTGCCGTGGAGCCATGGTTAAGGGCCCTTCAGGCTCTCGGGTGATGGAAAACTCTATGGTGGAGAGGTAAGAGGCATCAAAATGGCTTAACCATGGCGTACGGGTGTGGTTGAACCGGTGCCGAGAGCCGTAGGATGCACAGGATCCGGCTATGCGCCAGCACAGTCGTGTGTGCAATTATGGATGTTCTGGAGTCGTGGAGCTATAGTTAAGGGCTGTTCGGGCTCTCGGGTGATGAGAAACATTGTGGTGGGGGGGCCAGAGGTGTCAAAATGCCTTAACCATGGCATACGGTCGTGCTTGACCTAGTGTCGAGAGCTGTAGGACACGTAGGAACCGGCTGTGCGGTAGCATAGTCGTGTGTGCAAATATGGCAGTTCTAGAGCGGAGGAGCCATGGTTAAGGGCCATTCGGGTTCTTGGGCGGCAACAAATGCTGTGGTCGAGAGGCCCACGGTGTCAAAACGCCTGAACCATAGTGCATGGGCGTGCTTGACTTGGTGCGAGGAGCCGTAGGATGCGCAGGAACCGACCGTGCGGCAGCAAAGTCATGTGTGCAAATATGGCAGTTCTGGAGCCGTGGAGCCGAGGTTAAGTGCCGTTCAGGCTCTCGAGTGATGGCAAACGCTATTGTAGAGAGGCCAGAGGTGTCAAAATGCCTTAACCATGGCGTACGGGCATGCTTGACTCGAGCGGGAGCCATAAAATGCGTTGGAACCGGCCGTGCGGCGGCATGGTCGAGTGTGCAAATATGGCGGTTTTGGAGCCGTGGAGGCATGGTTAAGGGCCCTTCGGGCTCTCGGGTGATGGAAAACTCTATGGTGGAGAGGTGAGAGGCATCAAAATGGCTTAACCATGGCGTACGGGCATGCTTGACCGGTGCCGAGAGCCATAGGATGCACGGGATCCGGCCGTGCGGCGGCACGGTCATGTGTGCAATTATGGATGTTACGGAGTCGTGGAGCTGTAGTTAAGGGCCATTCGGGCTCTTGGGTGATGACAAACATTGTGGTGGTGAGGCCGGATGCATCAAAACGCCTTAACCATGGCATACGGTCATGCTTGACCTAGTGTCAAGAGGCATGTAGGACATGCACGAACCGGCTGTGCGGTAGCATATTCATGTGTGCAAATATGGCAGTTCTAGAGCTGTGGAGCCATGGTTAAGGGCCATTCAGGTTCTCAAGTGGCAACAAACGCTGTGGTGGAGAGGCTAGAGGTATCAAAATGCCTTAACCATGGCGTACGGGCATGCTTGACTCAGTGCCGGGAGCCATAGGATGCGTTGGAACCGGCCGTGCGGCGGCAGCATGGTCATGTGTGCAAATATGGCGGTCCGGAGCCGTGGAGCCAAGGTTAAGGGCCATTCGGGCTCTCGGCGATGGCAAACGCTATGGTAGAGAGGCCGGAAGGTGTCAAAATTCCTTAACCATGGCGTACGGGCATGCTTGACTCGGTGCGAGAGCCATAGGATGCGTTGGAACCGGCCGTGTGGCAGCATGGTCGTGTGTGCAAATATGGCGGTTTGCGGCCGTGGAGGCGTGGTTAAGGGCCCTTCGGGCTCTCGGGTGATGAAAAACTCTATGGTGGAGAGGTGAGAGGCATCAAAATGGCTTAACCATGGCGTACGGGCGTGCTTGACCCGGTGCGAGAGCCGTAGGATGCACGGGATCCGGCTGTGCGGCGGCACGGTCGTGTGTGCAATTATGGATGTTACGGAGTCGTGGAGCTATAGTTAAGGGCCGTTCGGGCTCTCGGGTGATGACAAATATTGTGGTGGTGAGGCTAGAGGCATCAAAATGCCTTAACCATGGCATACGGTCGTGCTTGACCTAGTGTCGAGAGCTATAGGACACGCGAGGAAGCGGGCGTGCGGTAGCATAGTCGTGTGTGCAAATATGGCAGTTCTAGAGCTGTGGAGCCATGGTTAAGGGCCATTCGGGTTCTTGGGCGGTAATAAACGCTGTGGTGGAGAGGCCAAAGGTGTCAAAACGCCTTAACCATGTGCATGGGCGTGCTTGACTTGGTGCGGAGCCGTAGGACGCATAGGAAGCCGGCCGTGCGGCGGCAAAGTCGTGTGTGCAAATATGGCGGTTACGGAGCCGTGGACCAAAGGTTAAGGGCCTTTCGGGCTCTCGGCGACGACAAACGCTATGGTAGAGAGGCCGGAGGTGTCAAAATGCCTTAACCATGGCGTACGGGCTTGCTTGACTCGGTCGAGAGCCATAGGATGCGTTGGAACCGACCATGCGGCGGCATGGTCGTGTGTGCAAATGTGGCGGTTTTTGCCGTGGAGCCTTGGTTAAGGGCCCTTCGGGCTCTCGGGTGATGGAAAACTCTATGGTGGAGAGGTGAGAGGCATCAAAATGGCTTAACCATGGCGTATGGGTGTGCTTGACCCGGTCGAGAGCCGTAGGATGCACGGGATCCGACCGTGCGCCGGCACGGTCGTGTGTGCAATTATGGATGTTACAGGTCGTGGAGCTATAGTTAAGGGCCGTTCGGGCTCTCGGGTGATGACAAACATTGTGGTCGTGGGGCCGGAGGTGTCAAAACGCCTTAACCATGGCATACGGTCATGCTTGACCTAGTGTCGAGGCTGTAGGACACGTAGGAACCGGGCGTGCGGTAGCATAGTCGTGTGTGCAAATATGGCAGTTCTAGAGCGGTGGAGCCATGGTTAAGGGCCATTCGGGTTCTTGGGCGGCAACAAATGCTGTGGTGGAGAGGCCGGCGGTGTCAAAACGCCTTAACCATAGTGCATGGGCGTGCTTGACTTGGTGCGAGGAGCCGTAGGATGCGCTTTTTATAGGAACCGGCCGTGCGCGGCAAAGTCGTGTGTGCAAATATGGCGGTTACGGAGCCATGGAGCCGAGGTTAAGTGCCGTTCGGGCTCTCGAGTGACGGCAAACGCTATGGTAGAGAGGCCGGAGGTGTCAAAATGCCTTAACCGTGGCGTACGGGCATGCTTGACTCGGTCCGGGAGCCATAAAATGCGTTGGAACCGACCGTGCGGCGGCATGGTCGTGTGTGCAAATATGGTAGTTTTGGGCCGTGGAGGCATGGTCAAGGGCCCTTCGGGCTCTCGGGTGATGGAAAACTCTATGGTGGAGAGGTGAGAGGCATCAAAATGGCTTAACCATGGCGTACGGGTGTGCTTGAACCGGTGCCGAGAGCCGTAGGATGCACGGGATCCGGCCGTGCGCCGGCACGGTCGTGTGTGCAAATATGGATGTTCTAGAGTCGTGGAGCTGTAGTTAAGGGCCGTTCAGGCTCTCGGGTGATGACAAACATTGTGGTGGTGAGGCTAGAGGCATCAAAATGCCTTAACCATGGCATACGGTCATGCTTGACCTAGTGTCGAAGAGTTTGTAGGACACGCACGAGCCATTTGTGCGGTAGCATATTCGTGTGTGCAAATATGGCGGTTCTAGGCGGTGGAGCCATGGTTAAGGGCCATTCGGGTTCTTGGGCAGCAACAAATGCTGTGGTGGAGAGGCTAGAGGTGTCAAAATGCCTTAACCATGGCGTACGGCAAACATGCTTGACTCGGGCTCTTGAGTGAGCCATAAAATGCGTTGGAACCGGCGTACGGGCATGTGCGGCTGGGAGCCATAAAATGCGTTGGAACCGGCCGTCGCAGTGTGCAAATATGGCAGTTTTGGAGCCGTGGAGGCATGGTTAAGGGCCCTTCAGGCTCTCAGGTGATGGAAAACTCTATGGTGGAGAGGTGAGGGGCATCAAAATGGCTTAACCATGGCGTACAGGCGTGCTTGACCCGGTGCCGAGAGCCATAGGATGCACAGGATCCGACCGTGCGGCAGCACAGTCATGTGTGCATTTATGGATGTTCTGGAGTCGTGGAGCTTGTAAGGTCCTAGATGGCTAGAGGGGGGTGAATAGCCTATAAAATTTTCTACAAACTCACTAAGCAAACTTCATTAGATACACAAATGACGGAAAGCAAGTTATGCTTAGCCTACTAGATGTTGCAAGCCTCCTATCCAAGCAATTCTAGTAGGTGATCACTAGTACACACAAAAGCTACCACTAGTGATCAAGAGTTCTACCCACGGGAATTAGTCTACACAAGAAGTGGTTCCTGACCAACCACGCAAGCAATTCTACTTTGCAAGAATGTAATCAAGGTAATACATGAGAGGGTAGGAGCTTGTTATACCAACGTGTCGAGTCGAGGTTGCCAATCACCAAGGAGATGAACAATCAATCACAATCGGTAACACACAAAGGATGATGACCAATCACCGGGAGACAAGATGAACACAATGATTTATCCCCGGATGTTCACTTGGGCACCGCCAAGCTACGTCACCCGTTGTGTCGACCAACACCTAGATGGTTCCTCGGTGTGACCCTCAAGTCACTAGCCCCTCAAGGCTCACCCCGCAAGGCACCGCAAGACACCACTCTCAAGCGAGGTACTCAACGACACGCGCAATCCACTAGGATGCTCTTCGTGATCCCCACGAGGTGAGCTCAAACCTCTCACAATCAACCGGAGGTGGCCAAGAACAATCACCTTCTCTTGCCAACGCCTCCAACAATCTCCAAGCCGGCTAGGAGCGGTACTCTCCAAGAGTAACAAGAAATCCACCGGCGAAACCACCCACAAGTGCCACTAGATGCCCTCAAGCAATGCAATGCACTAGGTGATTCACTCGATCTCTCTTAGGATGAACAACCAAGCAAGGGAGAAGAGTGGGAGAGTGTTTCTTCAGCTCAAAGGATGAATGAATGAGTTGGGAGAGCCAAGAGTAGGAACCAAGCCCGGCCACCCATCTATTTATAGCCCAAACTCTTCAAACTAGCCGTTGACCTCGGCCGGCGCTTCACAATGCTGCCGGATGCGTCCGGCGCTCGGCGTGACGCGTCCGCCGCTCTGCCCATGTTGTGCCACCCGAAGCCCGTTGGGATTTAAAGTGCGCCCGTCACCAAGCGCCGGACGATCAACGGTGATCCGCCGGCGTCCGCCGCGTGCGTCCGCCGGCGTCGACGCAGCGTCCGGCGCCCGCGTCCGGCGAGCCGCCCGAAACTTCGAAGCCCGGTCGCGTCTGCCGTCCGCCGGACGCACGGCCGGCGTCCGCGCTTCATCCGCCCGACCAGCGGCGCCATGCCAAGATTCGGCCACGCGCCGGACGCTGCCGATAACCTTGCCGCGTCCGACGCGCTGCGTCCGCCCGTCCGTCCGCGCGAGACACATGCCCGTGCTCGGTCACAATGCGCCGGACAGCGTCCGGCGCTTCCCAAAGCGTGTCGGCGCCTCTTGCGAGATCTTGCCTTTCTCCGTGACGTCGATCAAGTTCTCGAGACATGCTATCCAACAAGTATACCAACTTGATCATCGGAGATAGCATGAATTCAACCAAATTTTGCATCGGCGCAATAGAAAATATGTATCCATTTTTCCCAAAAACGCCGAATCCCGCCTCACATGCTCGGCGGGAGGAAGAGAGGAACCCAAACCCATCTCTACCACCCCAAACCACGGCGCGCCCAAACGCCACCTTTATAAATGTGCCAACACAACCAAGTGTACAACTCCATGTGCTTGTGTGTTAGCTTTTCACAAACATTTCCCAAAGGTTAGGTTAGCTCACTAGGTCCTACATGCAATGCACTTCATGAATTCACCTAGTGGCACCCATGCGTCGAATAGCCGATAAGACTTCCCCTCTTAATAGTGCGGCTATCGATCCTAAACCACTCACACCCTCTATGGTGTCTTGAGTGCAAAACAAAATGGCCCTATCAGTTATACCTTTGACTTGAGCCCATTTTGTTCCTCCAAATGATATGAACGCTTCACACCAACATGTGACCGTCTCGATCCATCGACCTTGACTTCACTTGCCCTTCACCGTGCATCGGTCCATCGGCGCCTAGTCTTGCCCGAGCTTCACCATCGCATGGTCCTTCACTCCAGAAGCCTCAACTAGCCCTTCACCTTCAACACCGGTCCATGGAGCCAAGCATCATCTTGATCTTCATCTTTGATCACATGACATGTGTCATCCTTCATATGCAATAAGCTCATCATGTGGACAACCTTTCTCTAAATCAACCACTTAGATAAACAAGGTTAGTCCTAGGTTTCATCAATTAGCCAAAACCAAACTTTCAATCTCCCCCTTTTTGGTAATTGATGACAACCTCAACAAAGATGATTTTATAATAAAGATTTTGAACTTGTCATACTTGTCCAATCATTATGCTCACAAGAGAAATTTGGACAATTATAGCAAGTTCGATTTTGGTAGTATTGCTCCCCCTACATATGTGCATAGAGTTTGGATTTGAAGCTTTGCACATATGCATGGATAAGATTGTGGGGAGAGTAATTCTACCAAAACGATGCTAAGGTGTAAGAAATGGACCTTTGAAGCGTGATACCAATCGGAGTTGCAATTTACACCATCCTTAGCACCATGAAGTAACTAGACATCCATCAAAAACTCAAGAACCCCGTGAGATCAACATTATAAGCAAAGTTCTTGAACCACTTGTAAGGTAAGGGAGTCTAGTTACAACCTATGCATGCTAGTAGATCATTTCATCAATCAAGTTCTATACTAGCATTGCATCACACAAGCAAGGAGACACCACTTGTATAAAACTTTGAAACTAGGTGCCATGAGCAAGTCATATGAGAATGCACAAACAAATGCAACAACATTGTTCATGAGCTTGCTCCCCTTCTTGTGTGCATCAAAATTTTATTTACCCCTTTATCATGTTCAATCATCTTTTTCTCTCCCCCTTTGTCAACAATTGCCCAAAAAGGGATCAAATTGTGGAGAGAAAAGAACTTTGATGGAGTAAACAAAACTTTAGTCAAATTTGGTTCAATCTAGACCACTTGCCAAAGATATTTAAATCGGTTTGAACCAAAGACAAGCTTCTTCACACCTCATGACAAGGGTTATCTTGCCTATGTTGAATTAAACACTTGTAGCAAATATTCTAGATTCAACACTAGGATTGCAAGCCCACAAACATGTCATATGTCACCACTAGATCAAGCAAAGCATAGAAGCAATAGTGGTAAACATATATACATCAAACACATTTGATTTATCATGAATGCTCCAAATGCACCTTGTATGTCTACATGTGCTACCACAAGTATAATCCTAAGCATGAATGACATGTCAACCAATGATACCTTGCTTTGTCGAAGGAGAGGCATGTCAAGTAGTGGTGGGGTGCATTCAACACATGTTTGAGAAGTCAAGAATGTTCAACTCATTCCTTAGCTTGCAAAACCTTCTTTCATCAAGTGGCTTGGTGAGGATGTCGGCAAGTTGATCATCGGTGCCCACACTTTCAATGGAAATGTCACCCTTTTGTTGATGATCTCTTATGAAGTGATGCCTTATGTCAATGTGCTTTGTTCTTCCATGTTGAACCGGGTTTTGTGTCATCTTGATTGCACTCTCATTATCACAAAATAATGGCACATTCTTGAAATTGATGCCATAATCCTTCAAAGTTGACTTCATCCAAAGCAATTGTGCACAACAACTCCCCGCACTAACATATTCGGCTTCGGCGGTAGAGATTGCCACACTATTTTGTTTCTTTGAGGACCATGACACAAGTGAACTTCCAAGAAGTTGACATGTACCACTTGTGCTCTTTCTATTGATCTTGCAACCACCATAGTCGGAGTCCGAATATCCAATCAATTCAAACTTTGACCCCTTGGGATACCACAATCCAACATCTCTTGTTTGCTTCAAATACCTCAATATTCATTTTGCGGCCGTGAGATGACTCTCTCTAGGTGAGGCTTGATATCTAGCACACATGCAAACACTAAACATGACATCCGGCCTTGATGCGGTGACATAAAGTAGGCTTCCAATCAATGACCGATAATCCTTTTGATTCACCATATTGCCATCATGATCACTATCAAGATTCCCATTGGTGCCCATTGGAGTTGAGATTGGCTTTGCATCTTGCATTCCAAACTTCTTCAACATGTCCCTTATGTATTTCCCTTGACTCACAAATGTCCCATTCTTCAATTGCTTGACTTGAAGGCAGGAAATAGCTAAGTTCACCAATCATGGACATCTCAAACTCATTTGCCATCATTTCACCAAATTCTTCACAATATGCTTGATTGGTTGATCCAAAGATGATATCATCAACATAGATTTGCACAATGAAGAGATCATTACCAATCTTCTTGGTGAATAGAGTAGTATCAACCTTGCCCATAATGAACCCCTTGGAGTGAAGAAAGGTCTTCAATCTCTCATACCATGCTCTAGGTGCTTGCTTCAAGCCATACAAAGCCTTCTTCAACTTGTACACATGGTTGGGTCTCTTCTCATCTTCAAAACCGGGAGGTTGCTCAACATATACTAGCTCATTGATGATCCCATTGAGAAATGCACTCTTGACATCCATTTGATATAACTTGATATTGTGGGCACATGCATAAGCAAATAGAATCCTTATTGCCTCCAATCTTGCCATGGGAGCATATGTCTCATCATAATCAAGACCTTCAACTTGAGTATAGCCTTGTGCAACTAGTCTTGCTTTGTTTCTAATCACAACACCATCTTGATCTTGCTTGTTCTTGAAAACCCATTTGGTTCCAATGACATTGTGATCCTCCGGCCTCTCAACTAACTCCCACACATCATTTCTTTTGAAGTTATTGAGCTCTTCTTGCATTGCCATGATCCAATTGGCATCATCCAAGGCTTCCTCAACTTTCTTTGGCTCTTTGGTTGACACAAATGATGCATACTCACAAATCATAGCCACTCTTGATCTTGTTTGCACACCACTTCTAATATCACCAATAACACTATCAATTGGGTGATCTCTTGCAACATGTTGTGGTTGTAGCACTTGCACTTGATTGCTTGAACTTGGTTGATCACTTGACTTGTCTTCATTGGATGAACTAGCACCATGATCTTGCACTTGAGCATTGCTAGCTTGTCTCAATGGAGAGTTGAGCACTTCATCTTTATCATCTTGTACATCAACCACTTGCTTTGCTCTTATGTCACCAATGTCCATGTTCTTCATAGCTTCAACCAATTGAGTTCCACCAACATCTTCTAGATTCTCATCTTCATCTTGTGACCCATTGGTTTCATCAAATTGCACATCATGGACTTCCTCTCTAGTGCTACTTGAATTGTTCCAAACTCTATAAGCCTTGCTTGTAGTTGAATAACCGAGTAGGAACCCTTCATCACATCTCTTTTCAAACTTCCCCAATCTAGTGCCCTTCCTCAAGATATAGCATTTGCAACCAAATACTCTAAAATAGCCAATGTTGGGCTTTCTTCCATGAAGTAACTCATATGGGGTCTTCTCTAGCAAAGTATGACAATAGAGCCTATTGATGTAGTAGCATGCCGTGTTGATTGCTTCATCCCAAAATGATTGACTAACATTGTACTCATGAAGCATTGATCTAGCCATATCAAGCAATGTTCTATTCTTCCTCTCAACTAGGCCATTTGATTGTGGAGTGTACTTGGCCGAGAATTGATGACCAATGCCATAGTGATCACACAATTCTTCCATTCTTGTATTCTTGAACTCACTCCCATTGTCACTTCTCACTTTCTTGATTCTCATGTCAAACTCATTGTGAACTCTAGTGAGAAAGGTCTTGAAGGTGTCATACGCTTCACTCTTGTCACTAAGAAAGAATACCCATGTGAATCTTGTGAAGTCATCCACTATGACAAACCCATACTTGTTGCCACCAATACTTGTGTATGTAGTTGGGCCAAATAGATCCATGTGCAATAACTCAAATGCCTTGCATGTACTCATTATACTCTTCTTTGGATGTGAGTTTCCAACTTGCTTCCCGGCTTGACATGCACTACACAACTTGTCCTTCTCAAATACAACATCTTTCAAGCCTTCAACAAGATTGTGTTGTGTGAGCTTCTTCAATTGTTTCATGCCAACATGCCCAAGCCTTCTATGCCAAAGCCAACCCAAACTTGATTTTGATATCAAACATGTTGTCAAAGAAGCTTCACTAGTGTTGAAATCAACAAGATAGAGATTCTCATATCTAAAGCCTTTGAACACCAAGTTGGAGCCATCAAGAGAAACTACCTCAACATCATTTGCACCAAATATGCACTTGTAGCCTCTATCACAAATTTGTGCCACCGAGAGAAGATTGAAATCCAAGCTTTCAACTAGCATCACATTGGAGATACTCATGTCATTTGATATTGCAATCTTGCCCAAGCCAACAACCTTGCCTTTCTTGTTATTGCCAAATGTGATTGACTCAATGCCACTATCATTCTTCTCAATTGAATCAAACATTCTTGATGTGCCGGTCATGTGTTGAGAACACCCACTATCAATGATCCAATGCCTTCCTCCGGCTTTATAATTCACCTACAAGCAAATCAATGAAGCTTAGGTACCCATTTTTGTTTGGGTCCTTGTAGGTTAGTAACTAAGCTCTTTGGTACCCAAATAGCCTTCTTCTTTGGGCCAACAATGGGTGTGCCAACAAACTTAGCTTGCACACCTTTCACACCCTTGGTAAGCACATAACAAGAATCAAAAGGTATAGTATTGTCAAGTTTCTTGTTTTGTTGCTTCTTGTTGCAATTTTGCTCTAGGTGCCCAACTTGCTTGCATCTATAGCAAAACCGACCATTGCTCTTCACAAAGCTAGGCTTTGGAGTTGCAAAGGCCGACTTGCCCTTCTTGGGGGTATATCCCAATCCCTCTTTGTTAAGAGAGAACCTTTGGCTACCCAAGCACTTTAGCAAGCGGGCCTCACCACCATAGGCTTTGCCTAAGGCATGAGTGAGCTCATCCACCTCCTTCTTGAGAGTCTCATTCTCAACCATAAGTGTAGCATCACAAGTGAAGCCATCACTAGTAGTAGAGGTAGAGTTGGTGGTGGTGGTGGATGATGTGCTACAAGAAGGGTTAGCATTTGTCATGATGATAGGTTGATAAAATGACTCATCAATGATGTCACAAGTAAGGCCTATATCACATGATGCAACCACCACTTTCTTTGCTTGTTGCTCAAGTAGAAATGAGTGAGCCTTTTCAAGCTTAGAGTGAGCATCACCAAGTTTCTCATGGTCTTCCACTAGACTCTCATGAGTGGTCATAAGCTCACCTAGGGCTTTCTCTAGTATTTCTACTTTCATTGAAAGCTTCTTGCACTCCTTTTCCTTGGCTATAGCTATATCTCTAGTTTCTTGCATCAAGTCATATAATTGATCCTTAGTTGGTTCATCATCATCATCAACATTATCAACATCGTGAGCATATTCCATCTCACTATCATCATCACTATCATCATATTGTACCTTTGTTTCCTTGGCCATGAAGCATGATGGTGATGTAGAGAATAATGAAGACTTCTTGTTGATGGCGATGGAAGCCATAGCCTTGTTGCTTGAATCTTCATCTTCATCATCATTGTCACTTTCCCAAGTGACCACAAATGCACCATTCTTGCCCTTCTTGAGTGTCATCTTGGCCTCATGCTTCTTCTTCTCAAGCTTGCCCTTGTTGTAGTTCTTCTTCTTCTCATAGGGGCATTCGGCTTGTAGATGCTCGGTGCTATCACAATTGAAGCACTTTCTTGGTTGCTCTTGCTTCTTGAAGTTGTTCCTCTTGAAGCCTCTTCTCTTGATGAATATGTGTCCCATCTTCTTCACAACAAGAGCAAGTGCCTCATCATTAATCTCAAAGTCACAATCTTCCTCATTGCTTTCTTCTTCTTCAAAGATTGGTGCTTTGCCCTTGGAGGATGTGGCTTGGAATGCCATGGTCTTCTTCTTCTTCTCTTCCTCCACCTTCTCATCATCTTGATCAAACTTGTCATATGTCAAGACTTCACCAAGCAAATCATTTGGCTTCTTATTCTCAAGCCCATCTCTTTGTAGCATTAGCTTCAACATCTTGAAGCTCTTCGGCAAGCAAATCAAGAACTTGTGACAAAAGTCTTCATCTTTTGTCTTGTGCCCCAAACTCTTGAGATCATTCACAATCACTTGTAGACGATGAAACATTTCAATGATTGTTTCATCCTCCTTCTTCTTGAAGTTCTCGAACTCACTCTTGAGTCCATATAGCTTGGCACTCTTCACAACCTTGGTGCCCTCATTTGTCTCACTCAACCTTGTCCATACTTCACTAGCAAGTTCCAAATCCTTGATCCCCTCAAACACCTTTGTATCAATGCCATTATATAGGGTGTTGAGAGCCATTCTATTGCATGTGATGTTGGCTTTATCTTCATCGGTGAGATGATCATTATCAAGAATAGCATAGTCATGCAATGTAACTTGCAAGACTCTCTCTTGTATTGAACCAAGATACATGATCATCTTTCTCTTCCAATGATCAAAGGAACTAACTCCATCAAACATAGGCGGTTTGCCCCCAACATGGTTGAACACAATTTGAGCCATCTTAACACCGTAGGATGTTAAGCCTTGCACAAAAATGGTGACCTCGGCTCTGATACCACTTGTAAGGTCCTAGATGGCTAGAGGGGGGTGAATAGCCTATAAAATTTTCTACAAGCTCACTAAGCAAACTTCGTTAGATACACAAACAGCGGAAAGCAAGTTATGCTTAGCCTACTAGATGTTGCAAGCCTCCTATCCAAGCAATTCTAGTAGGTGATCACTAGTACACACAAAAGCTACCACTAGTGATCAAGAGTTCTACCCACGGGAATTAGTCTACACAAGAAGTGGTTCCCGACCAACCACGCAAGCAATTCTACTTTGCAAGAATGTAATCAAGGTAATACATGAGAGGGTAGGAGCTTGTTATACCGACGTGTCGAGTCGAGGTTGCCAATCACCAAGGAGATGAACAATCAATCACAATCGGCAACACACAAAGGATGATGACCAATCACCGGGAGACAAGATGAACACAATGATTTATCCCCGGATGTTCACTTGGGCACCGCCAAGCTACGTCACCCGTTGTGTCGACCAACACCTAGATGGTTCCTCGGTGTGACCCTCAAGTCACTAGCCCCTCAAGGCTCGCCCCGCAAGGCACCGCAAGACACCACTCTCAAGCGAGGTACTCAACGACACGCGCAATCCACTAGGATGCTCTTCGTGATCCCCACGAGGTGAGCTCAAACCTCTCACAATCAACCGGAGGTGGCCAAGAACAATCACCTTCTCTTGCCAACGCCTCCAACAATCTCCAAGCCGGCTAGGAGCGGTACTCTCCAAGAGTAACAAGAAATCCACCGGCGAAACCACCCACAAGTGCCACTAGATGCCCTCAAAGCTTGAAATGCACTAGGTGATTCACTCGATCTCTCTTAGGATGAACAACCAAGCAAGGGAGAAGAGTGGGAGAGTGTTTCTTCAGCTCAAAGGATGAATGAATGAGTTGGGAGAGCCAAGAGTAGGAACCAAGCCCGGCCACCCATCTATTTATAGCCCAAACTCTTCAAACTAGCCGTTGCCCTCGGGCTGGCGCTTCACAATGCGCCGGACGCGTCCGCCGCTCTCTGCCGCACTGCGCCACCCGACCGTTGGGATTTAAAGTGCGCCACATCACCAAGCGCCGGACGATCAACAGTGATCTGCCAGCGTCCGCCGCGCGCGTCCGCCGAGCGTCCGACGCGCGTCCGGCGCCCGCCGGACGCACGGCCGGCGTCCGGCGCCTTCAGCCCGACCAGCAGCGCCATGCCAAGATTCAGCACGCGCCGGACGCTGCACAGTAACCTTGCCACGTCCGACGCCTGCGTCCGCCATTCGTCCGGCGCAGACACATGCCCGTGCTCAGTCACAATGCGCCGGACGCGTCCGGCGCCTGCCCAAGGCGCGTCCGGCGCCTCCTGCAGATGCTGCCTTTCGCCGTGACGTCGATCCAAGTTCTCAGACATGCTATCCAACAAGTATACCAACTTGATCATCAGAGATAGCATGAATTCAACCAAATTTTGCATCCGGCGCAATAGAAAATATGTATCCATTTTTCCCAAAAACGCCGAATCCCGCCTCACATGCTCAGCGGGAGGAAGAGAGGAACCCAAACCCATCTCTACCCTGCATACCACAGCGCGCCCAAACGCCACCTTTGTAAATGTGCCAACACAACCAAGTGTACAACTCCATGTGCTTGTGTGTTAGCTTTTCACAAACATTTCCCAAAGGTTAGGTTAGCTCACTAGGTCCTACATGCAATGCACTTCATGAATTCACCTAGTGGCACCCATGCGTCGAATAGCCGATAAGACTTCCCCTCTTAATAGTGCGGCTATCGATCCTAAACCACTCACACCCTCTATGGTGTCTTGAGTGCAAAACAAAATGGCCCTATCGGTTATACCTTTGACTTGAGCCCATTTTGTTCCTCCAAATGATATGAACGCTTCACACCAACATGTGACCGTCTCGATCCATTGACCTTGACTTCACTTGCCCTTCACCGTGCATCAGTCCATCGGCGCCTAGTCTTGCCCGAGCTTCACCATCGCATGGTCCTTCACTCCGAAGCCTCGACTAGCCCTTCACCTTCAACACCGGTCCATGGAGCCAAGCATCGTCTTGATCTTCATCTTTGATCACATGACGTGTGTCATCCTTCATATGCAATAAGCTCATCATGTGGACAACCTTTCTCTAAATCAACCACTTAGATAAACAAGGTTAGTCCTAGGTTTCATCAATTAGCCAAAACCAAACTAGGGACTTTGTTGTAGTTAAGGGCCGTTCGTGCTCTTGGGTGATGACAAACATTGTGGTGGTGAGGCCAGAGGCATCAAAACGCCTTAACCATGGCATACGGTCATGCTTGACCTAGTGTCAAGAGCTGTAGGACATGCACGAACCGGCTGTGTGGTAGCATATTCGTGTGTGCAAATATGGCAGTTCTAGAGCTGTGGAGCCATGGTTAAGGGCCATTTAGGTTCTCAGGCGGCAACAAATGCTGCGGTGGAGAGGCTAGAGAAAATGAATTAACCAGGGCGTACGGGCATGCTTGACTCAGTGCCAGGAGCCATAGGATGCGTTGGAACTGACCGTGCGGCAGCATGGTCGTGTGTGCAAATATGGCAGTTCTGGAGCCGTGGAGCCAAGGTTAAGGGCCGTTCAGGCTCTCAAGCGATGGCAAACGCTATGGTAGAGAGGCCAGAGGTGTCAAAATGCCTTAACCATGGCGTACGTGCATGCTTGACTCGGTCTTGAGAGCCATAGGATGCGTTGGAACCCCGTGCGGCGGCATGGTCGTGTGTGCAAATATGGCGGTTTTGCGGCCGTGGAGCTGTGGTTAAGGGCCCTTCAGGCTCTCGGGTGATGAAAAACTCTATGGTGGAGAGGTGAGAGGCATCAAAATGGCTTAACCATGGCGTACGGGCGTGCTTGACCCGGTGCCGAGAGCCGTAGGATGCACAGGATCCGGCCGTGCGCCAGCACAGTCGTGTGTGCAATTATGGATGTTCTAGAGTTGTGGAGCTATAGTTAAGGGCCGTTCAGGCTCTCGGGTGATGACAAACATTGTGGTGGTGGGGCCAGAGGCGTCAAAACGCCTTAACCATAGCATACGGTCGTGCTTGACCTAGTGTCGAGAGCTGTAGGACACGTAGGAACCGGTTGTGCGGTAGCATAGTCGTGTGTGCAAATATGGCAGTTCTAGAGCGGTGGAGCCATGGTTAAGGGCCATTCGGGTTCTTGGGCGGCAACAAATGCTGTGGTCGAGAGGCCAGCGATGTCAAAACACCTTAACCATAGTGCATGGGCATGCTTGACTTGGTGCGAGGAGCCGTAGGATGCGCGGGAACCGGCCGTGCGGCGGCAAAGTCGTGTGTGCAAATATGGCGGTTCGGAGCCGTGGAGCCGAGGTTAAGTGCCGTTCGGGCTCTCGAGTGACGGCAAACGCTATGGTAGAGAGGCTAGAGGTGTCAAAATGCCTTAACCATGGCGTACGGGCATGCTTGACTCGAGCCGGGAGCCATAAAATGCGTTGGAACCGACCAGGTGTGGCGGCATGGTCGAGTGTGCAAATATGGCGGTTTTGGAGTTTGTGGAGGCATGGTTAAGGGCCCTTCGGGCTCTCGGGTGATGGAAAACTCTATGGTGGAGAGGTGAGAGGCATCAAAATGGCTTAACCATGGCGTACGGGCGTGCTTGACCCGGTGCGAGAGCCATAGGATGCACGGGATCCGGCCGTGCGGCCGGCACGGTCGTGTGTGCAATTATGGATGTTCTGGAGTCGTGGAGCTGTAGTTAAGGGTCGTTCGGGCTCTCGGGTGATGACAAACATTGTGGTGTGAGGCCGGAGGCATCAAAACGCCTTAACCATGGCATACGGTCATGCTTGACCTCTTGTCAAGAGCTGTAGGACACGCATGAAGAACCGGTTGTCGGTAGCATATTCGTGTGTGCAAATATGGCGGTTCTAGAGTTTGTGGAGCCATGGTTAAGGGCCATTCGGGTTCTCGGGCGGCAACAAACGCTGTGGTGGAGAGGCTAGAGGTGTCAAAATGCCTTAACCATGGCGTACGGGCATGCTTGACTCGGTGCCGGAGCCATAGAATGCGTTGGAACCGGCAGCCGTGCGGCGGCATGGTGGTGTGTGCAAATATGGCGGTTACGGAGCCGTGGAGCCAAGGTTAAGGGCCGTTCGGGCTCTCGGCGATGGCAAACGCTATGGTAGAGAGGCCGAGAGGTGTCAAAATGCCTTAACCATGGCGTACGGGCATGCTTGACTCGGCCGGGAGCCATAGGATGCGTTGGAACCGGCCGTGCGGCGGCATGGTCGTGTGTGCAAATATGGCGGTTTGCAGCCGTGGAGCTATGGTTAAGGGCCCTTCAGGCTCTCGGGTGATGAAAAACTCTATGGTGGAGAGGTGAGAGGCATCAAAATGGCTTAACCATGGCGTACGGGCGTGCTTGACCGGTGCCGAGAGCCGTAGGATGCACAGGATCCGGCTGTGCGGCAGCACAGTTGTGTGTGCAATTATGGATGCAGGTCGTGGAGCTATAGTTAAGGGCCATTCGGGCTCTCGGGTGATGACAAATATTGTGGTGGTGAGGCCGAGGCGTCAAAACGCCTTAACCATGGCATACGGTCGTGCTTGACACGGTGTCGAGAGCTATAGGACATGCGGGAACCGGCGTGCGGTAGCATAGTCGTGTGTGCAAATATGGCAGTTCTAGAGCTGTGGAGCCATGGTTAAGGGCCATTCGGGTTCTTGGGCGGTAATAAACGCTGTGGTGGAGAGGCCAAAGGTGTTAAAATGCCTTAACCATGGTGCATGGGCGTGCTTGACTTGGTGCAAGGAGCCGTAGGACGCATAGGAACCGGCCGTGCGACAGCAAAGTCATGTGTGCAAATATGGCAGTTCTGGAGCCGTGGAGCCGAGGTTAAGGGCCGTTCAGGCTCTCGAGCGACGACAAACGCTATGGTAGAGAGGCCAGAGGTGTCAAAATGCCTTAACCATGGTGTGCGGGCTTGCTTGACTCAGTGCCGGGAGCCATAGGACGCGTTGGAACCGACCATGCGGCAGCATGGTCGTGTGTGCAAATGTGGCAGTTTTACTGCCGTGGAGCCATGGTTAAGGGCCCTTCAGGCTCTTGGGTGATGGAAAACTCTATAGTGGAGAGGTGAGAGGCATCAAAATGGTTTAACCATGGCGTACGGGTGTGCTTGAACCGGTGCGAGCGTAGGATGCACGGGGATCCGGCCATGCGCGGCACGGTCGTGTGTGCAATTATGGATGTTCTGGAGTCGTGGAGCTATAGTTAAGGGCCGTTCGGGCTCTCGGGTGATGACAAACATTGTGGTGGTAGGGACAGAGGTGTCAAAATGCCTTAACCATGGCATACGGTCATGCTTGACCTAGTGTCGAGAGCTGTAGGACACGTAGGAACCAGCTGTGCGGTAGCATAGTCGTGTGTGCAAATATGGCAGTTCTAGATCGGTGGAGCCATGGTTAAGGGCCATTCGGGTTCTTGGGCGGCAACAAATGCTGTGGTTGAGAGGCCAGTGGTGTCAAAACACCTTAACCATAGTGCATGGGAGTGCTTGACTTGGTGCGAGGAGCCGTAGGATGCGCAGGAACCGGCCGTGCGGCAGCAAAGTCGTGTGTGCAAATATGGCGGTTACGGAGCCATGGAGCCGAGGTTAAGTGCCGTTCGGGCTCGAGTGATGGCAAACGCTATGGTAGAGAGGCCGGAGGTGTCAAAATGCCTTAACCATGGCGTACAGGCATGCTTGACTCGAGCCGGGAGGCATAAAATGCGTTGGAACCGACCGTGCGGCAAGCATGGTCGAGTGTGCAAATATGGCAGTTTTGGAGCCGTGGAGGCATGGTTAAGGGCCCTTCGGGCTCTCGGGAGATGGAAAACTCTATGGTGGAGAGGTGAGAGGCATCAAAATGGTTTAACCATGGCGTACGGGCGTGCTTGACCCGGTGCCGAGAGCCATAGGATGCACGGGATCCGGCCGTGCGGCGGCACGGTCGTGTGTGCAATTATGGATGCGGAGTCGTGGAGGCATGGTTAAGGGCCGTTCAGGCTCTCGGGTGATGACAAACATTGTGGTGGAGAGGTGAGAGGCATCAAAATGGCTTAACCATGGCGTACAGGCATGCTTGACCCAGTGTCAAGAGCTGTAGGACACACACGAACCGACTGTGCGGTAGCATATTCGTGTGTGCAATTATGGATGTTCTGGAGTTGTGGAGCCATGGTTAAGGGCCATTCAGGTTCTCAGGCGGCAACAAACGCTGTGGTGGAGAGGCTAGAGGTGTCAAAATGCCTTAACCATGGCGTACGGGCATGCTTGACTCAGTGCCAGGAGCCATAGGATGCGTTAGGCCCGGCCGTGCGGCAGCATGGTCGTGTGTGCAAATATGGCGGTTCTGGGCCGTAGAGCCAAGGTTAAGGGCCGTTCGGGCTCTCGGCGATGGCAAACGCTATGGTAGAGAGGCCGGAGGTGTCAAAATGCCTTAACCATGGCGTACGGGCATGCTTGACTCGGTGCCAAGAGCCATAGGATGCGTTGGAACCGGCCGTGCGGCGGCATGGTCGTGTGTGCAAATATGGCGGTTTTGCGGCCGTGGAGCCGTGGTTAAGGGCCCTTCCAGGCTCTCGGGTGATGAAAAACTCTATGGTGGAGAGGTGAGAGGCATCAAAATGGCTTAACCATGGCGTACGGGCGTGCTTGACCCGGTGCCGAGAGCCGTAGGATGCACGGGGATCCGGGCGTGCGGCGGCACGGTTGTGTGTGCAATTATGGATGTTCTGGAGTTGTGGAGCTATAGTTAAGGGCCGTTCGGGCTCTCGAGTGATGAGAAATATTGTGGTGGTGAGGCCCGGGCGTCAAAACGCCTTAACCATGGCATACGGTCGTGCTTGACCTAGTGTCGAGCTATAGGACATGCAGGCGCGGTGTGCGGTAGCATAGTCATGTGTGCAAATATGGCGGTTCTAGAGTTTGTGGAGCCATGGTTAAGGGCCATTCGGGTTCTCGAGGGCGGTAATAAACGTCGCGTGGTGGAGAGGCCAAAGGTGTTAAAATGCCTTAACCATGTTGCATGGGCGTGCTTGACTTGGTGCGAGGAGCTGTAGGGACGCATAGGAACCGGCCGTGCGCGGCAAGTCGTGTGTGCAAATATGGCGGTTCGGAGCCGTGGAGCCGAGGTTAAGGGCCGTTCGGGCTCTCGGCGACGACAAACGCTATGGTAGAGAGGTCGGAGGTGTCAAAATGCCTTAACCATGGCGTACGGGCTTGCTTAACTCGATCTTAGGGAGCCATAGGACGCGTTGGAACCGACCATGCGGCGGCATGGTCGTGTGTGCAAATGTGGCGGTTTACTACCGTGGAGCCATGGTTAAGGGCCCTTGAGGCTCTCGGGTGATGGAAAACTCCATGGTGGAGAGGTGAGAGGCATCAAAATGGCTTAACCATGGCGTACGGGTGTGCTTGAACCGGTGCCGAGAGCCGTAGGATGCACGGGATCCGGCGTGCGCCGGCACGGTCGTGTGTGCAATTATGGATGTTAAAGAGTCGTGGAGCTATAGTTAAGGGCCGTTCGGGCTCTTGGGTGATGATAAACATTGTGGTGGTGGGGCCAGAGGTGTCAAAACGCCTTAACCATGGCATACGGTCGTGCTTGACCTAGTGTCGAGAGCTGTAGGACACGTAGGAACCGGCTGTGCGGTAGCATGGTCGTGTGTGCAAATATGGCAGTTCTAGAGCGGTGGAGCCATGGTTAAGGGCCATTCGGGTTCTTGAGCAGCAACAAAAGCTGTGGTCGAGAGGCCAGCGGTGTCAAAATGCCTTAACCATAGTGCATGGGCGTCAAGTTGACTTGGTGCGAGGAGCCGTAGGATGCGCAGGAACCGGCCGTGCGGCAGCAAAGTCTTGTGTGCAAATATGGCAGTTCTGGAGCCGTGGAGCCGAGGTTAAGTGCCATTCAGGCTCTCGAGTGATGGCAAACGCTATGGTAGAGAGGCCAGAGGTGTCAAAATGCCTTAACCATGGTGTACGGGCATGCTTGACTCGGCCGGGAGCCATAAAATGCGTTGGAACCGGCCGTGAGCGGCATGGTCGAGTGTGCAAATATGGCGGTTTTGGAGCCGTGGAGGCATGGTTAAGGGCCCTTCAGGCTCTCGGGTGATGGAAAACTCTATGGTGGAGAGGTGAGAGGCATCAAAATGGCTTAACCATGGCGTACGGGCGTGCTTGACCGGTCGAGAGCCATAGGATGCACGGGATCCGGCCGTGCGGCGGCACGGTCGTGTGTGCAATTATGGATGTTACAGGTCGTGGAGCTGTAGTTAAGGGCCGTTCGGGCTCTCGGGTGATGACAAACATTGTGGTGGTGAGGCCGGAGGCATCAAAACGCCTTAACCATGGCATACGGTCATGCTTGACCTAGTGTCAAGGCGCCAGGACACGCACGAGCCGGGTTTGTGCGGTAGCATATTCGTGTGTGCAAAATATGGCGGTTCTAGAGTTTGTGGAGCCATGGTTAAGGGCCATTCGGGTTCTCGAGGCGGCAACAAACGCTATGGTGGAGAGGCTAGAGGTGTCAAAATGCCTTAACCATGGTGTACGGGCATGCTTGACTCGGTCTTAGGAGCCATAGGATGCGTTGGAGCGGCCGTGCGGCGGCATGGTCGTGTGTGCAAATATGGCGGTTGTGGAGCCGTGGAGCCAAGGTTAAGGGCCGTTCGGGCTCCGGCGATGGCAAACGCTATGGTAGAGAGGCCGGAGGTGTCAAAATGCCTTAACCATGGCGTACGGGCATGCTTGACTCGGTGCGAGAGCCATAGGATGCGTTGGAACCGGCCGTGCGGCGGCATGGTCGTGTGTGCAAATATGGCGGTTTTGCGGCCGTGGGAGCTGTGGTTAAGGGCCCTTCGGGCTCTCGGGTGATGAAAAACTCTATGGTGGAGAGGTGAGAGGCATCAAAATGGCTTAACCATGGCGTATTGGCGTGCTTGACTGGTGCTTAGGGGCCGTAGGATGCACGGGATCCGGCTGTGCGGCAGCACGCAGTTGTGTATGCAATTATGGATGTTACGGAGTCGTGGAGCTATAGTTAAGGGCCGTTCGGGCTCTCGGGTGATGACAAACATTGTGGTGGTGGGGCCAGAGGTGTCAAAACACCTTAACCATGGCATACGGTCGTGCTTGACCTGGTGTCGGGCATGGGACACGTAGGAACCGGCGGTGCGGTAGCATAGTCGTGTGTGCAAATATGGCGATTCTAGAGCGGTGGAGCCATGGTTAAGGGCCATTCGGGTTCTTGAGCGGCAACAAATGCTTTGGTCGAGAGGCCAGCGGTGTCAAAACGCCTTAACCATAGTGCATGGGCGTGCTTGACTTGGTGCGAGGAGCCGTAGGATGCGGAGCCGGCCGTGCGCGGCAAGTCGTGTGTGCAAATATGGCGGTTCGGAGCCGTGGGCCCGGGTTAAGTGCCGTTCGGGCTCTTGAGTGATGGCAAACGCTATGGTAGAGGGGCAGGTGTCAAAATGCCTTAACCATGGCGTACGGGCATGCTTGACTCGGCAGGAGCCATAAAATGCGTTGGAACCGATCATGCGGCGGCATGGTGAGTGTGCAAATATGGCGGTTTTGGAGCCGTGGAGGCATGGTTATGGGCCCTTCGGGCTCTCGGTGATGGAAAACTCTATGGTGGAGAGGTGAGAGACATCAAAATGGCTTAACCATGGCGTACGGGCGTGCTTGACCGGTGCTTAGAGAGCCATAGGATGCACGGGGATCCGGCCGTGCGGCGGCACGGTCGTGTGCAATTGTGGATGCAGGTCGTGGAGCTGTAGTTAAGGGCTGTTCGAGGCTCTCGGGTGATGACAAACATTGTGGTGGTGAGGCGAGGCATCAAAACGCCTTAACCATGGCATACGGTCATGCTTGACCTAGTGTCAAGAGCTGTAGGACACGCACGAACCGGGCGTGCGGTAGCATATTCGTGTGTGCAAATATGGCGGTTCTAGAGTTTGTGGAGCCATGGTTAAGGGCCATTCGGGGATCTCGAGGCGGCAACAAGCTTTGTGGTGGAGAGGCTAGAGGTGTCAAAATGCCTTAACCATGGCGTACGGGCATGCTTGACTCGGTGCCGAGCCATCGTGCGTTGGCCCGGCCGTGCGGCAACATGGTTGTGTGTGCAAATATGGCGGTTACGGAGCCGTGGAGCCAAGGTTAAGGGCCGTTCGGGCTCTCGGCGATGGCAAAGCGCTATGGTAGAGAGGGGAGGTGTCAAAATGCCTTAACCATGGCGCCACGGGCATGCTTGACTCGGTGCAGAGAGCCATAGGATGCGTTGGAACCGGCGCGGCGGCATGGTCGTGTGTGCAAATATGGCGGTTTGCGGCCGTGGAGGCTGTGGTTAAGGGCCCTTCGAGGCTCTTGGGTGATGAAAAACTCTATGGTGGAGAGGTGAGAGGCATCAAAATGGCTTAACCATGGCGTGCGGGCGTGCTTGACCCGGTGCCGAGCCGTAGGATGCACGGGATCCGGGCGTGCGGCAGCACGGTCATGTGTGCAATTATGGATGTTACGGAGTCGTGGAGCTATAGTTAAGGGCCGTTCGGGCTCTCGGGTGATGACAAATATTGTGGTGGTGAGGCCGGAGGCGTCAAAACACCTTAACCATGGCATACGGTCATGCTTGACCTAGTGTCGAGCTATAGGACATGCGCGAGGCGGGCGTGCGGTAGCATAGTCGTGTGTGCAAATATAGGCGGTTCTAGAGGCGTTTGTGGAGCCATGGTTAAGGGCCATTCGGGTTCTCGGGCGGTAATAAAACTGTGGTGGAGAGGCCAAAGGTGTTAAAATGCCTTAACCATGGTGCATGGGCGTGCTTGACTTGGTGCGAGGAGCCGTAGGACGCATAGGAACCGGCCATGCGGCGGCAAAGTCGTGTGTGCAAATATGGCGGTTACGGAGCCGTGGAGGCGAGGTTAAGGCCGTTCGGGCTCTCATGCGACGACAAACGCTATGGTAGAGGCCGGAAGGTGTCAAAATGCCTTAACCATGGCGTACGGGCTTGCTTGACTCGGTGCGGGGGAGCCATAGGACGCGTTGGAACCGACCACGCGGTAGCATGGTCGTGTGTGCAAATGTGGCGGTTTTGCGTGGAGCCATGGTTAAGGGCCCTTCGGGCTCTCGGGTGATGGAAAACTCTATGGTGGAGAGGTGAGAGGCATCAAAATGGCTTAGCCATGGCGTACGGGTGTGCTTGAACCGGTGCCGGGCCGTAGGATGCACGGGATACGGCCGTGCGCCGGCACGGTCGTGTGTGCAATTATGGATGCAGGTCGTGGAGCTATAGTTAAGGGCCGTTCGGGCTCTCGGGTGATGACAAACATTGTGGTGGTGGGGCCCGGAAGGTGTCAAAACGCCTTAACCATGGCATACGGTCGTGCTTGACCTAGTGTCGAGGCGTAGGACACGTAGGAGCCGTTTGTGTGGTAGCATAGTCGTGTGTGCAAATATGGCGATTCTAGAGCGGTGGAGCCATGGTTAAGGGCCATTCGGGTTCTTGGGCGGCAACAAATGCTGTAGTCGAGAGGCCAGCGGTGTCAAAATGCCTTAACCATAGTGCATGGGCGTGCTTGACTTGGTGCGAGCCGTAGGATGCGCGAGGAACCGGCCGTGCGGTAGCAAAGTCGTGTGTGCAAATATGGCGGTTACGGAGCCCCGTGGAGCCGAGGTTAAGTGCCGTTCGGGCTCTCGAGTGACGGCAAAGCGCTATGGTAGAGAGGCCGAGAGGTGTCAAAATGCCTTAACCATGGCGTACGGGCATGCTTGACTCGGGCCGGGAGCCATAAAATGCGTTGGAACCGGCCGTCTTCGGCACATGGTGGAGTGTGCAAATATGGCGGTTTTGGAGCCGTGGAGGCATGGTTAAGGGCCCTTCGGGCTCTCGGGTGATGGAAAACTCTATGGTGGAGAGGTGAGAGGCATCAAAATGGCTTAACCATAGCGTACGGGCATGCTCGACCCGGTGCCGAGAGCCATAGGATGCACGGGGATCAGCCAGGTGCGGCAGCACGGTCGTGTGTGCAATTATGGATGTTGCAGGTCGTGGAGCTGTAGTTAAGGGCCGTTCAGGCTCTCGGGTGATGACAAACATTGTGGTGGTGAGGCCGAGAGGCATCAAAATGCCTTAACCATGGCATACGGTCATGCTTGACCTAGTGTCAGAGGCATGTAGGACACGCACGAACCGGGCTGTGCGGTAGCATATTTGTGTGTGCAAATATGGCGGTTCTAGGCTGTGGAGCCATGGTTAGGGCCATTCGGAGTTCTCGGCGGCAACAAACGCTGTGGTGGAGAGGCTAGAGGTGTCAAAATGCCTTAACCATGGCATACGGGCATGCTTGACTCGGTGCCGGGAGCCATAGGATGCGTTGGGCCCGGGGTGCGGCAACATGGTCGTGTGTGCAAATATGGCGATTCTGGAGCCGTGGAGCCAAGGTTAGGGCCGTTCGGGCTCCCGGCGATGGCAAATGCTATGGTAGAGAGGCTAGAGGTGTCAAAATGCCTTAACCATGGCGTACGGGCATGCTTGCCTCGGTCTTGAGAGCCATAGGATGCGTTTGGGTGGCCAGGTGCGACGGCATGGTGGGTGTGTGCAAATATGGAAGTTTTGCGGCGTGGAGGCGTGGTTAGGGGCCCTTCGGGCTCTCGGGTGATGAAAAACTCTATGGTGGAGAGGTGAGAGGCATCAAAATGGCTTAACCATGGCGTACGGGCGTGCTTGGCCGGTGCGGCCGTGGGATGCACGGGATCCGGTTTGTCTTGGCGGCACGATCGTGTGTGCAATTATGGATGCAGGTCATGGAGCTATAGTTAAGGGCCGTTCGGGCTCTCGGGTGATGACAAATATTGTGGTGGTGAGGCCCGAGGCGTCAAAACGCCTTAACCATGGCATATGGTCGTGCTTGACCTAGTGTCGAGAGCTATAGGACATGCAGGAGGCGCGTTTGTGCGGTAGCATAGTCGTGTGTGCAAATATGGCGGTTCTAGGTTTGTGGAGCCATGGTTAAGGGCCATTCGGGTTCTCGGGCGGTAATAAACGCTGTGGTGGAGAGGCCAAAGGTGTTAAAACGCCTTAACCATGGTGCATGGGCGTGCTTGCCTTGGTGCGAGGAGCCGTAGGGCGCATAGGAACCGGCGTGCGGCGGCAAGTCGTGTGCAAATATGGCGGTTACGGAGTGGAGCCGAGGGTTAAGGGCCGTTCGGGCTCTCGAGCAATGACAAAACGCTATGGTAGAGAGGCCGGGTGTCAAAATGCCTTAACCAGCGTACGAGGCTTGCTTGACTGGTCTTGGGAGCCATGGGGCCCGGCGTTGGAACCGACCATGCGGCGGCATGGTCGTGTGTGCAAATGTGGCGGTTTTACTACGTGGAGCCATGGTTAAGGGCCCTTCGGGCTCTCGGGTGATAGAAAACTCTATGGTGGAGAGGTGAGAGGCATCAAAATGGCTTAACCATGGTGTACGAGTGTGCTTGAGCCGGTCTTGAGAGGCGAGTAGGATGCACGACCGCCGTGCACCCGGCTACGGTCATGTGTGCAATTATGGATGTTAAGGTCGTGGAGCTATAGTCAAGGCCGTTCGGGCTCTCGGGTGATGACAAACATTGTGGTGGTGGGGCGGAAGGTGTCAAATGCCTTAACCATGGCATACGGTCGTGCTTGACCTAGTGTGGTTTGTAGGACACGTAGGAACCGGCGTAACGTTAGCATAGTCGTGTGTGCAAATATGGCGGTTCTAGAGCGGTGGAGCCATGGTTAGGGCCATTCGGGTTCTTGAGGCGGCAACAAATGCGTAGTCGAGAGGCTAGCGGTGTCAAAACGCCTTAACCATAGTGCATGGGCGTGCTTGACTTGGTGCGAGGGCGCGTAGGATGCGGGAACCGGCCGTGCGACGGCAAAGTCATGTGTGCAAATATGGCGGTTACGGAGCCATGGAGCCCGAGGTTAAGTTCCGTTCCCGGGCTCTCGAGTGACGGCAAAACGCTATGGTAGAGAGGCCGGAAGGTGTCAAAATGCCTTAACCATGGCGTACGGGCATGCTTGACTCGGGCAGGAGCCATAAAATGCGTTGGGAACCGACGGTGCGGCAGCATGGTCGAGTGTGCAAATATGGCGGTTTTGGAGCCGTGGAGGCATGGTTAAGGGCCCTTCGGGCTCTCGGGTGATGGAAAACTCTATGGTGGAGAGGTGAGAGGCATCAAAATGGCTTAACCATGGCGTACGGGCGTGCTTGACCGGTGCCGAGAGCCATAGGATACCGAGGATCCGGCCGTGCGGCGGCACGATCGTGTGTGCAATTATGGATGCAGGTCGTGGAGCTGTAGTTAAGGGCGTTCGGGCTCTCGGGTGATGACAAACATTGTGGTGGTGAGGCCCGGAGGCATCAAAAGCGCCTTAACCATGGCATACGGTCATGCTTGACCCATAGTGTCGAAGCTGTGGGATGCCCTTACCCGAGCCGTGCGGTAGCATATTCGTGTGTGCAAATATGGCGATTCTAGAGCTGGCTGGAGCCATGGTTAGGGCCATTCGGGTTCTCGGCGGCAACAAATCTTTGTGGTGGAGAGGCTAGAGGTGTCAAAATGCCTTAACCATGGCGTACGGGCATGCTTGACTCGGTGCGGGAGCCATAGGATGCTTTGGAGGCCCGGCCAGGTGCGGCGGCATGGTCGTGTGTGTGCAAATATGGCGGTTCTAGAGCCGTGGAGCCAAGGTTAAGGGCCGTTCGGGGTTTTGGCGATGGCAAACGCTATGTGGAGAGGCCGGAAGGTGTCAAAATGCCTTAACCATGGGCGTACGGGCATGCTTGACTCGGTCAGAGAGCCATAGGATGCGTTGGAAGCCCGTGCGGCGGCATGGTCGTGTGTGCAAATATGGCGGTTTTGCGGCCGTGGAGGCACGTAGTTAAGGGCCCTTCGGGCTCTCGGGTGATGAAAAACTCTATGGTGGAGAGGTGAGAGGCATCAAAATGGCTTAACCATGGCGTACGGGGCGTCTTGACCCGGTGCCGGGCGAAGTAGGATGCACGGGGATCGGTTTGTGCGGCGGCACGGTCGTGTGTTCAATTATGGATATTAAGGTCGTGGAGCTATAGTTAAGGGCCGTTCGGGCTCCGGGTGATGACAAATATTGTGGTGGTGAGGCCGGAGGCGTCAAAACACCTTAACCATGGCACACGGTCGTGCTTGAATTAGTGTCGAGCTATAGGACATGCGAGGCGGGTTTGTGCGGTAGCATAGTCGTGTGTGCAAATATGGCGGTTCTAGAGCTGTGGAGCCATGGTTAAGGGCCATTCGGGTTCTCGGGCGGTAATAAGCGGCTACGTGGTGGAGAGGCCAAAGGTGTTAAAATGCCTTAACCATGGTGCATGAGCGTGCTTGACTTGGTGCGAGGAGCCGTAGGACGCATAGGAACCGGCCGTGCGGCCGCAAAGTCGTGTGTGCAAATATGGCAGTTCTGGAGCCATGGAGCCGAGGTTAAGGACCGTTCGGGCTCTCGGCGACGACAAACGCTATGGTAGAGAGGCGAGGTGTCAAAATGCCTTAACCATGGCGTACGGGCTTGCTGCTTGGTAGTCTTTTAGGGAGCCATGGGACGGCGTTGGAACCAGGCCATGCGGCGGCATGGTCGTGTGTCAAATGTGCGGTTTGCCGTGGAGCCATGGTTAAGGGGCCCTTCGGGCTCTCGGGTGATGGAAAATTCTATGGTGGAGAGGTGAGAGGCATCAAAATGGCTTAACCATGGCGTACGGGTGTGCTTGAACCGGTGCGAGAGCCATAGGATGCACGGGATCCGGCAGGTGCGCCGGCACGGTCGTGTGTGTGCAATTATGGATGTTACGGAAGTCGTGGAGCTATAGTTAAGGGCCGTTCGGGCTCTCGGGTGATGACAAACATTGTGGTGGTGGGGCCGGAGAGGTGTCAAACGCCTTAACCATGGCATACGGTCGTGCTTGACCTAGTGTCGAGAGGCACATGTGGGATTGCGTAGGAACAGGCTGTGGCGTTAGCATAGTCGTGTGTGCAAATATGGCGGTTCTAGAGCGGTGGAGCCATGGTTAAGGGCCATTCGGGTTCTTGGGCGGCAAGCAAATGCGTGAGGTCGAGAGGCCGAGCGGTGTCAAAATGCCTTAACCATAGTGCATGGGCATGCTTGACTTGGTGCGAGGAGCCGTAGGATGCGGAGGCCGGCGTGCGGCGGCAAAGTCATGTGTGCAAATATGGCGGTTACGGAGCCATGGAGCCGAGGTTAAGTTCCGTTCAGGCTCTTGAGCGATGGCAAGCGCTATGGTAGAGAGGCCAGAGGTGTCAAAATACCTTAACCATGGCGTACGGGCATGCTTGACTCGAATAGGGAGCCATAAAATGCGTTAGGCAGAAGCGGTGCGGCCGGCATGGTCGAGTGTGCAAATATGGCGGGTTTTGGGCCCGTGGAGCATGGTTAAGGGCCCTTCGAGGCTCTCGGGTGATGGAAAACTCTATGGTGGAGAGGTGAGAGGCATCAAAATGGCTTAACCATGGGCGTACGGGCGTGCTTGACCGGTGCAGAGCGCCATAGGATGCACGGGGATCCGGCAGGTGCGGCGGCACGGTCGTGTGTGCGATTATGGATGTTACGGGTCGTGGGCATGGTTAAGGACGTTCGGGCTCTCGGGTGATGACAAACATTGTGGTGGTGAGGCCGGAGGTCTTAACCATGGCATACGGTCATGCTTGACCTAGTGTCGAGGATGTAGGACAACGCACGGCAGAAATTTGCTGCGGTAGCATATTCGTGTGCAAATATGGCGGTTCTAGAGGCTGTGGAGCCATGGTTAAGGGCCATTCGGGTTCTCGAGGCGGCAGCAAATGCTGTGGTGGAGAGGCTAGAGGTGTCAAATGCCTTAACCATGGCGTACGGGCATGCTTGACTCGGTGCCGGGAGCCATAGGATGCTTTGGCCCCGGCGCGTGCGGCGGCAGCATGGTCGTGTGTGCAAATATGGCGGTTCTAGAGCCGTGGAGCCAAGGTTAAGGCCGTTCGGGCTCTCGGCGATGGCAAAACGCTATGGTAGAGAGGCCAGGGTGTCAAAATGCCTTAACCATGGCGTACGGGCATGCTTGACTCGGTGCCGAGAGCCATAGGATGCGTTGGAACCGGCCGTGCGGCGGCATGGTCGTGTGTGCAAATATGGCGGTTTGCGGCCGTGGGGCCCAGTAGTTAGGGCCCTTCGGGCTCTCGGGTGATGAAAAACTCTATGGTGGAGAGGTGAGAGGCATCAAAATGGCTTAACCATGGGGCGTGCGGGCGTGCTTGACCCGGTGCCGGGCGTAGGATGCACGGGATCCGGCGTGCGGCGGCACTTGATCGTGTGTGCAATTATGGATGCAGGTCGTGGAGCTATAGTTAAGGGCCGTTCGGGCTCTCGGGTGATGACAAATATTGTGGTGGTGAGGCCGGAGGCGTCAAAACACCTTAACCATGGCATACGGTCGTGCTTGACCTAGTGTCGAGCTATAGGACATGCGAGGAACTGGGCACGTGCGTAGCATAGTCGTGTGTGCAAATATGGCGGTTCTAGAGGCGTGGAGCCATGGTTAAGGGCCATTCGGGTTCTCGGGCGGTAATAAACGCTGTGGTGGAGAGGCCAAAGGTGTTAAAACGCCTTAACCATGGTGCATGCGTGCTTGACTTGGTGCGAGAGGCCGTAGGGACGCAAGGCCGTAGTGCGGCGACAGAGTCGTGTGTGCAAATATGGCGGTTCTAGAGCCGTGGGGCGGGGTTAAGGGCCGTTCGGGCTCTCGGCGATGACAAACACTATGGTAGAGAGGCCGGAGGTGTCAAAATGCCTTAACCATGGCATACGGGCTTGCTTGACTCGGTCTTGGGAGCCATAGGACACGTTGGAACCGACCATGCGGCGGCATGGTTGTGTGTGCAAATGTGGCGGTTTTGCTAGTGGAGCCATGGTTAAGGGCCCTTGAGGCTCTCGGGTGATGGAAAACTCTATGGTGGAGAGGTGAGGGGCATCAAAATGGCTTAACCATGGCGTGCGGGTGTGCTTGAGCCGGTGCTTAGGAGGTTTTGTAGGATGCACGAAGGGATCGGCAGGTGCGCCGGCCGCAGTCGTGTGTGCAATTATGGATGTTACGGAAGGTCGTGGAGCTAAAGTTAAGGGCCATTCGGGCTCTCGGGTGATGACAAACATTGTGGTGGTGGGGCCGGAGGTGTCAAAACGCCTTAACCATGGCATACGGTCATGCTTGACCTGGTGTCGGAGTTTGTAGGACACGTAAGGACCGTGCGGTAGCATAGTCGTGTGTGCAAATATGGCGGTTCTAGGCGGTGGAGCCATGGTTAAGGGCCATTCGGGTTCTTGGGCGGCAACAAATGATGTGGTTGAGAGGCCGGCGGTGTCAAAACGCCTTAACCATAGTGCATGGGCGTGCTTGACTTGGTGCAAGAGCCGTAGGATGCGCGGAAGCCGAGCGTGCGACGACTTGAGTCGTGTGTGCAAATATGGCGGTTACGGAGCCGTGGGCGAGTGTTAAGTGCCGTTCGGGCTCTCAGTGATGGCAAACGCTATGGTAGAGAGGCCGGAGGTGTCAAAATGCCTTAACCATGGCGTACGGGCATGCTTGACTCGGGAACGGGAGCCATAAAATGTGTTGGAGCGGCCGTGCGCGGCATGGTCGAGTGTGCAAATATGGCGGTTTGGAGCCGTGGAGGCATGGTTAAGGGCCCTTCGGGCTCTCGGGTGATGGAAAACTCTATGGTGGAGAGGTGAGAGGCATCAAAATGGCTTAACCATGGCGTACGAAGGCATGCTTCACCCGGTCTTGAGAGCCATAGGATGCACGAGGATCCGGCCAGGTGCGGCGGCACGGTCGTGTGCAATTATGGATGTTCTAGAGTCGTGGAGTTTTTGCTTAAGGACGTTCGGGCTCTCGGGTGATGACAAACATTGTGGTGGTGAGGCCGGAAGGCATCAAAACGCCTTAACCATGGCATACGGTCATGCTTGACCTAGTGTCAAGAAGGCGCGTAGGACACGCACGGAACCGGCGTGCGGTAGCATATTCGTGTGTGCAAATATGTGATTCTAGAGGCTGTGGAGCCATGGTTAAGGGCCATTCGGGTTCTCGAGGCGGCAACAAACGCTATGGTGGAGAGGCTAGGGGTGTCAAATGCCTTAACCATGGGGCGTCGGGCATGCTTGACTCAATGCCGAGCCATAGGATCTGGGTTGGAGCGGCCGTGCGCGGCATGGTCGTGTGTGCAAATATGGCGGGTTACGGGCCGTGGAGCCAAGGTTAAGGGACGTTCGAGGCTCTTGGCGATGGCAAATGCTATGGTAGAGAGGCCGGAGAGGTGTCGAAATGCCTTAACCATGGCATACGGGCATACTTGACTCGGTGCCGAGAGCCATAGGATGCGTTGGAGCCGGCCGTGCGGCGGCATGGTCGTGTGTGCAAATATGGCAGTTTTCGCGGCCCGTGGAGCTGTGGTTAGGGCCCTTCGAGGCTCTCGGGTGATGAAAAACTCTATGGTAGACGGGTGCGAGGCATCCGAAATGGCTTAACCATGGCATACGGGCGTGCTTGACCCGATGCCTACAGGCGTAGGATGCAGGGATCCGGCGTGCGGCGGCACGTCGTGTGTGTGCAGTATGGATGTGCAGGTCGTGGAGCTATAGTTAAGGGCTGTTCGGGCTCTCGGGTGATGACAAATATTGTGGTGGTGAGGCCGGGCGTCAAAGCACCTTAACCATGGCATACGGTCATGCTTGACCTAGTGTCGAGAGCTATAGGACATGCGAGGTGGGCGTGCGGTATAGTCGTGTGTGCAAATATGGCGATTCTAGAGTTTGTGGAGCCATGGTTAAGGGCCATTCGGGTTCTCGAGCGTGTCGCTGTGGTGGAGAGGCCAAAGGTGTTAAAATGCCTTAACCATGGTGCATGGGCGTGCTTGACTTGTGCGAGGAGCCGTAGGGACGCATAGGAACCGGCGTGTTGCGGCAAAGTCGTGTGTGCAAATATGGCGGTTACGGAGCCGTGGAGCCGAGGTTAAGGGACGTTCGGGCTCTTGGCCGGCGACAAAACGCTATGGTAGAGAGGCCGAGAGGTGTCAAAATGCCTTAACCATGCGCCGTGCGGGCTTGCTTGACTCGGTCTTGGGGAGCCATGGGAGCCCCGTTGGAACCGCCATGCGGCGGCATGGTCGTGTGTGCAAATAATGGCGGTTGCTGGCGAGTGGAGCCATGGTTAAGGGCCCTTCGGGCTCTGGGGTGATGGAAAACTCTATGGTGGAGAGGTGAGAGGCATCCAAAATGGCAACCATGGCGTACTGGTGTGCTTGAGCAGGTGCCCAAGAGCCATAGGATGCACGGATCGTAGTGTGGCTGCATTCGTGTGTGCAATTATGGATGTTAAGGTCGTGGGTATAGTTAAGGGCCGTTCGGGCTCTCGGGTGATGACTCAAGCGTGCCTTGGTGGTGGGGCTAGAGGTGTCAAATGCCTTAACATGGCATAGGTCGTGTAAGCCTATTGTCTACGAGAAGGCGTAGGACACGTAGGAGCCGGGCGTGCGGTAGCATAGTCGTGTGCAAATATGGCGGTTCTAGAGCGGTGGAGGCATGGTTAAGGGCCATTCGGGTTCTGGGCGGCAACAAATGCTGTGGTGGAGAGGCCTAAAGGTGTCAAAATGCCTTAACCATAGTGCATGGGCGTGCTTGACTTGGTGCCGAGCCGTAGGATGCGTTAGGAACCGGCCGTGCGGCGGCAAAGTCGTGTGTGCAAATATGGCGGTTACGGAGCCGTGGAGCCAAGGTTAAGTGCCGTTCGGGCTCTCGAGTGATGGCAAACGCTATGGTAGAGAGGCCCAGAGGTGTCAAAATGCCTTAACCATGGCGTACGGGCATGCTTGACTCGGGCGGGAGCCATAAATGCGTTGGAACCGCCGTGCGGCGGCATGGTCGTGTGTGCAAATATGGCGGTTTTGGAGCCGTGGAGGCATGGTTAAGGGCCCTTCGGGCTCTCGGGTGATGGAAAACTCTATGGTGGAGAGGTGAGAGGCATCAAAATGGCTTAACCATGGCGTACGGGCGTGCTTGACCCGGTGCGAGAGCCATAGGATGCACGGGATCCGGCCGTGCGGCGGCACGGTCGTGTGTGCAATTATGGATGTTGCGGAGTCGTGGAGCTATAGTTAAGGGCCGTTCGGGCTCTCGGGTGATGACAAACATTGTGGTGGTGAGGCCGGAGAGTGCATCAAACGCCTTAACCATGGCATACGGTCGTGCTTGACCTAGTGTCAAGGGCTGTAGGACACGCACGAACCGGCTGTGCGGTAGCATATTCGTGTGTGCAAATATGGCAGTTCTAGAGCTGTGGAGCCATGGTTAAGGGCCATTCGGGTTCTTGGGCGGCAACAAACGCTGTGGTGGAGAGGCTAGAGGTGTCAAAATGCCTTAACCATGTGCATGGGCATGCTTGACTTGGTGCCGGGAGCCATAGGATGCGTTAGGAACCGGCCGTGCGGCGGCATGGTCGTGTGTGCAAATATGGCGGTTACGGAGCCGTGGAGCCAAGGTTAAGGGCCGTTCGGGCTCTCGAGCGATGGCAAACGCTATGGTAGAGAGGCCGAGAGGTGTCAAAATGCCTTAACCATGGCGTACGGGCATGCTTGACTCGGTGCAGGGAGCCATAGGATGCGTTGGAACCGACCCGTGCGGCGGCATGGTCGTGTGTGCAAATATGGCGGTTTTGCGGCCGTGGAGGCATGGTTAAGGGCCCTTCGGGCTCTCGGGTGATGAAAACTCTATGGTGGAGAGGTGAGAGGCATCAAAATGGCTTAACCATGGCGTACGGGCGTGCTTGACCCGGTGCGAGAGCCGTAGGATGCACGGGATCCGGCCGTGCGCGGCACGGTCGTGTGTGCAATTATGGATGTTCGGAGTCGTGGAGCTATAGTTAAGGGCCGTTCGGGCTCTCGGGTGATGACAAATATTGTGGTGGTGAGGCCGGAGGCATCAAAACGCCTTAACCATGGCATACGGTCGTGCTTGACCTAGTGTCGAGAGCTATAGGACATGCGGAACCATTTGTGCGGTAGCATAGTCGTGTGTGCAAATATGGCGGTTCTAGAGCGGTGGAGCCATGGTTAAGGGCCATTCGGGTTCTCGGGCGGCAACAAACGCTGTGGTGGAGAGGCCAAAGGTGTTAAAATGCCTTAACCATGGTGCATGGGCGTGCTTGACTTGGTGCGAGGAGCCGTAGGATGCATAGGAACCGGCCGTGCGGCGGCAAGTCGTGTGTGCAAATATGGCGGTTACGGAGCCGTGGAGCCAAGGTTAAGGGCCGTTCGGGCTCTCGGCGATGACAAACGCTATGGTAGAGAGGCCGGAGGTGTCAAAATGCCTTAACCATGGCGTACGGGCATGCTTGACTCGGTGCGGGAGCCATAGGATGCGTTGGAACCGACCATGCGGCGGCATGGTCGTGTGTGCAAATGTGGCGGTTTTGCGGCCGTGGAGCCATGGTTAAGGGCCCTTCGGGCTCTCGGGTGATGGAAAACTCTATGGTGGAGAGGTGAGAGGCATCAAAATGGCTTAACCATGGCGTACGGGGTGTGCTTGACCCGGTGCGAGAGCCGTAGGATGCACGGGATCCGGCCGTGCGCCGGCACGGTCGTGTGTGCAATTATGGATGTTACGGAGTCGTGGAGCTATAGTTAAGGGCCGTTCGGGCTCTCGGGTGATGACAAACATTGTGGTGGTGGGGCCGGAGGTGTCAAAACGCCTTAACCATGGCATACGGTCGTGCTTGACCTAGTGTCGAGAGCTATAGGACACGTAGGAACCGATTTGTGCGGTAGCATAGTCGTGTGTGCAAATATGGCGGTTCTAGAGCGGTGGAGCCATGGTTAAGGGCCATTCGGGTTCTTGGGCGGCAACAAATGCTGTGGTGGAGAGGCCAAAGGTGTCAAAATGCCTTAACCATAGTGCATGGGCGTGCTTGACTTGGTGCGAGGAGCCGTAGGATGC
>JAENPR010002026.1:0-85600 GCA_018135685.1 Themeda triandra
TCTATTCGAGGTAAAGGAAATGGGACTTTGGGACATGCTTTATTTAAACTAGTGTAATCTACACACATCCTCATTTTTCCATTCTTTCTCTACCAACACAAAGATTAGCTAACCACTCTGATGATGTACCTCCTTGATGAATCCGGCCTTCTCGAAGCTTCTCGACCTCCTCGCGGATGATCCCGCGCTCTCCTCGTCGAAGCGGCGCAGTGCGTTGCTTGACAGTCTCGAACTAGGACGGATCTCCAAGGTGTGCTCGGCGACATCCCCGCATGCCGTGCATGTCCGAGGACTCCATGCAAACATGTCGCCGTTTGCGCGTGGAAAGTCGACGACCGTCTCTATTTGCTATCGAGGCGTCGATGACTCCGCCGTCTTCCTCGAGGAGCTCGGCCGAGCGGATCTTCTTGGTGTCTTCGCCGGGCTCGGCTGCCGGACTGCCGCTGGGTGTCTGGCAGAGGCCTCAATCGCCATGTGATCGAGCATCATGGCTAGGTCTTCGGGATGTTCCTGAAAGATTGCCGTTGACTGCACGGGACGACTCCACATCGGCAGCTGGTAGGCGTGTCGTACGCTGGAGCTGATGTTGACACCCTTTCTGGCCCCAAGATCTTGAGTTTGAGGTAGGCATAGCTGGGGATCGCCATGAACTTTGTGTAGCACGCCTCGCCTGTGATGGCGTGGTACGCCCTCGTAAACCGGGCACGGCCGTTAAGACCTCTCGACGAAAGTTCGAGCGGTCCCAAAGACGACGGAGGTCATGCGCCGATCGTGGAGCGCTCTGCTGTGGACCACTCCGTGGAAGCCCCCGGCCTCTCGGGAGGTCGCTCTTGTGAGGCCGAGCAACGTGAGGGTCTCCATGTAGATGATGTTGAGGCCGCGCTCCATCCATGAGAACTTTGGTGAAGCGGCGTTGAGGATGATCGGGCGACGACGAGAGGATATGAGCCGGGATTTGGTGACGTGTCCGGATGATCATCTCTGGCCGAACGTGATTGGAGCATCCGACCGCCGAGGAATTGAGGCGTGGGCGGGTTTTATGGCAAAAACCTCCCCGCGCTCGGCCTTCCGCTCTCGACGTGTCATCCGTGGTGGGTCAGCCGCGTAGATCATGTAGCACTCTTGCGATGGGCGGATACCCATCGTCGCCGTTGTCGTGGCTCCTGCCCCCGCCACCCTTATCCTTCTTGCCATCGTCCTTATCGAGGCCAACTTCTTGAAGTAAACTCGAAGCATACGGTAGCCCCCGAGGTTATGCTTGACCGGCTCCTTGTGGTAGGGGCACGTACCGCTTAGCATTTTGTCAAGACGCCCCCATCCGGTGGGGGTCTAGGCTTTCAGGCCGGGCCGCGCCACTCGGTTTTCCACGACCGCACTGCCTTGCCGGCTGCCTTTCTTCTTCTTCCCGTTCTTCTTCGGGTTTTGCTCGAGCCCTCACCGCCTCCCAAGGATCGCGGGCTTGTCCCTACCCCCACCAAAGAAGGCCCCCACGGCCTCGGCCGTCTAGCCAGTCGGCCACGACATCCATGAGCTCGTTCACCGTCTTAGCGATTGCGTCCGAGCTCTCGCACGAGCTCTTTTGCGGTGGTGCTCGAGACGAACGCCAGGATGACGTCGTGATCCGGAATGTGTGGCCCCAAAGGCGCACATTTGAGAATCGTCGAGCAAAGTCCCGGGAGAGATTCCGAGGTATTTTGCTTGCGCTACGAGATCCCACGAGCTGTTCGGTCGATGTAGGTGCCCTTGAAGTTCCTCGAAAATCTGGGACCGTGCCGGCCCATCGTAGGATCCGATTGGGGAGCTCCTCGAGCCACCGTCGAGCGGTGCCGAGAGGAATAGGGAAGCCGGCGATGATTGCCCTATCTTCGAGCCCTCCCGATCAAGTGTGCCAACCGGAATCAGCTAGCCGCAGCTCGGCTTGGTTTCTCCGTTGTACTTGACCACGCCGTGGTCGAAACGGGTTTGGCAACGGCGTGTTGCGGATAGCTCGACAAGACTCGAGGGCCCGACGGCGGAGCTCGCCGGCCGCCGGCCGTCGTAACGCCCTCGGCGGGCCTTGTAGCCACGGGGTCCGGCACCCGCAACCTTGCGCGTCGTCTGCTAGGTCGCGGATGTCATGACGCGCATCTTGAGGCGCGCGGTTGTCGAGGATGCGTTTCGAGCAGGCCTACCATCTCGGGGTGCCCCCGGTGACCCGAACCCTCCCGCCGTGCCGTGGCTGTTCCGGGGGCCGCCTCACGCCGTCTCGAGGCCGAGGCCGCCCGCCGGACGGCCGCGACTTGAGGAGCCCTTGATCTCATCTCGTATCCGTAATGCATGCGGATTCGAGGGTGCCGCATGTCCCGTAGCAAGATAGCCGCCGCAAGTACATTCGGGCTTGCTCGAGGGGCGGGCCGGGCTCGGGATTGCGCCCGCCGCCCCGTCGTTGACGGCGGTTGAAAACGTTCCGTCCTTCCTCGAGCGCCAAGAGCTCGAGGTGGCAGGCGATGGTTCTCGCTCAAGCGCGCGCTTGAGCAAGCCCCCGCGCGTTCCTCATTCATCTTGGCCTCGATTTCTCCGAGCCGGGCCCATTGTGCCGCTCGAGCATCGTCTTCGGTCGCCGGGTTATCTTGGGCTTCGTGGTAGCGTGCCCACGCGGTTCGATCACTTGCAGAGCTCCAGCCCGCCGATGTCCCAACCGCCGGCGTTACGCCCGCTTCTATTGGCCGTAGGGACGGCCATGGCCGCAAAGATCTCTCGTCTCCCTCATCCGACGGACGTCGTTGTTGAGATGGAAACACTCGCGGCCGGGTCGTAGCACCCCGAGTCCGAGCCACGGAGTCTAGGTTAAGTCGGACCCGCGTCCAGGGCCTCCCCTGCTCTCCCTCCGATCCGATCCGGGACGCATATTCCCGACCGTGCCGCGTTGTGAGCCCGGTGCCTCGTCAAACCCGGTCCACCGACGCCGGCCACACGATCTCCAAGTTCATAGTGGCACGCAGAGGTGGCCGCTTTCCTCCCGCGATCCCATGATGGCCGGATCGCGTTGGCATAGGTAGCGGCGGCGTTGGCGAGCCCAAACGGGAGCTCCGCGCGAGCCTCTAAGATAGCCCGTGGCAACAGTTGGGCGACGCTGGCCGTGCGCGCGTCGAGGAGCCACACGGCCTTCTTTCGGCGAGCGCATGGCGAACGTGAAGCCAGTGGTCCATGTCGTGGACTTCGTCCACGTGCCACCCCCCGCCGCACACGCTGGCACCTGGGCTGGGTGCATCGTGGCGTCCGTCGGGAGGGCACACGAGCAGGTGCTCAAGGCCTTGTGCTCGCGGTGGTGGATGCCGATGGCGTCGGCGACGTGGTGGCGAGCCGTGGTGGCGCTTGCCGCGCACGCGCCCACCTCGCCGGTGGGGTGACGAAGGGTCCTCCCGGTTCACCGATCGAGAGTGAGCCATGTCGTGGCTCCGGGCCGAGCCGACACGAACTCTAGACTCCCAAATCCGCATCACCGTGGCGAACGGAAGCGAGGAGCGGGTGATGCCATCCGGAAAATGGCGGAATCGAGCGAAAAACACGCAGCTGCCCCTACCCGCGCGTCAACCGGCTTCGGTGTTTCGTACTCGGGGGGTATAACACCAACGAGTAAATTTATATGCGTGCTCCCTAATCCGGATGGTGATGCAAGATGGACACAAGCGTTTATCCCGTTCAAGGAGTGCCCTACGTCCACATGGGGGAGAGGATTTGTATTATCTCGCACCGGGTGCTTGACAGGGTGAATACAAGGTAGTCCCGAGACTTAGCGAGTGAGTGAGCGTAAAAAGTGTACGCGTAAAAGCCCCCCAAAAACGTGTCCTAGACTAGGTCCCTCGGCATCCCATTTTATAGGCCAAGATGAGGCTCGGGAGTATTGCAGTAGATAGGGCTGTCGTGGGCGTGACGTCGAGATACATGCGCCATGTCGAGGCAAGCCGAGGATCAGGATGTCCCTTGGTCGGGCCGAGCCCGTAGCGGTATGGTCAATGATGGCCTGCTCGGGCTCCTGGCCGTGGCCGACGAGTTGAGGTGCCGTGCGCCGGCGTGGCCGAGCACGTGCGCCCGGAACCCTCGCGCATGGTCACGAGGCGGGGAAAGACAGGCACCGCGCGCCCCATGCTCAGTTTGCGTCCGGCCGTCGTCCTCGAGCGGGCCGGAAGGACCGCCGGGCAGGAGACGGGCTCGAGCTGGCTTCGGACTGGAGCAGTCAGGGTTACATGGTACGAGAGCTGACACCTGCCAGAGGGCGTCGCACATGGCATAGTGCCAGGCATGGTGCAACAGTGGCGCCTGCCATCCTCGAACTGAGTGGAGGGCGTCATGACGGTGGAAGTGACCGTGCACGATCCACTATTGCGGGCCCCGTAGCCATGGAGTTAGGGGCGGGCAAAGGTACTACGACGCCTGCTCGAGCCCCCGTAGCCATGTGCGCACCATGGTTGGCAATTATTGCATACTCGGTGCGTCGTCGCTCGAGCGCTTTCCGCCACTGTCTCGAGCGGTCGCTCGTTCGAGCGGCTTCGTACTTCTTCCTCGAGCGGGCGGGTGGCTGCTGCTCGAGCAAGCGGGCTTTGTGGCCCTGTGGGCCTAATTGCACACTGCCCAACAGGAGTAGGATTGGGATTTCCTTGGTCAATTCTTGGGAGATTTAGAGGCGAAATGGGCTGGATTATTCACCTCTAATCTACCTAATTTAGGACCCCCTAATCTAGATACCCGACAACTTGGGAGACTGAGGACTACCTTAAAGACGCATACCCGAATTTCCATAAGCAATGGTTAGTTCGCTCAAATCTCGGCGAGATTTCTTTAAGGGGGTAGTCAGAACAACTCGAGTTTTAGGGTTAGACAAATCTTGCATCATGAGCATGATCATCACATAAGCATCATTTATGGCATTTTTGTGGCAATATTTTGAGTGCTTATTTTAAAAATGCAAATAGGAAGTTTCAAAGGTTTTCTAGAAGTCATACTTGTGATGTTTTCTCAAAATGGAGCTTTAACAAAGTTTGTAGAGAAATTATTTGGAGAAACTTTTGTTTTGGCCCCAATTCATGAAAATGACTTTTAGGGCTTCAATAATGGCAAAAACAGGTTCAAAAAATCAATTTTAAAAAGTATTTTATGTGACCCAAATTTTATTTTGAAATCTAGGCGTAATCTACAAAAAACTTCCTTCATGAAAGTTATTCTCTCTTAATTTTGAGAAACTTTCATTTTTGGACCATTTTCAAATTCGGCATATTTTTCAAATTATGGGCGTCAAACTGGGGTCATTTTTGACCGTGCGGGACCCACCTAGGCCCCACCTGTCATCATCCTTCTCTCCCTTCTCCTCCGCTCACGCGCCAGCGCCGCGCGTATGCGCCATGACGGCAGCCGGCCGCGGGCCTCGCCCCCGCTCCCCTTCGCGCTTTGCCGACCGCAGTGCGCTCGAGTGCGCGCTCGAGCACCCCCTCCCCCGATCCGCCGCCTCGCTTCCTCGCCCCGCGTCGCCCCGGGCTTCCCGCCTCGCGCCGCCGTCCGCCATGGACGAGCCCGCACGCCACGCCGCGCCAAGCAAAGCCGCCAAACGCACCGCGACAAGCAACGGCATCGCGAGGTACTTGAGCACCTACTCAGCACCCTGCAGCGACGCATTTCCGCTTCCCCGCTCGCCGCCGTGCGCCCTGGAGACGGCGCGCTCCGCCATGACCGCCGTCCGTCGCTCGCCCGTCACCCTCCCCGGTCCAAATTGGCCCACGCCAACCGCTATAAAACACCGCCCGCCTCTCGCCCACTCGGCCCGCTCCCATTTCCTCTCCCTTTCGCTCCACCAGAGCACCACCCGCCCGCATGCGGCCGCGCCGCCGAACTTCCGGCTAGCCGCCACCTCGCTCGGTCTTTTCCTTCCGAGCACGTCCACCAGACCGCCTTGCTCCGCTCGCACTTTCGTAGCATTTTTCCCGCCCGTCTGCCGAGGTAGGGCGCACCGGCGTCGTATTCTCAGCCGTCGGAGCTGACGCGGCCAAGGAAGCTTCTGGCATGGCATTCGCCGCGCCGGCCATCATTTTCTTGCCTTAGTTCGTGCACTAAGCTCACTTCGCATGGCTTAGCGGGGCCCGTAGGTGGCTAGCCAAGCGCCCGCCGAGATGCTCCGACGTCCTTCTGCTGGATGAAGCCAGCGCCGCCATTCGCCGCCCGGCCGTCATGGGTCGATTAGGCCGCTGTGGTCTTCATCTTCACCACCCGATTGGGTTCGCGCCGTCCCGGAGCACGATGGCAACCCGTGTCGCCGGGGACCTCGCCGGCGAGTTCTCGCCGGTCAAAGCCGGTGCCTCGCTCTCGGTGCGGCCAGAGCAAAGTGGGCCGTGGCCGACCGGTCCCACCGTCGGCTGCCACCGGTGCGGGTGTGCTCCGTGTACTACGCGTGGGTACGCGTAGATGCGTCCTCCCGCCAACGCCCGGCGCCAAGTAGTGGGGAAAACTCGGGTGCGCGTAGCATTTTAGGATATTCCCGGTTTTTAAAAAGGATTTTCGAGAAAAGATGATTAATCTTTCAAAAATCATATCTCCTTATTTATAGGTCCATTTTGAGGATTCAAGTGTCCATATTTTTCTTATGATGAGCTTTATGCATGTAGGGTATTGGTGTATTTTTATGAAATACTTTTTACGTGACGTATTATTTAATGTCTTTAATTGCTTATATCTTGTTAAATGCATAAGTAAATGTAGGTTTATCGAAAAAATGTGGTTCTTGTTTTGTTGCTCTAGTTAGGAGAGGCTTTATCTATGAAAAATATTATTTATATATGTCATGTGTAGAAAATGCCCCGTTTAATTATCAGGCTTGCTTTGCTTAGAGTTTAGGAAATTCATAATTAATTATTTATGCAAGGTTTTTAGGCTTGATAATTTTTCTAGGGTGTTTTTATGCCTATAAGTAGCTGTTATTACCATGAGATCTGTTGTTTGACACTTTTCATAATGCAAAGTATTTTTTTAGTCTAGATTTGTTGCTGTCTTGTCCTTTTTATATAGAATAAATGGTTCACCGTTTGACCTGCAAATTTTATGGTGGGCTTGTTACCTAGCTAAGCTACTGTAATTTTTGTAGATTTTCTGAGCAGTCTAGCTATAGGTTGCTGTTATGCCCTCGTTACGATCATGATCGGTTAATCGTCGAGGTCTAGGTTAACTAGTGTTCTTGCTATGTATAATTAGGGTTATAAGAGGTGTAATATGCTAGGATGATGTTGACTACCTAGGAACTTCATGATTGGTTCATCATCATCATATCGCTTCCATTTCGTATTGCATTAGATACTCATACGCATCGATGCATCATACAAGGATTGCCGGAAGGAGTGACGCCGTAGTTCCCGAGGAGCGGAAGGAGAGGAGCACGAGGAGCAAAGATCTTTGCAGAGGGCAAAGACAGACGAAGTGATCGACGGGCTCTGCCCGAGTGCCCTAACCATCACCCTAGCTCCTTTGAGAAAGGCAAGCCCGAAAGCATTACTCTAAGCGTTTTCAAAATATTTACTTGAGTCATTTATTTATTATGATGCATTAAGTTAATAGGCGTTGACTTGGAACAGATTCTGCATTATGAGTACCTTGATCCACCTAAATACCGTTACCCTATTAAGTTCGGGATCGCGCTTATGCTTAGCACTTTGCTTAATTAGATCGGTAAAAGACGGGTGATTGACCTCATCCGCGAGGTAGGTGGTTACTACCCTTTGGTTGATACTATGGAGGTTGGTTAGAGAACATAACCATGTGGCCTTGTTAAATCACGACTAGTCGGAGTTTGTGGTGTGTTAGACCCGGAAACTCGGCGATGTCACTCAAGGGACTATGGCTTTGTACGTCCTCGGATCATGTTGAACAATGCCTCGCGGTATAAGCCGCAAGAGTGCGATCATCCGACCGCGAAGCCTTGAGGATGTTTGGGTCAGGAAGTTCGGCGAGTTGAGTGTATTGCCCAGGTGTGTATTAAAGCCAGTGGCTCGGCCGCGCCGGAGGGACTGGTAGCCGAGAGACATGCCACAGTGCAATCGTATTTGCCGAAATCCGCGATTCAACCCGAATAGACCAAGGTGATCTAATCGACTCCGACGGAGGCGTGTGGTTTGTGTGAGGAATGCCCCGCAAATTTGGTTTGTCAATCGATTATAATCGCCCGTCGTTCCGGACGGTGAACACTTGGCCGAGCCAAATGCAGACCGTTCGCAAATCATTGTGAAAATAGGATGGTTATGGTTCTATGTGTTGATGCCGGTATGCTCAACTTTGAAGGATAGGATAGCATTGCTTGCTCATACCGGGAGTTGGAGTAGCACGAGGTGCTAACCTAGTGATGTCGGGATCCAACTTAAAAGATGTTAAGCTAGAGAGTCTTTTATAACTAAATGATTACTAATAAGCTCACCTTTTTTTTATCGCAAGTTTAAATGAGTGACCTACCCCACTTATAAAGCCTTGCATACTCCTTGGTGTCACTTTATTTTATTTATGACGGGTAAGTCTAGGCTTTGAGTACCTTCTTGTACTCGGGGTTTTATTCCCTTGTTGTTGCGAGATGGTGAGATGTTCTATGGGTATTGCCCAACTTGCTTCTACCTGCGTATGGGGATGAGTAGATCGTGGGCACGATCAATCTATCTATCGTACCTCTATGCTGTTGTCGGACGTGATGTTGGACCAGGCACTATGTTTCAACTAAGTGTGCGTTTGTGAACCAAAACTTTATTTGCTTCCGCAATTTGGTTTTGAACTCGGTATTGTAATAGTTATTTCGTACTCCGATGTAATCTACTATTTGTGAACCTATGTATCACTATGAACTGTTGTATGTTGAACTCAATTCGGTTGGCAGTTTGTATTGTTGAAAGTTTGAAATCTTCGAGATTTCACCGGACTGCGGGTTGATATAGCCACGGTGTCTTAATTAAGTTCTTTGGCGGCTACGCATAAGTACATTGTGTTTATATTAATTGGTTGGTTACATTTACAAGGACCATCGCTATTGCCTCCTGTATTATGCTTTTACCTCCAACTCCAGTTACATATACATAATATGTACTTATTATGTATTTAAAACTATGCCTTCCGCATATACTTCTACCCGTATGAAAAACCATTTACAAAATATAGTGACTTCAGACGTGTACCATATTACAAGATACCATCGACTTCCTTATCCTCATGATCTTCCGCTGTCGGTTCCACAACTCATCCTCCCAGGCGCGCGGGCCGCCGTGCCACTAGTATTGCTAATAATATTAGCCGGACAATCTGCCTGGCGTCAACTTTGATCCATCTACAGCAAGTGGACACTTAGGGTTAAGGATTTCTTACAGCTTGCATTGTACTACCACACTATTTTTTTTTGGGGGGGGGGGTCAACGACTACCACGCTAGTTAACTTGTTTCTCATCGAGATCCACCGCGTGCATATAGTTCTTAGGTCCATGCCTGTTGCGAAAAACTCGAGGTCGCCTCTGCAACGTCAACCAATACAGGAGGGAAGAATTTTTCTGGTGATCAGCGGATGCCTGCATTGATCTTCAAACATGAGGTAAGACTCAATGCAGGTCGTCGTTTACTAGTTCCACTCTCAGCAGAATGCAAGAACCTGATCACATGAACTAATTAAACATTGGGTCTAATTACTGTGGGTGATCTCGTTATCTTTTGATTGTCGTGTCACCAGCTGTACAAGTTTCACTGTGCTGAAGAGAAGAGAATGGTCAAACAAATTGTAAGCAATGGAAGTCATATGCATGCGTATATTTGAGCGTACTGTAGTATACATGATTTTTGCAGTTTTTTCAACCGAAACAATTTTACTACAAGCAAAAAGCCAATAAAGAAAACCTCAAGTTACTGCAAGATACATTTTCCTACTGTGCTCAGGTCGGGCGACATGGATTCTGTATTAGAGCTTGGTACTTGCTAGCACCATACTTCAGTTCAGTATGGTCCTTAATCCAAGAACCCTATATGCACACAACGAGACACGACATCAAAGTGAACTAATGTGCTCTCAACCGCAACTTCTACTCACAAACTTGAAAGCAAAATGACTAAGGAGAACTCAAATCCTTAATTTCTGCCAGGACCGATCCAACAGGAGGTCGTTGGAACTCCATCTTCTACCATAGCTGTACAAGCTCCAAGCAATGTTTCCATGTAAACCTTTTGCAGACCATTCCGTGTAGCCTTCTTCAGTGCATCCCTACACGCAGGCACCTCCATCGTTCCCACGTCCAGAATTCAGTCATATCATCGGCCTTGCACCATCAGAAAACTTCCCTGGCCATCTCGACAGACACCAGTGACTGCACCGCTACCGGTCTCGGCATAGAAATCACCATCCTATAAATTTTAGTGGAATCAACTCATTCCTCGTGCATAGACTAATTATTAACTTGTGAGGAATAAGGTGATGAATGATCAACTCATTCCATTCCAAAAACCAAATAAAAAGCAAAAGAGTGAGAAGATAGACCACCTCATTCCTCAAACCAAACACATCCTAAAGAATAACCTACACATTGCCTCAGATTTTCTTAGAAATAAAATTATAACATCATTACATTTAATATTGTCAAAACATGGCAAGCTAATGAAAGAATCAAATAAAAAGCTAATATAATATTATTATTGGAATTATAGGAGGATGGGTCAATCAAATAAATTGTATGATATGAGTGCTTTATACTCTCTCCATCCTGGAAAGAACAGAAATCTCATTTCTTGAGAAGCCAAATAATTTTAAGTTTGACCAAAATGTAATAAGTATCACTAGATTAATAATGGGATATATTTGCATAATATGCCTAGTAGAAGATGCAGATGATATTTTTTTTATAGACCTAGTCAAACTTAGGATCATTTGACTCCTCAGAATGCAAGACTTCCATTCAGTTTCGGACGAAGGGAGTACATTTTGATAGATTAAAAATAGTATCACCTCCGTCCTAAAATAAATCAATTCTTACAATCACCCATAGTCAATTTATTTTGAATTTTAAAGTTTGGCCACTTTGTAGGAAAAGTAATACCTCCATGACACCAAATAAGTATATTAGAAATATATACATTTCACGATATGTCTAATGATACTAATTCGGTGTCATAAAATTTTGGCTGTCTGGAATGCAGTAAAATAGTTTGATTCAGGACAATTCTCGTAGTTGATTTAATTTGGCAGGGAGAGAGTAATTGTACTTTATGGAGAATAATGTAGCACTTGTGGATGTGGATGCATAGAGAATAGTATTTGTACTTACTGGAAGGTCATGTAGCACTTAGTGGGATGTGACATGGATAGTTTGTATGTCAATAACTCAAGATTGATAGTAGCTTATGTAACTGGACCCAACTTTCACCTATGCGAAACAAGGCAGTCCATTTCAACAAAAAAAAAAAAAAAAAAAAAACTTTCACACATTCAGCACCAGTAACAGTAATAAGAACGAAAAATGGTAATAGTACCTCGATGGATATCACTAAAGATGAATTACTTAGAACGGGGCAAGCAGCTAGGTTTAGCTTCAGTGGGTCTTCCAAACACCAACAATGGCATCAAACAATAAAACTTTATGCCATCAGTAATCTATGGAGATGACTTAGAGAAGCTGACTTCAGCATGTCATCGAGAGCCTAAAAATTACAGTGCCAAGACAAATTGAATTGTAACCACTTCGTTACTTGCATAGTTGCATGTACTTAATAGTCAAGTCAAGCAGCTCCATTAATTCCAGTGGATATTAAAAGCCTCCACTTGGTCTTCTGTTGAAACCCCACTATAGTTAATATGCATGCTCTATTAAGATAAAGAACCACTGCATGGCCCAAAGCACTATAAATACCCAAAAGCAGACTTCACTCGAACTCATCTCAACTCAAATACTACTCTCTAGCAGTAGCTCACAATGGCAGGCACAAAGCTAACATCACTGGGGCTCATTGTTCTCATGAGCATGGGATTAGCAAATGCTGTGAGGGTGGCTAGATACTCTAGTGCTGATGGGTCGGGACAAGGAGGGGGAGGGTGGTGGATATGTGAATGGTGCGGGATCAGGAGTTGGGTCGGGTGCAGGATCAGGTGATAGTGGTCCGAATGGTGCCCATGCAACTGCTGGAGGGGGTGGTGCAGGTGGTAGAACTAGCCAAAAATGGTGGGTCTGCATGGGGTGTAGGGTTAGGGTCAGGTTCAGGGAGTAGCACATATAATGGTTATAATAGTTACGGAGAATCTTCCAGTGCTGGTGGTACTGGTGGGGGTGGGGGTGGTGGAAAAGCTGGAGGTTCTTGGGACTCCAGTGCTCAAGGGTCTGGCAGTGGCATCGGATCTGGCTCTAGCTCTGCTAACGGTTATCCGTACGGGCCATATTCAGGTGCAAGTGCTAGTGGCAATGGTGGCGGCACAGGAAACAGCCAAAATGGTGGGGCTGGCGGCGGTAAAGGTGCTGGATCTGGGTATGGCGATGCCTACCCTTGATTTTGTATCAAGTCAATCTAAAGTTGGAGCCCATCGTCCCTTCTTGTTTGAAGTCATAGATTTTTCTTTTGTTTTGATTTTGTTAGGAATTGAATTAATAAAGGGCCCAACTGTCAGTCTATTGTAAGTCTGTAAGGTGCAGCTTATGAGAAGATGTTTTATGAAAGAAATCATATTCCCCTTGTCGTTGGTCACTATACCTGAAGAGAGTTTTTAGAAAAAAAAAATCTTTGGAGTTATTAAGTTTCATCAGATGCCTACACCATGACATCACATGGTTGTGATCTATCAAGGAAATTACTTCAATAGCTTATGTCATATAATACAGAAGTACAGATCACTTACATGATAGCTCTAACTGGGTCAATCCAGGCTTCAACATAAGTAGCAAGAAGTGCAGCCACAAGCCCAATAACATCGGTGATAACATAAAAAAGTTGATCCTGCGCATAGGCCTTAGCTATTTCATTGGTTAATGTTCAGCAATATCTAACCAGGAGCTTCACCAGGGTCACTGAGAGCATAATATTGAGAACCCACTTTTCCTGCTCTTTTGTCAAGCAGAACTCATCTCCCTAGAAAGCAAAATAATTGATATCATCAGTACCAGCCACAGAAAGATTCAAAGGTCAAAGCTGTTTTCCAGTAACCACTCTTCATACAGAAACTGATCCTTGATCCATTCGCTATGTCTAGTTGTCTACTGTGCCAGACAGGCAGGGAGGATGAGGCTGCATCAAGCAACAGCACCAAAGATAAGAACAAACGCACTAGTAGTACGGTAGTTGGTCACCGAGTAGTGGTACCAGCCAACCAGGGTTCAAATCCCGGCTTGCACACAAACAAACAAAATCTTGATATGCCTCCCCTGAAAAATAGTGGCAGGGTGCCAGCCTGCTAAGGTGCGGCCCTTGTAGAGAGGCCAAGGTTCAGAGGTTTCCTTGGCTGGTTTTGCTGAGGTTTCTTCTAAGCGCAAAGCCATGGGGGTGGCCTTTCCCCCACCCTTGTTGAGTTCCTTCACATGATAAGAAAGAGAAGTAGACTTATATTGGATACCAATGAGCGTGCAGATTCTAGGATGATTTGAAGGCCAAGCATTGCAAAGGCAAGCAAAAATTAACATAAACCACATTACATATTGTGGTAAAATTGTCAAAAACTGCAAGTAATGGGACCTCAACCTATTGAAATACCAGTTCCCATAAATAACATCATAAAAGTGCAAAGTGCGACCAATTTACGGTCTCCCAAGAACAAATTTACACACCTAAAATTGGAACAGAAGGCCATTACTTTAATCCATTTGTTAACTGGAAGTACTTCTTTTTCTTTTACATGTTGTTCTAGTTCGATTTTTTGAATTAATATCTCAGAGAGACATCCTTTCTAGCGACAATATGGAAGGACTGTTGAACATAGCAAAGGACAATGAAAACGCTCAATCATTCTATTCAAATGGAATCGAATGCAAGAAATGGAAGTATAGAATGTCATACTTGGTGTGGAACTCACCAGAGGTTGCATGCGCCTTTTACAAACTGGGTATCTGTATGTATGGATTTGGTGTCTGCATGGAAAAGGCAGGAAACTACAACATAAACCCGGATAGGAAGTCCAGTAGTGAATCCACGGCAAAAGCAATAATGGTAGGGAGCCACTCCTTACTGAGCCATAAACTTTTGCAGCAAAAAGAACCATGTTTGCAATGTTACATGATTGGATAGCCCAAATCTCTTTTCAGGCAACTGTCTCACGCTCTTTCCTACAAGTAGGATGATTTACTGGTGAAAGAATTGTTTCTTTTTTCCTCTTTTCTTTTTTTTTCCCTTTTTTTGGTGGTGGGGGGGGGGGGGGGGGGGGATGCTGCACATTTTTCCTGCAGGAAGTGTTTTCTCTTTGATTTTTTTTTTTCCATGTCACAATAAGAGGAAGAATACACAGCAAACCGTAGATATAGCAGGAAGGAACCACGGTTTGTCAGTGTGTCCATTTCACTAAAACCTTCCAGCAATTCCCAACTGTTCTTGGTAGTATTGTGCAACACCATCTGCAGGGCCTTGAGCTGCATATAGAGTTCAAGATGGTGCATCAGAGACTGAACTACGCCAACAGGATCCAAACAATTCTACAGCATTTCCTTTTTCCGAAAAAAAAAGTTCTACAGCATTAGTCCAGAGGAACTCGAACCACAAGAATATATTTGTAGAACGAACAGAAACATATGCACGTGAATGAAAGTATCCAATTCAGTTGGATTTCGTTTTTTTGTGTATACAATTTGCACGCAAAAATGTTAATTCCGCCATCCGTATAGAATATTTTTCCTTGTGTGAGCAATGAGAACTTTTGAAAGGTTGGCTGATTTCCAGATTCCATCTCTGAATGGAATGTATTGTCTTTGAAAAAAATATAAACTACCAGACCTTTTACATCAGGGAAGGATCTTTTGGTTGAACAATAGATACAATAGACAGGAAAAAAAAAACATATGATCAAATGGAACAAAGATAATCCCTCAGAAAAAAAAATGGAACAAAAATAAACCTAGTTGAGAAATCCAAATCCAAAATGCTAAAGTGAGAGAAGGATCTTTTGTTGAAAAATCTATAATTAACCCTTTGACATCTTCTACCAATTACAAAAAGGCAAACAATTTCGATGCAAAGAACATCCACAGGAGGTTCCAGAGTTTGAAGGATACCACAATATTCATCATCTATGTCATTAATTTCTTCAACTTTGAATACTGGAAGACGACCACGGATTAATAAAATTCACCATTATAAATACCAATGTCCAACAAGCATGCATCATCATCCAATAATCAATCTACTCTTCTAACCCCGATGCAATAGTTCTCCTCAGCAAATTGGTTCATTAAAATTGTATATTTTCTGACTGACCAACATACCTGGATGCACACATGCACAGATGATGGAAACAACATCACTGAAAACTCTCTATCCATACACTATCTCCTCTATTGCCTTGACGAAGATGACAGAATTTTTTTTTTTTTTTTTTTTTTTTTTTTGCAAGCAAATTTGTAGACTATTATTTATATCATCCAAGCACGTGCATAAAAAACCATGACAGGACAACTGCTAGCAATATCTAACGACTAACGAGAGTGTCCATTTGAAAGGCAACACATGCATAAAAAAAACATGACAGGGCTACTGCTAGCAATATCTAGCGAGAGCTTCCATTTGAAAGGCAACGCAGACCTAGCACGCCGAGGAAGTCCTGAAGCCCCACGCCGGCCTCTCCTGCTGCGCCTCCAGGCGGCGGAACCCATCGAAGTAGGCCCGTCAGGGCCGCTCTCCCGTGCACAAACCGCCGCCCCCTTCGGCTTCGGCCTCCACGGAGCGAAGGAGAAGCTCCTCGCCCTCCCTCGCTACAGCCGCCGCCATTCCCTCCGGCGTCTGCACCTTGCGCGAACCCTAGAGAACGGCGAGGTGAGCCGCACGAAAAGCGCACCGGGGAAGAGCAAGGAGGAGTCCGCGATGGTGGAATGGGGGCCGCCGCTGGAACACAGACAGGAACAGGGGGACAGAGGAATCCGTGGAAGACGATGACAGAGATTTCCTTTGGGCAATGGGCTCTCCGAACGAACATTAGGCAGGCGGACGTTGCTGCAAAACAGCAAAAAGGCTTCTTTGGAGTTCGAAGGCCTCATTCATAGTTTTCCCACGAACAAAGCGTCAAAGCCCATCTAGAGAAAGGAAGAAACAAGCCTGTGTGTGTGCTTCGTCAGAAGAAGAAAAACGGTGTTTTTCTCAAAAAAAAAAAAGGTCAATTCTCTCTCTCTCTCTGACATTCGTGGAGCGACTTTAAATATGGTTTTGTTCCTTTTTAGTTGAAAATAATTCAGTAAAAAATTTGATACTTTTCTTATACCACAAAAAATGTATCTGAGCTTTAAAAATTCTAACGAAAAAAAACTAGAGGCATGTTGGGATATGAATAAATCCACGTAAATATTTATAGATTGTGACAACATATTTAGAAACTTCCAAAAAAATAGATTTAGCTCTAAAAATACAAAAATTTTACATAGAAAAAACTAAAATTCCCTAAATATTCTAGTATTAATGTACAAATATGTTTTAAAATTTGGGACAACAAAATATACGAGATGCAACCAACATAAATGCAACATATGTGAATGTTGGATGCATTCATCCTAAGTGTGTATTATATATTTTTTGCAGTGAAAAGTTTTCAAAACATGTTTATATTTTAATGAGAATGTTTTAGGTAATTTCTAGATTTCTCTCTAGATATTTTTCCAATTTTTGTAGAGCTAAATCTAAAAAAATATTCATGAGAGCTAAATATTTAATTTTGATTTCTCTTATACCAACATATCTCTATAATTTTTGTAGAAATTTTGAAATCTCATAAAAATATTATATGATTTAAAATTCTTATTAAGTATTTATTGATTTGTAACTAGAAAAGAACAACACCATCTTCAAAATCACTCCAAAACCTAGGCATTGCACGTTTTTGAGAGTTTAGAGGCTAAGATATTTGGTTATAGAGTTTGAGGAGGAAAATCAAATTCGTAATAATTCAGAGAAGCATAATAGGCTTTTTTTTTTTCTTTGTCCACAATACTAGTAGTAGGAAATCACTTTCAGCATTTGAGTCTATATCCACACTCCACGAGTCTTGGGGTGGATAACAAGCCAATTATATTTTTACAAGCTTTCATCGAAGCTGTATAAATCTTATTTACTATACTCTTTTGAACTGTTTAAGACTCGACTTCAGCTAAGCTTAATGAGGCGAGTCAAAGTTAAAAATTATTTAAAATCAAGTCATTTTGTTCAAAACGAGAAACAAGTTTATCAGAGCACTTTTAATATGAGTCACCGAGAGCTAGTTGAAGAAGTGTTTCGTCCAGCCCTCAAGTCGAGAACACAGCGTTTATCATCCGCCAGACCGCCACCACGCCGTACAGGCGAGTATTAATCCAGAGCCGAGCCCGTCAAATCAGGATGGTTAGCTACATCATCGAACTGGCGACGCGCCGACGCCATCGCGTGCACGCTCCGTCACCGTCATGTGCAGATGCATGCTCCAGATCGAGATCTGGGCGCCAAATACGCACCCGAAAAAGGACAGCGAGACGCAATAATTCCTAACTCCAATTATAGGACATGCCGCAGGCACAGGTACAGGTACTCGTACTTCCGTACTTGCCTGTGCTTAGCTAGCAATATTCCGTACAGTCTCTGCCACACCACAGTAATGCATACTCTTCTTTCAAACCTCGGCGTACCAGTGCAGCCGCGACGGCGTCCCGACCGCGTGCTTGTCTCCTACTACCTGTGTCGTGCGATGGCAGTGGTGACTCGCCCCGCGCCCTTGACCGGGGCCAGTACCCCCGCAGGCGAGCCTTGATCCCCGCTGGGCCTCGGCCGTTCTGGCGGCGCCCTCCCGCTAGCGCTCAGGGTGAGCGCTCGGCGGTGACCAGTGAAAGCTCTGGCGGTTCCCACGCGATGGCGCTCTTCCTCCACCACGTCCACCTTTCGGCAACGGCGGCAGACACCACGTTATTATCCAACGGCGTATTCGGCGGCAGCGCGACCGGGGCAGCGCGGGTGAAAACCACGTCCTGAGGCCGAGGGCCTAGGACCGGCGACGGTGGCGAGAAACGTCATCACCTTCTTCAAGGCGTCGTCTTTGTTGATCCCCGAGCGCTGCTGCCGGACATCCGGGATCGAAAGACCCCGCGGGTGCATGATGCAGCGGAGTTGGCGCTGCGGGCGTCGGTCCCCTTCCTCGAAGGCTTCGTTGATGCACCAAGTCTCCTCCGACGCGAGTCCAGCCCCGCCAGCCCTCTTGGGTCTTCGTGTTGATGTGGTGTGGGGCTTCGTCCCTTTCTTTCTTGTGTTTTTGTGTTTGACCGGTGGTGGAGCTTGTTTAAAATCTTGTTTCCACCCCGGTTTATTTGTATTGCATTGCATTGCATCCTCTTCTACTTAATGAAAAAGATGCGCAAGTCTTTTGCGTATTCGAGAAAAAAAAAAACCTCAGCATGATCATTTGATCAACGACATCATACACATGCAAATACACTTACCTCTACATAAACATATATACATATATACTTACCAACCTAATTAGCTGACATATGTTCAGTTCAACCGGCGAACAATACTTGCAGTTTATATAGATTTATGTGTATACATAAATACGCTGATAATGGCGAGAAGATATGCTGGAACGACATGCGCAGGCGCAGCATGGGCGAGGAAAGAGCCAAAATGGGATGAACATGCTCACAAGTTTCTCCAGCGAGGGACAGGGCATCCCGGCATCCCTACTTTAATGTTTAATCATCTTTGCTCGTACGTGTATTGCCATGGGAGCACTAGTCACTGGCCCGTTAAGACTTAACCCGAGGAGATTGCTCCAAGAATCTCTAGCGATTTCGATGCAATTGCAGAGACCCCTGTTCAAGTATGAGCGACCATCACTGACACAGCCCGGCTTGTACGAAGCGACATGGATGTGTTTGAGGTACCGAGCTTAGGGCGACCTCGAGGATCAGTAGATGTAATCATCATCGTGAGAATTTGAAAAAAAAACAATATATTCAAACATCGCGAGAATAGATGATTTTTTTTCACCGTGGAAGACAGATATCATGAGAATGAACTACCACTTCCTTGATGCCTCGGTGTCGCTCCACCGTGGTTCTAAACACGACCATAAGGCTCCAATTAATGGTCTATTCGAGCCCTCGTCTCATTTTGAGGGTCTAAAATATACATATACAAAAAAAGAGAGAGAAACTACTCTAATAGTCTTCTATTCGCCGTAAGGATATGGATGTCTCATTTCTCTCTCCTCGTCCCACACATGTGAGGGCTCCGATCCATGCCTAATCCGGCGGAGCGGAGCAACGACCTTCCTCCCTCGCTGCCCCCAGAGATTCTCTGTGCTATTATGTCCCATGCTTCTTTTCTTGTTTTGGTGTCGCCCATGGCCGCCACCGCTGCGGAGGTCACGACCTGTTGTTGTGCCTGCACAAGGAGCAACACAATGTAGGAATTGGTTCGGGAAAGGGAGTGACATACATATATACATAGGCAGAAAAATATAACTGTTGTAGATAGAGCACCTGCAATGTATCCGTTGAATGATCGACCGTTTGATTTATAGTCGTTGGAACAACATCCATTTGATTTATAAATGTTGGAAGAGTGTCAATTCAAATATATAGTCGTTCCAAGACTGACAAATCAGAAATTAATAGTTCTAAATTATCTAAAAAATACTCGTACCAAATTATTATTAACAAATATCCATTCAATAATACTAACACGCTTTACACATATAATGCTGGACTTGGTAATTACAAGTTATGTATGAAATATAGATGGGAGAAAATAGGGAGGCTAAAATGAGAGTTCCATTGGAGAGTAGAGAGATATGAGTGCTGGAATCTAGATGAGCAATTCTCATTTGGGGAGTAAGGGATTGGTTGGAGTTGCCCTATTTTTTTTTATACAATGTTGAATTAAACGGTAGCTATTCAGTGGGGATATGACCATGACTCTGTAAGGCGATTATGAAGCCACGCTCCTCCTCACCCATGTCAGCAGTTTGAGGCTAAACTTGTCTCTCTGCGTTTCTGCCTCGCATGCCACGCTCACCCACGCATGTCAAGGTGGGTAAGCTCCACCAAAACCCTATTCCACCTCTCCGGCTATGGCTGCTAACTCTGCTAGTTGTGCTCCTACTAGCCTACTAGCTGCCGCATTAACGTCGTTGTGCCACAAACAACCTCTGTCGTGGTCGTGATAGCCACGTGTCAGTCATCGTCATCCGATCAATCCACTCTGGCCGAAGTTGTGCCTCTGCTCCTCTACTAGGTCCCAGCCCCTCTCCAGCCTCACGAGCTCCACAACCGCTGAGATCTGCTCTGCTAGAGCTGGTGGTACACCTCTGGGACTCTGCCTATCCCGCACTGCCTCCTTGTTGCACGTTGGGGAGCTCCGCTAGTCCAAGCCGACAATCAACCTCCCAAGCATCCGAGAACCGCGCCTAAGCCATCGACAGGGTCCACGGCAATGGAAGTCAATCTTCTTCTTCCTGCCATCTACGTCGATGAGCATAGTGGAGGTAACGAAGGCAACACGGATGGAAACGAGAGAGAAGATAGAGAGGCAAAGTCATATGTAGGGCTCATTTGGCATGAAGACACGTGCTAGCTAGCAGCTCTCGGTAGGCGCACGACAACAACACTATTTTCGGTTCTCTCTTCTATGTAGAAGCTAATAAAGAGCATTAATGACATCATTGTGGTTGTCCTTATAGTAGGTTACTGTCTATTCCTAGCTTTGCATTTACCGGACCTCACAAAATACGAACCGAACAAACTAACAACATTCCACGGTTTCTATCACCTGCTAAAAAAAATGAATAACTCGTGCGTATTTTAGCAAACAGGATAAGATCGGCTGCCGCGTATAAAAAGTAAATCGGCATCAACTTAGCAGCTAGTACATAGCGTCTTTCAATCATTTTTTGTGCGAAAGAAGATAAGTTGTGATTTGCATAAGCCCGAGTAAGAGAGAAGTCATGCTGTCAGTGAGCAAAGGTACCGATCTTTAAGAGAAGTCATGTTGTCACTGAGCAGAGGTACTGGTTTTCACGCAATTAAGATGTCCGAATACTTCCTCTTCGTAATGATGAAAAAGTTACATAGTACTACTAGTAGTATAGTAGTAGTAGTATTACATGCGTGTGTTGAGCAAAAACAAAAAGAGAAACGGAGAGACCTTGTAATCAAGCCACTGTAAAGCGCCGACCAAAGCCAGCTCTGGGCACGGTTAACCCACAGGCTATATACACATGACGCAACGTGCCGGCCGGCCAGGTCTCATGCTCTCAAGCGCCGATCTTGTAGCTGCCAAGGTCCTCCTTGATCAGCTCGAGGTCCCTGGAGGCCACGGCCACGGACATGGCGCGGCGGTGACGCCCCGCGGGCGGCCTCGCCTGCTGCTCGGCGCCGGCTTTGGCGCCCACCTCGCCCGCCGCGTCGACGTCGAGGGACGCCAGGTTCTCCGGGAGCACGAACACGCTCTGCGACGCGCGACGCTGGTGGCGGCCCGGGCGCTGCGACGACATCGGAGGCTGCGGCGTGGCACGGTGGCAGGCAGGCAGGTATGGTGTGAAGCAGAGTTTGGTCGCTCTGGGTGCGGCGTGTGAGTTTGGTTTGAGAAGGAGCAGGGGCAGTCACGGCTTTATATAGGGCGAGCAGTGTGGATTAATTCCGAGAAATGAATGAATTTGAAAAAGATTATTATCTACCAGTAGGAGACAAATATAATTCACTACTAATGTGCAGTATATAATTATTACTTCCGTTCCGTCTAAGATAAGTCAATTTCAGATTTGTTAAACTTTTTTATTTGATTAAATTTACAGAAAAGAACATGACTATTTACAAATAAAATTATATTACAAAAATATATTTATGAAGGACCTAATAATATTGATTTTGTTTTTTTATAAATTCAGTTATTTTTAAAAAATAATTTAGAATTTTAAAAATTGATTTATTCGGAATAGAAGGAGTACTAATGAAGTACTATAAACTTGGGAAACCTCTAAATGGAGGTACGCTAACTTGACCTGGTGGGGAGTATAACTCCACTCTTTATTTTCGAGCAATGGGAGTACACCTCCACTATGCAACACCAACGGTGCTTTTGCTGCTACTGTTCCCAAAAGTAAATTGAAAACATGAAGGATTATCACAACGTAGAAAAGAAAGAGAATTCGTGAGCAAGAGAGATGTTGCGGCAGGAGGAATCGAACAAATGCTTGCATCTTTTGTGCGATGAACTGACAAGCATGTACAGGGTACGCCTGTCCGTCCCGGCCCACACGCACGGGACTCCGCGCTAGCTGCGAATAAAGATTTGTTGGATCTCTGCGACGGTACACGCATGCGGTTGGAGGCCGCGATCTATCACCATCTACCTATCCTTATCCTTTGGAGCCTTCCGTCTGGTTCCTCGCGAATACTAAAAGATGAGAGGGAAATTTTGACAAAAGAAACACGCGACGCAGCTTACCCGTCCATTTTATTCGCCGTCTCTCACCGTGAACTGAACATTTCACTACCACTCGATCAGTAGCATCTCCCTCCCATCTTTTGTCTTGTACGCATTGTGATTCGTATATAAGGCTGTCGTTTGCGTTACAAACTCTCTCAAGATTCGTACTCTTTCCTTTTGATTCAGGTATTTGTGAACCTGATTACGAAAGACATGAATCAACAGAACAGAGCTAACACAAGTTTGATCACCGAAGAGCACGTTTCTATCAGCGTATATAATCTGATCTGAATCCATTCGATCACGTGTGGTGCGTACGCCTTGCACGATCCACGGGAACACACGTAACAGACCCGGGACATCGAGCCAGCCAGTTACACGTACTGTACCGGCTTACGTCGCCGCTCGCGAGGATGGTGGAAGCTCGCCGCCTCGCGGAGCAAACAAACAGAGAAAAGGTGTCCGTCCCGGCGCTCGCGCCGCGTGGGAGCACCGCACACCAGTCACATGTGGTAGAGCCACCGGGTCGACACATGGCCACGTGCAGACCCAGGACAACCCAACGGCAATCATGGCGGCCGGCCACCGCAACGACGCCGGCAGGCGGAGGCAGAAGCACCGGGACGGGCGACGCGGGCAGGGACACTTGCCGGGTGGCAGTTGCTGCCGTGCGTGCGCGCGGGGCACCCGTGCAAAAAAGATTGGGCGGGCATGTGCCCGGGGAACCGCCCCACGTTGCCTGGTCCCGGACTCGCACATGGGCGCCGGCACCGGCAGCGCGCACGGGGGAGCGGAGGCACCCGTGCGGCCGTGCCGTCGCGCGTGTGGTCGACGTGCCGTCGCGCGTGTGGTCGACTGCTTGCCGTGGCTAGCGCGCACGATTGCCTGGCGCCCTGGCTATGCAGAATTGCAGATGGACTGATGGAGCGCGCGCTGCGTGCACGTGGGCCGCGGCCGGGCGACCAGGCTGCGGGGCTGGAATGCTGTTGCGTACTCCCTTCCTCCCGGAAAGTATGACGTTTTTTTACCCACAGAAATCGTGTTTGAATATCCGTTTTATTCAAAATTTTTGCATAAATATTATATATTTTATTATGGCTTAGTTTATCGTTAGTGATACTTTAGTAATGATTTATTTATTTAATAATTTGCACAAAATTTTTGAATAAGACGAACGGCCAAACACGATGTCTAAAAACTCTAAAACGACGTTCTTTTTTGAGACGGAGGGAGTACGGCCGTAGAGCAAAGCCCACCAGGAACCTCCTATCAAATTCGTTTTCCTCTTTCCTGAGAAATAATAATTGCTTCTACTTCAACTTCTTTTTTTTTACGATGAATTCTACTTCAGCTTCAGCTTCTTCCATATATATTCCCTTACCATTATTGTCACATTGATACTGGTTCCTATACAAATTCATTCAATTGATAATTGCTAATTCAAAATATTAACATGCAAGGAACTATTTCCCAAAAAAAAAACATACAAGGAACTAAGAGTATGTTATTATTCTTGAATACAAGAAACCAACTAATAACTTTTTCCTTGGATAAAGTAATTTTCTCCAACATGCAAGTCTCTACATCAGATGAGGAGGCATCTATTATAGCTCTGTTAATTCCTTGAAATGTTGTGGTGTTTGATCATAAACTTGTTTGAGAGTATCCGTATGACATGTGCTTGTCCAACTTTCTATTCTCCCAACACTTGATGTATATGTAATGCAACACCTTTCCACACAACTCTTCCCTTGCTATTTTGTGTTAACTATGGTTATGTTCAGAAGATTTTACAATAGAATCTACAAGTACAAAATCCATGCAGTACAAAAAAAATAAATATTTTTGTATTTGCATATATATGATATGTAAATAGCATACCACTGGATCATTTGTCCCAGAGATCATGAGCATTCTTCTTATCTAAGGAGAAAGAGTTTTTTATTTAAGGAGAAGGGAAGGGTTGAGCAAAAAGGAGTCACCAAAACACACCCCCATGAACCCATGGACCTTGATCCCTCACCCTCCAATATCCTCACATTGGTCCTTGCCCTCTCACACGGATCACCGAGCCCTATCCAAAAACTCACATCGACCGAAACCAATGCCACATAGCACCGCCTTCCACACAATGAAAACACAAACCTACACAAGCGCACGGAGCATGGGAAAACCCCGGAGAAATTGAATGTACCTTACCACCGGCTTATTTGTCCCAAAAATCGCGAGTATTTGTTATCAAGGAGAAAGAGTTTGTTTTTAAATGTAAGGAGAAGGGAGTACCGCCGATTTTCTAGCGAAAAAGAGCCACCAAATTAGACCTCCACGAGGTCATGGGCCATGATCCCTCTCCCCTTCCAATCTATCCTACCATTGGTCCTATGCCTTCTCACATGGATCGCTAAGCCCTATCCAACGGCCCACATCAGCCGAAACCCACGAAAAAAATAGCGGGCTATTTTTCCGCTATAGCGCCGCTATAGCGGGATATTTAAAACGCCGCGACGACATCACTCATTTTTCCGCTATCAGCGCTATCTCCGCTATTTTGCGCTATAGCGCCGCTAAACCGCTATAGCGGCATAGCGCCGCTATTTTTCCGCTATGCCTGAATTGGCATTTGGGCCGAAATTGAGCCCAAACATAGCCCAAACTGGAGCCCAAAACGTAACCCTAACCATCAGGCGAACACTCCAGTCACCAACTCGCCCAACTCGCCCCCGACCCAGCGCCTCCGCCCGACTCCCGTTCGTGGCGGCGCGACCTTCGCCCCACCGCGGCTCCGCCCCACTCCACTGCGCGACCGCCTCACTCCACTGCGCGATCGCGGCTCCGCCCCAGCGCGCTTCTGCCCCAGCCTCCGCTCCAGCGCGACCGCATCGCGAGACCGCGGCCTCCGCTCCAGCGCCAGCCGGATCGCCCCTGGGCCTGGATCCTTCGCCAGCCAGCCGGATCGAGGAAGGGCCGCCCCTGCGCCAGCCGTAACGAGGAAGGGCCGCCCCTGCTACCGCGGCCTTCGCCCCTGTGCCAGCCGGACCGAGGAAGCAGGGCCGGACTGACTCCGCCATGACTACCCCAGGTGCAAACGATCGAAGCCCTGATCGAAGCCCTGAGCGAAGTGCGCCGCCAGCGCCAGCGCTAACAGTAGGCAAGTTCCCGAATCTCCCCTGTTCTTCTGTGTGATGCCATGATGTTAGATGTTACAATTTGAATATTTGATACATGATGTCTATTGTCTAGTGATCTAGTCTTACTGTCTTAGTTTAGTTATTGTAGGCAGTTCAGTTAGCGTCTTATTGTCTTAGTTTAGTCATCTGCTGCAGTTCAGTTAGTCCTACAATGAGCAAGCACTTATTATCCCTGTTATGTCCACTTTGTAGGCTTATCTAGCACCGCATCCACGGGCATTGAATCAAATGAACCAACGACCCGGCTTGGAAGTGCGCACAATGCCGGATGTGAACAAGAAAGGTTCTCTCCAAAGGCACCTTCTCGTAGCGGCATCTATCATGGTGGAATAACAAGAATCAAGTACCACCTTGGTAAAGTTCCTAAATCCAATGTTGCAAAGTGTAAAAAAGTTCCATCTGATGTGCAACAAGAAATCCTTGAAGTGCTGGCCATAAAGTCAGATAACAAGCAAAAGAAGGCTGAGGAGAAAGAAGAAGATAGATCTGTAGTTGATTTGAGTCATTCTGAAGGAGAGGAACACAGTGAAGCAGAAGGAAATTCAGTTATTGTGGTGAAGAAGATGACTAGCAAAGGTCATTCTACAGGTCCTATTGATAAGTTCGTAGACTAACAATGAATAAATAGTGGTCGCAAGGAAGGGCAAAGGTGTTCTTTCGAGAAGGTTCAATCCAAGATATCAACTGAAAAAAGAGAAGAGAAGAGGGACGAGCATGTGAGTACATCTGTAATTTTTTTTATGATGCTAGCATCCCACACAATGTGACAACACTTCCAAGCTTTGAGCTCATGCTTGAAGCTATTGGAGACTTTGGCAGGGGCTTGAGAGGTCCAACTCCATATGAGATGAGTGGGAAATTCTTGCAAAAAAGGAAGAGGAAAGTGCAAGAATTAGTAAAGGCTCACAAAGAGTCTTGGGAGCTACATGGATGCTCAGTTATGACTGATGCTTGGACAGATAAGAGAGGTAGAGGTGTGATGAACTTGGTAGTTCACAGTGCATATGGTGTTATTTTCTTGATTCTGTGGATTGCTCAGCTGTGAAGAAAGATGGCAGATACATTTTTGAGTTGGTTGATAAGTGTATTGAGGAAATAGGGGTGCAAAATGTAGTTCAAGTTGTGACTGACAATGCAAGACCAAATGAGGCGGCTAGTTTGTTGAGAGCAAAGCACCTCTATTTTCCGGAATGGTTGTGCAGCCCATACCATTGATTTAATGTTGGAAGATATAGGAAAGATGCCCGAGTTGCTGCAACAATTAGCAAAGCAAAGTGCTTGACTTTTTTCTTTATGCCCATACTAGAGTTTTGGACCCGATGAGGAAGTACCTTTCTAGAGATTTGGTGAGGTGTGGTGTTACAAGGTTTGCTACAGCTTATCTCAACTTGAAAAGCTTGCTAGAAAACAAGAAGCAATTGCAAAGGATTTTTAGGGAGGATGAACTCCATGAACTAGGCTACCTAAAGAGTGTCAAAGGGAAGAAAGCGAGAGAAGGTTGCCAAATCAAGCTTTCGGAGAGATGTTGAGAGGCTATTTGTTAATTATTTTGAGCCATTAGCTCATGTCTTGAGAAGAATGGACAGTGATGTGCCAGCAATGGGTTTCTTATATGGGTATCTACAGGAGGCTAAGAATGAGATCTCTAAGAGGTTCAATAATGACAGGAGAAAGTTCGAGGAAGTTTTTCAGTTCATTGACAAGAGGTGGGACGAGAAGCTGAAAACTCCTTTGCATAGGAAATTTGGTTACTACCTCAACCCTTTCTACTATTATCAAAATAAGGTGGCTATAGAGGACAATGAAACATTTAGAGATGGTGTCATAACTTGCATTACAAAGCTTGTTCCAGATATAGAGACTCAGGACAAGATTATTGAAGAGCTTCAAAAGTTCCAAGATGCTGAAGGATCCTTTGGCAAAGAAATTGCTAAAAGGCAGTGCAAAAATATTCATTTTGATCCTGGTATGAAAAATTGTCCTCTACCTCTAGCAAATAAATTTCTTTGTTGGCAAATAATTTACATTGTCCTCTATTTTCCACTTCTTTGTTGTATTGTAGCTAAGTGGTGGCTGAATCATGGAAGTAGTGCACCAACCCTCGAAAGCTAGTTTTGCTAGAATTCTCGTTTGACATGCAGTTCATCGCTTGTGAGAGATCTTGGAGTTCATTTGAACAAGTAAGAATTGGTCTTGCACTCTTACATTCTTAGTCTCTTAGACTCTTAGTCTCTTCGATTCCAATTGTATGTAGGTCCACACCAAGAGACGCAATAGGCCGCTGCATGAGAATCGGGGATCTTGTGTTTGTCAAATTCAACTCAAAGCGAGACAAAAGGACAACAAGGACAGAGATCCACTTGAGAAACTGTTAGTGATGTCTTAGAAGATGAAGACAATGAGTGGATCACGGTGTTGAGCAAACGAGAAATGGAAGAGGATGAGGAAGGAGGAATTGGAGGTACCTCACAAGGGGTTGTAGCCGCACCACCACCAAGGAAGAGAGGTAACGAGCGGGGAAGAGAAAGAGGCCGATTCCTACTTGGTGATGATGAGTTATCCGCTTCATCTTCGATGGAGAAAATGACACTCCGATGCATTCGATTCCATTTTTTTCGATGAAGAGATGTAACTTGTGTGCTTGTCATTTCATTTATGTTTCGGACTTTCGTTGCTTATCGAACTATGGCACTTGTGGCTTTATGCCTTTTGCTTTTGAATTTGGATTGTAATAAATAGACTATTAGATCATGGGTTGTGAGTTACTTGTCACTTTTGAGATTTTAGTTTTATATTTTTCATCCGGGTGTGTGCCGTATTTAAATAGTGGGCTATAGCGGCGCCATAGTGCGATCGCTACGGCGTATAGCGGTCGCTATAGCGGAGCTATAGCGGCGCTATAGCGGAAAATAGCGGCCAGAATCAGCCAGCGCTATTTTTGATAGCCCGCAATTTTTTCGTGGGCCGAAACTGAAACTATTGCCATGCAACGCTCCAGATCGCAACATCGCTCTCCACACAATGAAAACACAAAACACACACAAGCACATAGTTGAAGGGGGGGGGGGGTCGGAGAGATCAAATGTGGCATACCACCAACTCATTTCTTTCAAAGATTGTTAGTATTTTTATCTAAGGAGAAAGAGGTTTTTAAACATAAGGAGAGCGAGAGGGGGTTGATAATTTTAGCAAGAAAGAAGCCACTAAAATACACCCACACGATGCCACAGACCATGATCCTTACCCCCTCCAAGCTGTCCTTTGCTCAATCACATGAATCGCTAAGCCCCATCCAACGACTCACATCAACCGAAATCAATGCCACACAACGTTTCAGATCGCAACATGGTTCTTTCTACAGTGAAAACACAAAAGCACACAAACACACGACTGAAGGGAAAAATCTTGCAGAATATAGCATATCACTGGCTCATTTGTCTAAAAGATCGTTAGTATTTTATCATAGGAGAAAGAGTTTTTTTTTAATATAAGGAGAAGTGGAGGAGTTGAGCAATATTGCTATTTTTTTTAGTATTAGTATTGCTAATTTTCTAGCAGCAAAGAAGCCACCAAAATACACCCATGGACTATGATCCTCGTCCCCTCCAATCTCTCCTCTCATTGGTCCTTGCTCTCTCACACGGATCGCTGAGCTCAATCCAACGGCTCACATCATCCAAAACCAATGCCACGCAACGCTCCAGATCGCAGCACCGCCCTCCACACAACGAAAACACAAACGCACGCGAGCACACGCTGCAAGGGAAAAAAACAGGAGAAATCGAACGCGAAAGAGGGTGACGAGGGAGGAGAGGAGAGAGAAAGAAAGGCGGGGAAGCAGAGAGCACGGGGGCTTGATCGGAGATGGACGCCGGAGCAAAGGCGCCGAAGAAGGGCGCGGCGGGGCGTCGCGGCGGCGGCGGCCCCAAGAAGAAGCCGGTTTCTCGCTCCGTGAAGGCCGGCCTCCAGTTCCCCGTCGGCCGTATCGGCCGCTACCTCAAGCAGGGCCGCTACTCCAAGCGTATCGGCACCGGCGCTCCCGTCTACCTCGCCGCCGTCCTCGAGTACCTCGCCGCCGAGGTCAGTCGGACCCCACCTTCCCATTTCCCACCCGTCGCGGAAGACGCGGAAGACCTGATTCGTCTTGTGTCGCCTCTGCGTCGTCCGTCCTTGCTATTTTTAGGTCCTTGAGCTGGCGGGGAACGCAGCACGGGACAACAAGAAGAACCGGATCATCCCGCGGCACGTACTGCTGGCGATCCGCAACGACGAGGAGCTCGGGAAGCTGCTGGCCGGCGTCACCATCGCGCACGGCGGGGTTCTGCCCAACATCAACCCTGTGCTGCTCCCCAAGAAGAGCGCTGCCGCCGCGGCCAAGGAGGGCAAAGAGAAGAAGTCACCCAAGAAGGCCGCCGCCAAGTCGCCCAAGAAGGCGGCCGCCGCGTAGGCCCGCGGCAATGCCGGTGCCCTGTCTCCCGCTCTCTTTCTCTGTCCGCTATGAACTGAAACGCTCCTAGCTGTCGTTATCGGTCAAGGTCGTTGTTGCTTGATGCGCTTGTTGTGGTTGTTCCTGTGTAATTGCGTGCCTTTCGCCCAATCAGCATGTACTGTATAGGTTGACACTGGTCTAGGTTTCGATCTGGGAAACGCTGGTTTAGATTCAAGGAGTGTGATCTGTGAAGGGCAGGGGAGGGGGTGGGATCTGTGAATCATTAGGCGCTGTTTGTAATAATATTGCGAAGATGTGTAAAATCCATTCTGTGCTTCCATTTCCATGCTTGATTGCCTGGATGTGATATCTTTTGCATTAGTTGGTGACCTTTGCTATGTTTACATGGTTGCATCTGCTATGATTACTGCTTATAGTAACTGCAGGGTGTTTGGCTTGTTTCTGCTATTGTTGCTTCCCAATTCCCATCATCAACTATTCGGCAATGTGCTGTTAATTAAATAAGGGTGTATCGAATGTTCTCCTATTTAAACAAAAAAAGGTAAACGGTTGGTCTTTCGTCAATTAGCCAGTTATCAGGCAAAATGACTACCCTGGAACATTCAAAGATCCTTTAAGCAGGCTTAAAGTTTGTTTAAGCAAACAATGGGGTCAGGGGGGTGTACGTTGTGTTAACATTACCATTAGTTGATCACTGGTACTACAGTCCATTTTGGATGGTTACAAACCATTATGTGGTGTTAATGTCAATTGAGTATGGGCTTGGCTGTATCGCTGTTGACATTTTTCTCTTTTATATATCAATGATACTACAGTTGGCCTGTTGTTCAATAAGGACCGTCCTTTGCTACTCCCCAGCTGTAGATAATTGAAAAAATGATATCCTTTGAAATTCTTGCAAAATAAAAACTTTGAAATATGGTAGCTGAATGCCAGAATATCATTCTCTTGTAGATCTTAATGTTTTGAAGTATGATTGCTTTGATAGATTGTGGAAACACATTTAAGAATTGTTACTCAGGGTGTGTGCAATTTAATACATAGGCATAATATAAGTGTGATTGAATTTATTTTATGTTTGTGTAACATGTGGTTTCTTTGTTTTCCAGCAAATAGAGTCCAGTAGAATATTGGCATGTTTTTATGTGCAGGATTACAGAATGTTAGAATTTTCATCTTTGTTCTTCATTTCTCTATAGGTAACTGCATTCTCTTGCAAATTGGTACTTTGATTCTTACATGCATGGGCCTGTTGATTCGTTGCCAAACCTTGTGGCAGTTTAGGCGTCACATAGTTTCTTAGGCGTGTGTTTTGTTCCATAGTTTCTTAGGCGTGTGTTTTGCTCCACGCCATTATTGTGGCTGGCCAGGCCAAACTTTAGTAGTCATGTTCCCAGTGTGTTTGCTAAACTTTCTTAGTCATGTGCCCCACATGTCATTGGTTCATTTTTTCCCAGTTTGCAAAAAAAGTGAGGTGACTGATTTGTTCACTACGCTGGTTTGTTTTTTTAATGGATGTTCACTACACTGGTGTCAGCCACAATTTGTCTAATGGTGTTGCAAATTTAGATTGTGTCAACCAAAGTGGCCAGCAGCTTTGTTGATGGTATTCTATGTGATGTATTGCCAATTAAATGGTGGCAATAATTGAAACATCCTGGTAGTTTTGCTTATTTGTGTGATAGTTTGATGCATTGTGGGTTTGATTTTTATGCGCTCCTTAAAATATTTGCCTTTGGTAAAAATATGTTGCTCTTTGTTGGCTGGAGACTTAAGTTGCTTTTGATTCATTGCGGGTTTGATTTGTACGTTCTCCTTAAAATATACATGTTCTTTCACACTGTTTGGCCGTTGTAAACCAACAGCTAATAAACTGACTGGTGCTGTTGTTTTATTGTGAGAAGAAAACATTGTGCCGTGGTTGAGTGTTTGTGTTTAAGTGGTGAGGGTTATCACAATGTCCCTTTGTGCTTTGACGGTGGCCGGTGTCTCCAGCTCTGTTGTGAAGAATGTACTAGACCTTTGGCCCTTTGGGGTGGTGAGGGTTGGTTTCTTGCTGTGATTTGCCGCCTAATGTGCAGCTCACCATTTAACAAAAAACTGCTGCTTGGTTCAGGCAAAAACCTTCAGCAGCCCACAGGTCTCTCTTGCATGAAACCCTGCCACAGCTGTGGCATCTATTTTTGGCGCCGCAGCTGGGCGTGGCTAACAGACCCGTGTGTGTATGTGTGTTTTTTAATGAAAGACGGTGTCTTTACCTATTTCAAGACAAAATGTCGTCATTGCCATTTAATTCCTGGAGTTCCCTACAATGCATGCAGTCTGGTACTGTGGCTTTCACAATGACACTTGGCACCATTTTTAACCAAACCGTGACTAAGAGCATCTCAAGGGTTAGAGCAAGTATTATAACCCAGCCGACCGCCAGCTAAGTGCTAGTGCCATGTCACATGGCCGGGGTGTATAATAAGTTGAGGTTGGCTATAATAAGTACTAGTATTTAATGCCTAATTAGAGAGAGAGGAAGGTGGCAAGAGCTAGCACCGGCTTGCCATTGGCTAAGAATAGGAGGTGTCAGGCATTTAGCCGGGCTGAGAGTTTAGCGCCGGCTCACGTTCTCTCTCTATTATTCTCTCTACCACGTCACGTCATGCTTTTATCTTACGTGGCCTGTATTTAGCCGGTTGCATGATGCTTATAATACTTGCTCTTATGCATTTGGACTTGGCATTTACTAATTTGCATAAAACTCCTAAAAAACCCTCTCCAATGGTTATGCATTTAGCCTTTGTATTTTCATTAACTTGGCATTTGGAGGGGGAGACTTGGCATATATGCCAAGCCCCTCGCGCTTGGCATTTGTCGCATGCGCTGCCTCCGACGTCCCCGCGCGCGACTCTCGCACCACATCCCTCCACCCACGCTGCCTATTTTGGGTAATTGCCAAGTCAAAATTGCAAAGCGGTTGGAGATGTCCTCTTTTATTCCTTTGCATTTTGTTTTGAGAGTTGGCAAATGACTACAAATGCCAAAGCAAAAATGCAAAACTCTTGGAGATGCTCTAACACAATTGCACTTGGCACCACTCGGCCTCCGTAAAAAAAATGCAATTCTAAGGTTTAATCAAAATCATCTTTTTTTTTGAAAGGAGAGCTTTTTATGAGGGATGAAAGTAGAGAGCTCTCGATCATATTAACTAGAGTTGCCGACCTGTGGATCGGGATACCATTAGCAACAAAAATGTCATAAAGCTCTCTCCTACTAAATTGACATAACTCATGAGCTACCTTATTTGTGTCTTACTTTCTTAGTTTCAAATTGTGGTTCACTTTGGTTTTTTTGGTTCATCCATTTTGTTATGCATCTAGACATATTATTTATCTGGATACATAGCAAAATGGATGAACTAAAAAAAATCAAAGTGAACTACAATTTGGAACGGAGGGAGTATTTGTGTTTCGATGGCATTTGGAGACTGAATTTCTAAAAACAATAGAGGATTTCCTTTGAACTTTCGATGATATGGCATATTGTGGAATGATTTCTACACAAGTCCTTTTGAGGGGTTCAGAACATATCAATGATTTGATTCTGAGAGGAGACGATGGATGGTTTCTGTGGCTAATAAACCAGTTGGTGTTATTTTGCTGTGAGAGAGAAACATGCTAGCCCAACTTGCATCGTTGATGGCTTGACATAAGAAAACTAACCTCATCGACATGGTTCCCTACAATGTAACTCTCTTGAGTTTAACTTAATAGGTGCCTTATGAAAATATTTGATATAATGGTACCTATTAGTACGATAAATATTTGTATCTTTTTTATATAAATTGGATTAAACTTAACTAGATCATCTTTTTCGAGATGGCGGGAGTAACCGTACTAGACAAGCACATATTGGGTTTTTTTTTTTAAAAGATAAATCTGTGCAGGGATAACAATTTTGGCTTCTGGTAACAATTTTGCTTGGGTTTGAAGAGTATTAGAGCCTCTCCAAGAGTATTTCTAAAACTTATTCTCTAAATTATCATTTGGATAGACATTTGCATAAAAAATGTTTTCTATATATATTTTTTTCACTCTCTAACTGTTTTTTTATATTTCGTGTGTATTTTACGAAGTCATTCTGGGTATCTATCTTTGGCAAGCCAGAAACCTGAAATAGAGAATGATTATATTTAGATAACAAATTAAAGAAGTTGGAGGGTGTTTTTCCCCACTAAATCTCCATTCCTAATAATCAGAAAAGTTTTTCCCCACTAAAGAATCTCCACTAAATCTCCATTCAGGGTGTTTTTTTATAATACTTTGCAGAGTATTTGCCATTATGTAAGAGGCCAAACATTACATTATTCGGCACTTCGGTCTACAGACGATATATAAAACAAAAACAACGCATTCATGCTACTTTAGCAAATCATGATTACGAAAAGGTGTGTAACAATCCGGGTCTAGATTGCTACGGATAACTGGAAATTGGATGGAATTCGGGGAAGATTCAGCAGAGATTTAGGGTAGAAAGCATGAACAGCAGAGGAGAATTGGGGAAGAAGCCAAAGCTTGGCGGGGTTTGAATTGCAATTCAGTTGTTCGATAGATCGGTTCCAGATACACCGGGCACTATTTATGTGACCTGCTCCACGGCACGCAGGCCGGACTCATGGCCTTGGGCCCAAAACAACGACGACTACGCTACTGGGCCGAATAACGTTCACTTGAATTAACCCGCCACACTTGCCGCGCCTGGAGACGACGCGCTTGGAGCCGGAGTCATGCTTCTGCACCGAGATGGCTTCTTCCTGACATTACCTCCCCCACGAAAACCAGCTTGACCCCAAGCTGGTGCCTTGGGAAATCGACGGCGCAAATCTTCAGCTTCTTCCCAAGTGGACATGGTTGCAGGCAAACCATCCCAGAGCACCGGAATCTGAGAGATGGAACTAGATCCTTTGATGCAGTCACGAGTCTTCAGAAACAGAATAGGAGCCACTGTTGCTGTTGGATCATCAGGTACCTGAGAAATATCATCCTCAATGCGAACAGATGGAGGCACATGCTTCTTCAATTGGGACACGTGCACCACTGGATGAATCCTGCAGTTGTCAGGTAACTGAAGTTTGTAAGCCACAGCACCCACCCTGGCCAACACCTGAAATGGTCCATAGAACTTGAAGCTCAGTTTCTGATTGGATCGAGGAGCAACCGAAGATTGGATGTAAGGTTGAAGCCTCAAATACACCCAGTCACCAACTTGGAATTGTTTCTCAGTCCTGCCCTTATCAGCTTGAGTTTTCATACGGTGCTGAGCTCTCAACAGATGATGCTTAATAACATCAGACAGCAAATTCCTTTCGACCAGCCACTGCTCAAGATCAGGACAATGCAACTTGATCTCAGTTGTCAATCCAAACAATCTTGGAGCATACCCATAGAGTACTTCAAATGGTGATCGACCCAAAGCTGAGTGGAGATTGGTGTTGTACCATAATTCAGCTACAGAAAGCCACTTGTTCCACTGTCTTGGACAGGAGTTAACAGCACATCTGAGAAATCCCTCCAAGCACTGATTTAATCTCTCAGATTGTCCATCAGTTTGAGGATGATAAGAACTGCTCATCAACAGCTTTGTACCAGAAAGCTGAATCAATTCCTTCCACAAAGCACTTGTGAAAATTTTGTCTCTATCAGATACAATGCCCTGAGGAAGCCCATGCAACTTGTAAACTGAATCAATATAAGCCTGAGCAACAGTTAATGCTGAAAATGGATGAGCCAAGGGTATGAAATGCCCATACTTAGTAAACTTGTCCACAATCACCAAAATAGTATCAAATTTCTGGGACTTAGGCAAACCCTCTACAAAATCCATGCAAATGATCTGCCAAGCTTGAGTAGGCACATCCAATGGCTGTAGCAGCCCTGGGGGTTTGATATGGTCCACCTTTGCCTGCTGGCATATAGTGCAAGAGCTCACAAACTTTGCCACATCCTCCTTCATCTTAGGCCAAGAAAACAAGTTTCTGATCCTGTAGTATGTAGCTTGTGTTCCAGAATGCCCTCCAACTGCAGAGCAATGCACTGCCTCCAACACATGTTGCTTAGCCAAACTGTTGTTGCCCAACCAAATACGACCTTGATATCTAATAAGGCCATCAGAAATAGTAAACTCCCCCATTGGAGTTGCCAGAATCTCCAATGCCTGAGGATCATCTTGATAGCCTAACTTCACCTTCTCCAACCAATCAGCATTGCCAAAAGAAATGGCCATCAATGGTGAGGAAGAGGGACACCTAGACAGTGCATCAGCTGCCCAATTCAGGTTGCCTTGCTTGTAATGAATCTTGAACTTCAAATCCATTAGCTTGAGAAGAGCTTTTTGTTGAATCTTGGTGGTAACCCTTTGTTCAGTCAAATGCAGCAGACTCTTGTGATCAGTCCTGATGATGAATTCAGCACAAATATGGTCTCCACTTCTCCACAGCTAAAATAATAGCCATACACTCCTTCTCATAAGTTGATAATGCCTTGTTCTTGTTGCACACTGCTTTACTAAGATAAGCCACTGGGTGATTGTCCTGAATCAACACAGCCCCAAAACCCACATCACTTGCATCTGTTTCTAGGACAAATGGCTTTGTAAAATCTGGAATGGCCAACACAGGTGCCTGAACTAGAGCCCTTTTTAACTCCTGAAAAGCAGAATTTGCCTGATCTGTCCAGACATATGGGACACCTTTTTTGAGCAATTCAGTTAAGGACCTGCTAATGAGACCATAATGCTTGATGAACTTTCTGTAATACCCAGTCAATCCCAGAAAGCCCCTGAGCTCTTTTACATTAGATGGAGTTGGCCACTTTTCCACTGCTACAATCTTGGATCTTTCAGTTGCCACTCCTTTACTGGAAATACAATGGCCCAAGTATTCAATCTCAGATTGTGCAAAGGAACACTTTGAGAGTTTGATGAAAAACTGGTGTCTTCTCAGAATATCAAACACCTGTTTCAGCAACTTGACATGTTCAGCCAGATCTGAAGAATAGACCAAGATGTCATCCATAAATACTATGACTCCTTTTCTTAACAATTCTGCAAAAATTAGATTCATGATGCTTTGAAATGTTGCTGGGGCATTAGTGAGTCCAAAAGCCATTACTAGGAATGTGGCAGAACCTCCTAAGTAATGTGGCCCACATGCACTAATCCTTGTCTTAACGGACCTCGGATGATAATACATGTGTTCCACAGACTTAATTAGCTCTGTCGGGTTAAACCCGACACCTCCACGATTCTCCGAGCAAGGATCAATCATTACAAGAGACATTGCAGTGTACAACAGTTTTACAATAAAATAATATACATCAGAGTACAAGAGCGGAAGTCTTACAAACATAAGTTTTAACCTTACAAACCATAAGTTAAGTTATTACAAACCATAGAGTAGTAGATAGCATTAGGATAACTTTATACAACACTTCGGACGTGGTGCTTGCCCAAGGCCAAACACACTACTCGTCGTCACTCTCGAGAACGACCGTCATGCAACAAGGTGTGAAGCACACCGAGCATGAGACTCACACCGCAACAAGGGTTAACAAACCCCGAGTACAAAAGTACTCAACAAGGCCCGACCCGACGAAAAAGGTGGAGAAGACACGGGGATGCGAGCCGGATAGGAATCAAGGTAAGGTCCAAAGCAAGAATCTATTCTTTTGCGAGAAAAGCCACTAGGAGTGAGTCCTTAAACTCAAGTTTTATTATCATGTTAAACCCGTGGGGTTATTTAGGCTAAACTAACTCCTAGGTAAACCGACGAGATCAAGATAATTCATACAACCTTCTTTTATTCCTATCAGAAAGTAGCCACCAATTTTATCTACGATGTATGGTCGGAGGATCAAGTCTCCATAACCGAGGAGCACGACGATTCGAATTGATTTACTCAGCTGAGGATCCCTAAACACACGATATAAGTGGGACTCTAACCCACAATTATATCAACAATACCTTCGGACATTCTAGAACTAGGCTCAGCTTCCGTGCCATCCGAGAATACTTGTACACCTCCAATCGGGTTACGTCCCACGAGGGTAACTAGTATCCCCGCCATCTCGCCACTCCCAATGCACGGGCTCACCGTACTAGTCCTTAGATTATCCTAGGGTAAAGCTTTTCCGTAGATATATGAGTAGTTGCAAAGTCTTGTCAGTGGCCAAACAACGGCCGGTCCTTAAGCGACAAGTCGGAAACACTACATCGGCCATATGATGCAAGTTACCCGACCGATCTTGCTAATCATTAGCTACCAACATTAAGATGCCACATGTGATACCAATCTCCATCATTTTTGAAGTAACTCAGTTGAAAACCTATTTACTAAAGCAAGACTAAGCATACTAAGCATTTTCGAAATAAATCGGTATCAAGGATGATATACAAGTAACAAGGTAGGTAATGCATCAATTAGGGTTTCACGCGACTCCTATTACTTAATGCATCAAAGCAAAAGCACAAATGATAAAAGCTTTATAATACAAGGTAGGGTTTGAATGGCTTAGGGGCTTGCCTTGATCGAGCGTAGACGAAACCCGACTCGTCAACACTTTGGAAACACCGAAACCCGACTCCGGAACCGGGTTCCTCCTTCGGATTTGGGGTCAACGGGATTCTCGCGTTCACGTAATCTACACGATATTGATATGTTTCAACATGATGGAATAAATAACATGATGCTTGACGGATGCATAAAGAAGATTAAAAACAAGCGCATACAATTAATTAAAGTGCCGAAGGTCATTAGGGTTGATGACCTAGGGTCTTCACTCAAATCCCAAGTCAAACAAATAATTAATAACTAGGGAATTTAAATCCTAAAACAAAAGTTGTCAAATTGATTTCAAAAATTAATTTTAAGTAGCTTATATCAAAAACAGTGCACCAATAAATTTTCATGATTTTTGGATAAGTAAATAAATTACTAAAAATCGGGGAAGACTCATTTTTCAATTAAAGAACTAATTTTTGAACATAACAAAAGTACTCAAATTTGACATTTTGAATTTTTCCTAGATAGAGGACATCATAAGGAACACACACAAAAATTTTCAGAATTTTTGAGGCTACCTATGAATTACTATGAATTTCTAAAGAAAAACACATTTTACGCAATAAAAGAAATGAAAAAGGAATTAGAAAAAGAAAAAAGACCGACCAGGCCAAAACCGGCTGGTTTGGCCCAACACGTTGACAGCCTAGCCCAACAGTAGCAGGCCGGCCCAACATGACCGACCGAGCTGGGCCGACGGCGGCGGCGAGCTCGCCGGCGGCGAGGTCCTAAGCGACGCGGTTAGCACCTACGTGACCTACGTGATGTGGCGCACCTCCTAAGCTAGAAGATGGGGCGGCGGAGCATCGGCCACACCCTCGCCGGCGGCCATGGCGGCTCGGCGGACGGCGACGCGACGGCCGGACTCCGGAGCATCTCGGTGCGGCGCGCGAGCAACGGCCCTAGAGTAACTACGCGGACGCGATGCGCACACAGAATCGCCCAACGCACAGCCCTAGCAACATCTACTTCGACGGCGGCGGCCGGACAAGGCCATGCCCACGGCGGCACACGACGGCCGGTGGCTACAAGGACCTAGAGGCTCAACCAAAGGCATGGACGGGACGAGGAGCTCACCCCGGTGATGATGCGCGCGAAGATGAGGGCTTGAGGTGGTCGGAGGGAGGCTTGGCGGCGGCGGTGGCGTCGGCGGCGGACTCCGGTGGCACGGGCGGCGTCACGCGGCGGCGTGCACCAAACAAGGAGCCAAGGAGCGCATCGGACGCGCGAGGTAAAGCGAGCACGCTTGCCAAAGCAATTGAGAAAATGACCACCGACGAGGAAGAACGGCGGTGGCGATGTCCGACGGCTCTTTGGCCGGAGTTGGAGAAGACGACGGCGATTCTCGGGCTCCGGTCGACTTCGGCCTTCACGAGCTAGCGCTACGCGTGCGCAAGCTCAAGGCGGAACTTAGGGGCAGCTAATGGCGGCAGCGCCGCGGGGAAGAGGAAGAGCGCGCGGCGGCGGCAATGGAATGCGAAAGCGGGCGGCGGCCCGAGAAGGAGAAGGGATAAGGAGGGGGGAAGTGGTTGGCCGGCCGGCTTTAATGGCGCAGGGACGGCGGACGGAGAGGCGACACGGGGCGGATAAGCTTGAGCTCGGCCGCGCGCTGGCGGCCGGCGGCGACCGGGCGGCATGGCCGAGCGGCATGGTGAAAGTCCCTAGTTTGGTTTTGGCTAATTGATGAAACCTAGGACTAACCTTGTTTATCTAAGTGGTTGATTTAGAGAAAGGTTGTCCACATGATGAGCATATTGAATATGAAGCATGACACGTGTCATGTGATCAAAGATGAAGATCAAGACGATGCTTGGCTCCATGGACCGGTGTTGAAGGTGAAGGGCTAGTCGAGGCTTCGGAGTGAAGGACCATGCGATGGTGAAGCTCGGGCAAGACTAGGCGCCGATGGACCGATGCACGGTGAAGGGCAAGTGAAGTCGGGATCGATGGATCGAGACGGTCACATGATGGTGTGAAGCGTTCATATCATTTGGAGGAACAAAATGGGCTCAAGGCAAAGGTATAACCGATAGGGCCATTTTGTTTTGCACTCAAGACACCATAGAGGGTGTGAGTGGTTTAGGATCGATAGCCGCACTATTAAGAGGGGAAGTCTTATCGGCTATTCGACGCACGGGTGCCACTAGGTGAATTCATGAAGTGCATTGCATGTATGGCCTAGTGAGCTAACCTAACCTTTGGGAAATGATTGTGAAAAGCTAACACACAAGCACATGGAGATGTACACTTGGTGGTGTTGGCACATTTACAAAGGTGGCGTTTGGGCGCGTGGTTTGCGGGGTAGAGATGGGTTTGGATCCTCTCTTCCTCCCGCCGAGCTTGTGAGGTGGGATTCGGCGCTTTCGGGAAAAATGGATGCATATTCTCTATTGCGCCGGATGCAAAATTTGGTTGAAATCATGCTATCTCGATGATCAAGTTGGTATACTTGTTGGATAGCATGTTGGAGAAGTTGGTGTCACGACACGGCGACGAAAAGACGGAGGTTGCGCTGGCGAGGCGCGGACGCAATGGCGGACGCGTCCGGCGGCGGCGGACGCCGACCGAAAGTTTACGGTTTTCGGCCGTTCGGCGGGCGTCGGGCCGGACGCGGGCCGGACGCGCGCGGACGCGAGCGATTCGTGTCTGCGTCCGGCGCGTGTTGCGGCTCGCGCGGAAGCGGGTTCGACGAAGGCGGCGGGCCGCGGGTGCCGCGTCGCGCACGCCGGACTCGGAACGAAAGTTCCGGAGCGCGGCGTTGCGGCGGGCCGCGGCGCCGGACGCCGCAACGGCAGGCCGGACGCCGCGCCGGACGCCGACGTGGCGGCACGTGGTTGTCTCCGGTGTGCGGGCGCGCGGGGCGAGGCGCCGGACGCGTCCGGCGGCTGAGCTTGCGGACGCGTCCGGCGCGGTGAATTTGCGCCCCGAGGGGTAACGGCTAGTTTGAAGTGTTGGGTCTATAAATAGATGGGAGGCCGGGCTTGGCTCCCTCTCTTGGCTCTCCCAACTCATTCATTCATCCTTTGAGCTGAAGAAACACTCTCCCTCTCATCTCTCTTGCTTGATTGTGAATCCAAAGTGAGATTGAGAGATCACCTAGTGCATTGCATTGCTTGAGGGCATCTAGTGGCACTTGTGGGTGGTTTAGCCGGTGGATTTCTTGTTACTCTTGGAGAGTCTTGCTCCTAGCCGGCTTGGAGATTGTTGGAGGCGTTGGCAAGAGAAGGTGATTGTTCTTGGCCACCTCCGGTTGATTGTGAGAGGTTTGAGCTCACCTCGTGGGGATCACGAAGAGCATCCTAGTGGATTGCGCGTGTCGTTGAGTACCTCGCTTGAGAGTGGTGTCTTGCGGTGCCTTGCGGGCGAGCCTTGGAGGGCTAGTGACTTGAGGGTCACACCGAGGAACCATCTAGGTGTTGGTCGACACAACGGGTGACGTAGCTTGGCGGTGCCCAAGTGAACATCCGGGGATAAATCATTGTGTTCATCTTGTCTCCCGGTGATTGGTCATCATCCTTTGTGTGTTGCCGATTGTGATTGATTGTTCATCTCCTTGGTGATTGGCAACCTCGACTCGACACGGCGGTATAACAAGCTCCTACCCTCTCTTGTATTACTTTGATTACATTCTTGCAAAGTAGAATTGCTTGCGTGGTCGGTCGGGAACCACATCTTGTGTAGACTAAATCCTGTGGGTAGAATTGCTTGTGTGGTCGGTCGGGAACCACTTCTTGTGTAGACTAAATCCCGTGGGTAGAACTCTTGATCACTAGTGGTAGCTTTTGTGTGTACTAGTGATCACCTACTAGAATTGCTTGGATAGGAGGCTTGCAACATCTAGTAGGCTAAGCATAACTTGCTTTTCGCCGTTTGTGTATCTAACGAAGTTTGCTTAGTGAGTTTGTAGAAATTTTTATAGGCTATTCACCCCCTCTAGCCATCTAGGACCTTACAAGTGGTATCAGAGCCGAGGTCACCATCTTAGTGCAAGGCTTAACATCCTACGGTGTTAAGATGGCTCAAATTGTGTTCAACCATGTTGGGGGCAAACCGCCTATGTTTGATGGAGTTAGTTCCTTTGATCATTGGAAGAGAAAGATGATCATGTATCTTGGTTCAATTCAAGAGAGGGTCTTGCAAGTTACATTGCATGACTATGCCATTCTTGATAATGATCATCTCACCGATGAAGATAGAGGTAACATCACTTGCAATAGAATGGCTCTCAACACCCTATACAATGGCATTGATACAAAGGTGTTTGAGGGGATCAAGGATTTGGAACTTGCTAGTGAAGTATGGACAAGGTTGGGTGAGACATATGAGGGCACCAAGGTTGTGAAGAGTGCCAAGCTATATGGACTCAAGAGTGAGTTCGAGAACTTCAAGAAGAAGGAGGATGAAACTATCATTGAAATGTTTCATCGTCTACAAGTGATTGTGAATGATCTCAAGAGTTTGGGGCACAAGACAAAAGATGAAGACTTTTGTCACAAGTTCTTGATTTGCTTGCCGAAGAGCTTCAAGATGTTGAAGCTAATGCTACAAAGAGATGGGCTTGAAAATAAGAAGCCAAATGATTTGCTTGGTGAAGTCTTGACATATGACAAATTTGATCAAGATGATGAGAAGGTGGAAGAGGAGAAGAAGAAGAAGACCGTAGCATTCCAAGCCACATCCTCCAAGGGCAAAGCACCAATCTTTGAAGAAGAAGAAACCAATGAGGAAGATGGTGACTTTGAGATTGATGATGAGGCACTTGCTCTTGTGGTGAAGAAGATGGGCCACATGTTCATCAAGAGAAGAGGCTTCAAGAGGAACAACTTCAAGAAGCAAGAGCAACCAAGAAAGTGCTTCAATTGTGATAGCACCGAGCATCTACAAGCCGAATGCCCATATGAGAAGAAGAAGAACTACAACAAGGGCAAGTTTGAGAAGAAGAAGCATGAGGCCAAGATGACACTCAAGAAGGGCAAGAATGGTGCATTTGTGGTCACTTGGGAAAGTGACAATGATGATGAAGATGAAGATTCAAGCAACAAGGCTATGGCTTCCATTGCCATCAACAAGAAGTCTTCATTATTCTCTACATCACCATCATGCTTCATGGCCAAGGAAACAAAGGTACAATATGATGATAGTGATGATGATAGTGAGATAGAATATGCTCACGATGTTGATAATGTTGATGATGATGATGAACCGACTAAGGATCAATTATATGACTTGATGCAAGAAACTAGAGATATAGCTATTGCCAAGGAAAAGGAGTGCAAGAAGCTTTCAATGAAAGTAGAAATACTTGAGAAAGCCCTAGGTGAGCTTATGACCACTCATGAGAGTCTAGTGGTAGACCATGAGAAGCTTGGTGATGCTCATTCTAAGCTTAAAGAAGCTCACTCACTTCTACTGCAACAAGCAAAGAAAGTGGTGATTGCATCATGTGATATAGGTCTTACTTGTGACATCATTGATGAGTCATTTTATCAACCTATCATCATGACAAATGCTAACCCTTCTTGTAGCACATCATCCACCACCACCACCGACTCTATCTCCACTACTAGTGATGGCTTCACTTGTAATGCTATACTAATGGGAGAGAATGAGACCCTCAAGAAGGAGGTGGATGAGCTCACTCATGCCTTAGGCAAAGCCTATGGTGGTGAGGCCCGCTTGCTAAAGTGCTTGGGTAGCCAAAGGTTCTCTCTTAACAAAGAGGGATTGGGCTATACCCCAAGAAGGGCAAGTCGGCCTTTGCAACTCCAAAGCCTAGCTTTGTGAAGAGCAATGGTCGGTTTTGCTATAGATGCAAGCAAGTTGGGCACCTAGAGCAAAATTGCAACAAGAAGCAACAAAACAAGAAACTTGACAATGCTATACCTTTTGATTCTTGTTATGTGCTTACCAAGGGTGTGAAAGGTGTGCAAGCTAAGTTTGTTGGTACACCCATTGTTGGCCCAAAGAAGAAAGCTATTTGGGTACCAAAGAGCTTAGTCACTAACCTACAAGGACCCAAGCAAAAATGGGTACCTAAGCTTCATTGATTTGCTTGTAGGTGAATTATAAAGCCGAAGGAAGGCATTGGATTATTGATAGAGGGTGTTCTCAACACATGACCGGTACATCAAGAATGTTTGATTCAATTGAGAAGAATGATAGTGGCATTGAGTCAATTACTTTTGGCAATAACAAGAAAGGCAAGGTTGTTGGTTTGGGCAAGATTGCAATATCAAATGACATGAGTATCTCCAATGTGATGCTAGTTGAAAGCTTGGATTTCAATCTTCTCTCGGTGGCACAAATTTGTGATCGAGGCTACAAGTGTATCTTTAGGGCAAATGATGTTGAGGTAGTTTCTCTTGATGGTTCCAACTTGGTGTTCAAAGGCTTTAGATATGAGAATGTCTATCTTGTTGATTTCAACACTAGTGAAGCTTCCTTGACAACATGTTTGATATCAAAATCAAGTTTGGGTTGGCTTTGGCATAGAAGGCTTGGACATGTTGGCATGAAACAATTGAAGAAGCTCACACAACACAATCTTGTTGAAGGCTTGAAAGATGTTGTATTTGAGAAGGACAAGTTGTGTAGTGCATGTCAAGCCGGGAAGCAAGTTGGAAACTCACATCCAAAGAAGAGCATAATGAGCACATGCAAGGCATTTGAGTTGTTGCACATGGATCTATTTGGCCCAACTACATACACAAGTATTGGTGGCAACAAGTATGGATTTGTCATAGTGGATGACTTCACAAGATTCACATGGGTATTCTTTCTTAGTGACAAGAGTGAAGTGTTTGACACCTTCAAGACCTTTCTCACTAGAGTTCACAATGAGTTTGACATGAGAATCAAGAAAGTGAGAAGTGACAATGGGAGTGAGTTCAAAAATACAAGAATGGAAGAATTGTGTGATCACTATGGCATTGGTCATCAATTCTCGGCCAAACACACTCCACAATCAAATGGCCTAGTTGAGAGGAAGAATAGAACATTGCTTGATATGGCTAGATCAATGCTTCATGAGTACAATGTTAGTCAATCATTTTGGGATGAAGCAATCAACACAGCATGTTACTACATCAATAGGCTCTATTGTCATACTTTGCTAGAGAAGACCCCATATGAGTTACTTCATGGAAGAAAGCCCAATATTGGTTATTTTAGAGTGTTTGGTTGTAAATGCTACATCTTGAGAAAGGGCACTAGATTGGGAAGTTTGAAAAGAGATGTGATGAAGGGTTCCTACTCGGTTATTCAACTACAAGCAAGGCTTATAGAGTTTGGAACAATTCAAGTGGCATTAGAGAGGAAGTCCATGATGTGCAATTTGATGAAACCGATGGGTCACAAGATGAAGATGAGAATCTAGAAGATGTTGGTGGAACTCAATTGGTTGAAGCAATGAAGAACATGGACATTGGGGACATTAGAGCAAAGCAAGTGGTTGATGTGCAAGATGATAAAGATGAAGTGCTCAATTCTCCATTGAGGCAAGCTAGCAATGCTCAAGTGCAAGATCATGGTGCTAGATCGTCAAATGAAGATAAGTCAAGTGATCAATCAAGCTCAAGCAATCAAGTGCAAGTGCTACAACCACAACATGTTGCAAGAGATCACCCAATTGATAGTGTTATTGGTGATATTAGAAGTGGTGTACAAACAAGATCAAGAGTGGCTATGATTTGTGAGTATGCATCTTTTGTGTCAACCAAAGAGCCAAAGAAAATTGAGGAAGCCTTGGATGATGCCGATTGGATCATGGCAATGCAAGAAGAGCTCAACAACTTCACCAGCCCGCGTCCGCCGCGCGCGTCCGCCGCGCGTCCGACGAACAACTTCGCACAGCCTCCACATCGCGCCACGCCACAATGCGCCGGACGCGTCCGGCGCCTGCTCAAGGCGCGTCCGGCGCCTCTTGCGTAGCTTGACCTTCGTCGTTTCGTCGCCGCGTCGTGACACCAACTTCTCCAACATGCTATCCAACAAGTATACCAACTTGATCATCATAGATAGCATGATTTCAACCAAATTTTGCATCCGGCGCAATAGAAAATATGCATCCATTTTTCCCAAAAACGCCGAATCCCGCCTCCACGGGCTCGGCGGGAGGAAGAGAGGGACCCAAACCCATCTCTACCCTGCAAACCACAGCGCGCCCAAACGCCACCTTTGTAAATGTGCCAACACCACCAAGTGTACATCTCCATGTGCTTGTGTGTTAGCTTTTCACAACCATTTCCCAAAGGTTAGGTTAGCTCACTAGGCCCTACATGCAATGCACTTCATGAATTCACCTAGTGGCACCCGTGCGTCGAATAGCCGATAAGACTTCCCCTCTTAATAGTGCGGCTATCGATCCTAAACCACTCACACCCTCTATGGTGTCTTGAGTGCAAAACAAAATGGCCCTATCGGTTATACCTTTGCCTTGAGCCCATTTTGTTCCTCCAAATGATATGAACACTTCACACCATCATGTGACCGTCTCGATCCATCGACCTCGACTTCACTTGCCCTTCACCGTGCATCGGTCCATCGGCGCCTAGTCTTGCCCGAGCTTCACCATCGCATGGTCCTTCACTCCGAAGCCTCGACTAGCCCTTCACCTTCAACACCGGTCCATGGAGCCAAGCATCGTCTCGATCTTCATCTTTGATCACATGACACGTGTCATGCTTCATATTCAATATGCTCATCATGAGGACAACTTTTCTCTAAATCAACCACTTAGATAAACAAGGTTAGTCCTAGGTTTCATCAATTAGCCAAAACCAAACTAGGGACTTTCAATCTCCCTTTTTGGTAATTGATGACAACCTCAACAAAGATGATTTTATAATAAAGATTTTTTGAACTTGTCATACTTGTCCAATCATTAAGCTCACAAGAGAAATTTGGACAACTATAGCAAGTTCGGTTTTGGTAGTATTGCTCCCCCTACATATGTGCATAGAGTTTGGATTTGAAGCTTTGCACATATTCATGGATAGAAGTGTGGGGAGAGTAATTCTACCAAAATGATGCTAAGGTGTAAGAAATGGACCTTTGAAGCGTGATACCAATCGGAGTTGCCTTTTACACCATCCTTAGCACCATGAAGTCCTATACTAGCATTGCACCACACAAGCAAGAAGACACCACTTGTACAAAACTTTAAAACTAGGTGCCATGAGCAAGTCATATGAGAATGCACAAACAAATGCAACAACTTTGTTCATGAGCTTGCTCCCCTTCTTGTGTGCATCAAAATTTTATTTACCCCTTTATCATGTTCAATCATCTTTTTCTCTCCCCCTTTGTCAACAATTGCCCAAAATGGGATCAAATTGTGGAGAGAAAAGGACTTTGATGGAGTAAACAAAACTTTAGTCAAAATTGGTTCAATCTAGACCACTTGCCAAAGACATTTAATTCGGTTTGAACCAAAGACAAGCTTCTTCACACCTCATGACAAGGGTTATCTTGCCTATGTTGAATTAAACACTTGTAGCAAATATTCTAGATTCAACACTAGGATTGCAAGCCCATAAACATGTCATATGTCACCACTAGATCAGGCAAAACATAGAAGCAATAGTGGTAAACATATATACATCAAACACATTTGATTTATCATGAAAGCTCCAAATGCACCTTGTATGTCTACATGTGCTATCACAAGTATAATCCTAAGAATGAATGACATGTCAACCAATGGTACCTTGCTTTGTCGAAGGAGAGGCATGTCAAGTAGTGGTGGGGTGCATTCAACACATGTTTGAGAAATCAAGAATGTTCAACTCATTCCTTAGCTTGCAAAACCTTCTTTCATCAAGTGGCTTGGTGAGGATGTCGGCAAGTTGATCATCGGTACCCACACTTTCAATGGAAATGTCACCCTTTTGTTGATGATCTCTTATGAAGTGATGCCTTATGTCAATGTGCTTTGTTCTTCCATGTTGAACCGGGTTTTGTGTCATCTTGATTGCACTTTCATTGTCACAAAACAATGGCACATTCTTGAAGTTGATGCCATAATCCTTCAAAGTTGACTTCATCCAAAGCAATTGTGCACAACAACTCCCGCACTAACATATTCGGCTTCGGCGGTAGAAATTGCCACACTATTTTGTTTCTTTGAGGACCATGACACAAGTGATCTTCCAAGAAGTTGACATGTACCACTTGTGCTCTTTCTATTGATCTTGCAACCACCATAGTCGAGTCCGAATATCCAATCAATTCAAACTTTGACCCCTTGGGATACCACAATCCAACATCTCTTGTTTGCTTCAAGTACCTCAATATTCTTTTTGCGGCCGTGAGATGACTCTCTCTAGGTGAGGCTTGATATCTAGCACTCATGCAAACACTAAACATGACATCCGGCCTTGATGCGGTGACATAGAGTAGGCTTCCAATCAATGACCGATAATCCTTTTGATTCACCATATTGCCATCATGATCACTATCAAGATTCCCATTGGTGCCCATTGGAGTTGAGATTGGCTTTGCATCTTGCATCCCAAATTTCTTCAACATGTCCCTTATGTATTTCCCTTGACTCACAAATGTCCCATTCTTCAATTGCTTGACTTGAAGACCAAGGAAATAACTAAGTTCACCAATCATGGACATCTCAAACTCTTTTGCCATCATTTCACCAAATTCTTCACAATATCCTTGATTGGTTGATCCAAAGATGATATCATCAACATAGATTTGCACAATGAAGATGATGCTCTAGGTGCTTGCTTCAAGCCATACAAAGCTTTCTTCAACTTGTACACATGGTTGGGCTTCTTCTCATCTTCAAAACCGGGAGGTTGCTCAACATATACTAGCTCATTGATGATCCCATTGAGAAATGCACTCTTGACATCCATTTGATATAACTTGATATTGTGGGCACATGCATAAGCCAAGAGTATCCTTATTGCCTCCAATCTTGCCACCGGAGCATATGTTTCATCATAGTCAAGACCTTCAACTTGAGTATAGCCTTGTGCAACTAGTCTTGCTTTGTTTCTAATCACAACACCATCTTGATCTTGCTTGTTCTTGAAAACCCATTTGGTTCCAATGACATTGTGATCCTCCGGCCTCTCAACTAACTCCCACACATCATTTCTTGTGAAGTTATTGAGCTCTTCTTGCATTGCCATGATCCAATCGGCATCATCCAAGGCTTCCTCAACTTTCTTTGGCTCTTTGGTTGACACAAATGATGCATATTCACAAATCATAGCCACTCTTGATCTTGTTTGCACACCACTTCTAATATCACCAATAACACTATCAATTGGGTGATCTCTTGCAACGTGTTGTGGTTGTAGCACTTGCACTTGATTGCTTGAGCTTGGTTGATCACTTGACTTGTCTTCATTTGATGAACTAGCACCATGATCTTGCACTTGAGCATTGCTAGCTTGCCTCAATGGAGAATTGAGCACTTCATCTTTATCATCTTGCACAACAACCACTTGCTTTGCTCTAATGTCCCCAATGTCCATGTTCTTCATAGCTTCCACCAATTGAGTTCCACCAACATCTTCTAGATTCTCATCTTCATCTTGTGACCCATTGGTTTCATCAAATTGCACATCATGGACTTCCTCTCTAATGCCACTTGAATTGTTCCAAACTCTATAAGCTTTGCTTGTAGTTGAATAACCGAGTAGGAACCCCTCATCACATCTCTTTTCAAACTTCCCCAATCTAGTGCCCTTTCTCAAGATGTAGCATTTGCAACCGGATACTCTAAAATAGCCAATGTTGGGCTTTCTTCCATGAAGTAACTCATATGGGGTCTTCTCTAGCAAAGTATGACAATAGAGCCTATTGATGTAGTAACATGCCGTGTTGATTGCTTCATCCCAAAATGATTGACTAACATTGTACTCATGAAGCATTGATCTAGCCATATCAAGCAATGTTCTATTCTTCCTCTCAACTAGGCCATTTGATTGTGGAGTGTACTTGGCCGAGAATTGATGACCAATGCCATAGTGATCACACAATTCTTCCATTCTTGTATTCTTGAACTCACTCCCATTGTCACTTCTCACTTTCTTGATTCTCATGTCAAACTCATTGTGAACTCTAGTGAGAAAGGTCTTGAAGGTGTCATACACTTCACTCTTGTCACTAAGAAAGAATACCCATGTAAATCTTGTGAAGTCATCCACTATGACAAACCCATACTTGTTGCCACCAATACTTGTGTATGTAGTTGGGCCAAATAGATCCATGTGCAACAACTCAAATGCCTTGCATGTGCTCATTATGCTCTTCTTTGGATGTGAGCTTCCAACTTGCTTCCCGGCTTGACATGCACTACACAACTTGTCCTTCTCAAATACAACATCTTTCAAGCCTTCAACAAGATTGTGTTGTGTGAGCTTCTTCAATTGTTTCATGCCAACATGTCCAAGCCTTCTATGCCAAAGCCAACCCAAACTTGATTTTGATATCAAACATGTTGTCAAAGAAGCTTCACTAGTGTTGAAATCAACAAGATAGAGATTCTCATATCTAAAGCCTTTGAACACCAAGTTGGAGCCATCAAGAGAAACTGCCTCAACATCATTTGCCCCAAAAATGCACTTGTAGCCTCGATCACAAATTTGTGCCACGGAGAGAAGATTGAAATCCAAGCTTTCAACTAGCATCACATTGGAGATACTCATGTCATTTGATATTGCAATCTTGCCCAAACCAACAACCTTGCCTTTCTTGTTATTTCCAAAAGTAATTGACTCAATGCCACTATCATTCTTCTCAATTGAATCAAACATTCTTGATGTGCCGGTCATGTGTTGAGAACACCCACTATCAATAATCCAATGCCTTCCTCCGGCTTTATAATTCACCTACAAGCAAATCAATGAAGCTTAGGTACCCATTTTTGCTTGGGTCCTTGTAGGTTAGTGACTAAGCTCTTTGGTACCCAAATTGCCTTCTTCTTTGGGCCAACAATGGGTGTACCAACAAACTTAGCTTGTACACCTTTCACACCCTTGGTAAGCACATAACAAGAATCAAAAGGTATAGCATTGTCAAGTTTCTTGTTTTGTTGCTTCTTGTTGCAATTTTGCTCTAGGTGCCCAACTTGCTTGCATCTATAGCAAAACCGACCATTGCTCTTCACAAAGCTAGGCTTTGGAGTTGCAAAGGCCGACTTGCCCTTCTTGGGGGTATAGCCCAATCCCTCTTTGTTAAGAGAGAACCTTTGGCTACCCAAGCACTTTAGCAAGCGGGCCTCACCACCATAGGCTTTGCCTAAGGCATGAGTGAGCTCATCCACCTCCTTCTTGAGGGTCTCATTCTCTACCATTAGTGTAGCATCACAAGTGAAGCCATCACTAGTAGTGGAGATAGAGTCGGTGGTGGTGGTGGATGATGTGCTACAAGAAGGGTTAGCATTTGTCATGATGATAGGTTGATAAAATGACTCATCAATGATGTCACAAGTAAGGCCTATATCACATGATGCAACCACCACTTTCTTTGCTTGTTGCTCAAGTAGAAGTGAGTGAGCTTTTTCAAGCTTAGAATGAGCATCACCCAGTTTCTCATGGTCTTCCACTAGACTCTCATGAGTGGTCATAAGCTCACCTAGGGCTTTCTCAAGTATTTCTACTTTCATTGAAAGCTTCTTGCACTCCTTTTCCTTGGCAATAGCTATATCTCTAGTTTCTTGCATCAAGTCATATAATTGATCCTTAGTTGGTTCATCATCATCATCAACATTATCAACATCGTGAGCATATTCCATCTCACTATCATCATCACTATCATCATATTGTACCTTTGTTTCCTTGGCCATGAAGCATGATGGTGATGTGGAGAATAATGAAGACTTCTTGTTGATAGCGATGGAAGCCATAGCCTTGTTGCTTGAATCTTCATCTTCATCATCATTGTCACTCTCCCAAGTGACTACAAATGCACCATTCTTGCCCTTCTTGAGTGTCATCTTGGCCTCATGCTTCTTCTTCTCAAACTTGCCCTTGTTGTAGTTCTTCTTCTTCTCATATGGGCATTCGGCTTGTAGATGCTCGGTGCTATCACAATTGAAGCACTTTCTTGGTTGCTCTTGCTTCTTGAAGTTGTTTCTCTTGAAGCCTCTTCTCTTGATGAACATGTGTCCCATCTTCTTCACCACAAGAGCAAGTGCCTCATCATCAATCTCAAAGTCACCATCTTCCTCATTGGTTTCTTCTTCTTCAAAGATTGGTGCTTTGCCCTTAGAGGATGTGGCTTGGAATGCCACGGTCTTCTTCTTCTTCTCTTCCTCCACCTTCTCATCATCTTGATCAAACTTGTCATATGTCAAGACTTCACCAAGCAAATCATTTGGCTTCTTATTCTCAAGCCCATCTCTTTGTAGCATTAGCTTCAACATCTTGAAACTCTTCGGCAAGCAAATCAAGAACTTGTGACAAAAATCTTCATCTTTTGTCTTGTGCCCTAAACTCTTGAGATCATTTACAATCACTTGCAAGCGATGAAACATTTCAATGATTGTTTCATCCTCCTTCTTCTTGAAGTTCTCGAACTCACTCTTGAGTCCATATAACTTGGCACTTTTCACAACCTTGGTGCCCTCATAGGTCTCACCCAACCTTGTCCACACTTCACTAGCAAGCTCCAAATCTTTGATCCCCTCAAACACCTTTGTATCAATGCCATTGTATAGGGTGTTGAGAGCCATTCTATTGCATGTGATGTTGGCTCTATCTTCATCGGTGAGGTGATCATGATCAAGTATAGCATAGTCATGCAAAGTGACTTGCAAGACTCTCTCTTGAATTGAACCAAGATACATGATCATCTTTCTCTTCCAATGATCAAAAGAACTAACTCCATCAAACATAGGCGGTTTGCCCCCAACATGGTTGAACACAATTTGAGCCATCTTAACACCGTAGGATGTTAAGCCTTGCACTAAAACGGTGACCTCGGCTCCGATACCACTTGTAAGGTCCTAGATGGCTAGAGGGCGGGTGAATAGCCTATAAAAAATTTCTACAAACTCACTAAGCAAACTTCGTTAGATACACAAACGGCGAAAGGCAAGTTATGCTTAGCCTACTAGATGTTGCAAGCCTCCTATCCAAGCAATTCTAGTAGGTGATCACTAGTACACACAAAAGCTACCACTAGTGATCAAGAGTTCTACCCACGGGATTTAGTCTACACAAGAAGTGGTTCCCGACCGACCACACAAGCAATTCTACCCACGGGATTTAGTCTACACAAGATGTGGTTCCCGACCGACCACGCAAGCAATTCTACTTTGCAAGAATGTAAACAAAGTAATATAAGAGAGGATGAGACTTGTTATACCGACGCGTCGAGTCGAGGTTGCCAATCACCAAGAGAATGAGCAATCGATCACAATCGGCAACACACAATCGATGACAACCAATCACCGGGGAGACAAGGATGAACACAATTGTTTTTGTTCACCCGGTGTTCACTTGGGCACCGCCAAGCTACGTCACCGGTTGTGTCGACCAACACCTAGATGGTTCCTCGGTGTGACCCTCAAGTCACTAGCCCCTCAAGGCTCGCCCCGCAAGGCACCGCAAGACACCACTCTCAAGCGAGGTACTCAACGACACGCGCAATCCACTAGGATGCTCTTCGTGATCCCCACGAGGTGAGCTCAAACCTCTCACAATCAACCGGAGGTGGCCAAGAACAATCACCTTCTCTTGCCAACGCCTCCAACAATCTCCAAGCCGGCTAGGAGCGGTACTCTCCAAGAGTAACAAGAAATCCACCGGCGAAACCACCCACAAGTGCCACTAGATGCCCTCGAAGCAATGCAATGCACTAGGTGATTCACTCAATCTCTCTTAGGATGAACAACCAAGCAAGGGAGAAGAGTGGGAGAGAGTCTCTTAGCTCAAAGAATGCACAAGGGATGAGAAATGGCCAAGAGCACTCCCCATGGCCGGCCAAAAGGCTATTTATAAGCCCAAGCTCGAAACATAGCCGTTGCCCCTTGGGCCGGCCATTTTCAATGCGCCGGACGCGTCCGCGGCCCAGCCGGACGCGTCCGCGCCTCATCGAGCTCGCGTCCCCGACCGTTGGAACTTCATCATTTAAACACGTGCAGCCACGTCGGCGTCCGGCGCCGCGTCCGGCCGCGTCCGCGCTGCGTCGGTCGATCGCACGTCTGGAACTTGCGGTCGGCGTCCGTGAACGCCGGACGCGACACCCCCCGTCCGCCGCCTTCGCCCGGCCGACAACGCCGCTGCGAGGCCAAGCACGTCCGGACGCAAAGCACGGGAACCGCCAGCCCGCGTCCGCCGCGCGCGTCCGACGAACAACTTCACACAGCCTCCACATCGCGCCACGCCACAATGCGCTGGACGCGTCCGGCGCCTGCTCAAGGCGCGTCCGGCGCCTCTTGCAGAAACAGCCTTCGTCGTTTCGTCGCCGCGTCGTGACACCAACTTCTCCAACATGCTATCCAACAAGTATACCAACTTGATCATCATAGATAGCATGATTTCAACCAAATTTTGCATCCGGCGCAATAGAAAATATGCATCCATTTTTCCCAAAAACGCCGAATCCCGCCTCCGAGGCTCGGCGGGAGGAAGAGAGGACCCAAACCCATCTCTACCCCGCAAACCACGGCGCGCCCAAACGCCACCTTTGTAAATGTGCCAACACCACCAAGTGTACATCTCCATGTGCTTGTGTGTTAGCTTTTCACAACCATTTCCCAAAGGTTAGGTTAGCTCACTAGGCCCTACATGCAATGCACTTCATGAATTCACCTAGTGGCACCCGTGCGTCGAATAGCCGATAAGACTTCCCCTCTTAATAGTGCGGCTATCGATCCTAAACCACTCACACCCTCTATGGTGTCTTGAGTGCAAAACAAAATGGCCCTATCGGTTATACCTTTGCCTTGAGCCCATTTTGTTCCTCCAAATGATATGAACACTTCACACCATCATGTGACCGTCTCGATCCATCGACCTCGACTTCACTTGCCCTTCACCGTGCATCGGTCCATCGGCGCCTAGTCTTGCCCGAGCTTCACCATCGCATGGTCCTTCACTCCGAAGCCTCGACTAGCCCTTCACCTTCAACACCGGTCCATGGAGCCAAGCATCGTCTCGATCTTCATCTTTGATCACATGACACGTGTCATGCTTCATATTCAATATGCTCATCATGAGGACAACTTTTCTCTAAATCAACCACTTAGATAAACAAGGTTAGTCCTAGGTTTCATCAATTAGCCAAAACCAAACTAGGGACTTTCATGAAGTCAACTTTGAAGGATTATGGCATCAACTTCAAGAATGTGCCATTGTTTTGTGATAATGAAAGTGCAATCAAGATGACACAAAACCCGGTTCAACATGGAAGAACAAAGCACATTGACATAAGGCATCACTTCATTAGAGATCATCAACAAAAGGGGGACATTTCCATTGAAAGTGTGGGCACCGATGATCAACTTGCCGACATCCTCACCAAGCCACTTGATGAAAGAAGATTTTGCAAGCTAAGGAATGAATTAAACATTCTTGACTTCTCAAACATGTGTTGAATGCACCCCACCACTACTTGATATGCCTCTCCTTTGACAAAGCAAGGTACCATTGGTTGACATGTCATTCATGCTTAGGATTATACTTGTGGTAGCACATGTAGACATACAAGGTGCATTTGGAGCATTCATGATAAATCAAATGTGTTTGATGTATATATGTTTACCACTATTGCTTCTATGTTTTGCTTGATCTAGTGGTGACATATGACATGTTTATGGGCTTGCAATCCTAGTGTTGAATCTAGAATATTTGCTACAAGTGTTTAATTCAACATAGGCAAGATAACCTTTGTCATGAGGTGTGAAGAAGCTTGTCTTTGGTTCAAACCGAATTAAATGTCTTTGGCAAGTGGTCTAGATTGAACCAAATTTGACTAAAGTTTTGTTTACTCCATCAAAGTCCTTTTCTCTCCACAATTTGATCCCATTTTTGGGCAATTGTTGACAAAGGGGGAGAGAAAAAGATGATTGAACATGATAAAGGGGTAAATAAAATTTTTTGATGCACACAAGAAGGGAGAGCAAGCTCTTGAACAAAGTTGTTGCATTTATTTGTGCATTCTCATATGACTTGCTCATGGCACCTAGTTTTAAAGTTTTGTACAAGTGGTGTCTTCTTGCTTGTGTGGTGCAATGCTAGTATAGGACTTGAATGGTGTAATGATCTACTAGCATGCATAGGTTGTAACTAGACTCCCCTTGCCTTACAAGTGGTTCAAGAACTTTGCTTATAATGTTGATCTCACGGGGTTCTTGAGTTTTTGATGGATGTCTAGTTACTTCATGGTGCTAAGGATGGTGTAAAAGGCAACTCCGATTGGTATCACGCTTCAAAGGTCCATTTCTTACACCTTAGCATCATTTTGGTAGAATTACTCTCCCCACACTTTTATCCATGCATATGTGCAAAGCTTCAAATCCAAACTCTATGCACATATGTAGGGGAGCAATACTACCAAAACCGAACTTGCTATAATTGTCCAAATTTCTCTTGTGAGCATAATGATTGGACAAGTATGACAAGTTCAAAATCTTTATTATAAAATCATCTTTGTTGAGGTTGTCATCAATTACCAAAAAGGGGGAGATTGAAAGTCCCTAGTTTGGTTTTGGCTAATTGATGAAACCTAGGACTAACCTTGTTTATCTAAGTGGTTGATTTAGAGAAAGGTTGTCCACATGATGAGCATATTGAATATGAAGCATGACACGTGTCATGTGATCAAAGATGAAGATCAAGACGATGCTTGGCTCCATGGACCGGTGTTGAAGGTGAAGGGCTAGTCGAGGCTTCGGAGTGAAGGACCATGCGATGGTGAAGCTCGGGCAAGACTAGGCGCCGATGGACCGATGCACGGTGAAGGGCAAGTGAAGTCGGGATCGATGGATCGAGACGGTCACATGATGGTGTGAAGCGTTCATATCATTTGGAGGAACAAAATGGGCTCAAGGCAAAGGTATAACCGATAGGGCCATTTTGTTTTGCACTCAAGACACCATAGAGGGTGTGAGTGGTTTAGGATCGATAGCCGCACTATTAAGAGGGGAAGTCTTATCGGCTATTCGACGCACGGGTGCCACTAGGTGAATTCATGAAGTGCATTGCATGTATGGCCTAGTGAGCTAACCTAACCTTTGGGAAATGATTGTGAAAAGCTAACACACAAGCACATGGAGATGTACACTTGGTGGTGTTGGCACATTTACAAAGGTGGCGTTTGGGCGCGCTGTGGTTTGCAGGGTAGAGATGGGTTTGGATCCCTCTCTTCCTCCCGCCGAGCTTTGTGAGGTGGGATTCGCGCTTTCGGGAAAAATGGATGCATATTCTCTATTGCGCCGGATGCAAAATTTGGTTGAAATCATGCTATCTCCGATGATCAAGTTGGTATACTTGTTGGATAGCATGTTGGAGAAGTTGGTGTCACGACACGGCGACGAAAAGACGGAGGCCGCGCACAGCGTAGGCGCCGGACGCGGGCGGACGCGTCCCGGCGGCGGCGGACGCCGACCGAAAGTTTCGGGTTTTCGGCCGTTCGGGCCGGGGCGTCGGGCCGGACGCGGGCCGGACGCGGCGGGCGACGCAGAGCGGTTCATCGTTTGCGTCCGGCCCGTGTTGCGGCTCGCGGAGCGAGGGTTCCGACGGACGAAGCGGCGGGACGCGGAGTGCCGCGTCCGGCGCACGCGGACTCGAATGCAAAAGTTCCAGACGCGGCGTTGCGAGCGGACGCGGCGCCGGACGCGCAACGGCGAGCGCCGGACGCCACGCCGGACGCCGACGTGGCGGCACGTGGTTGGCGCGCGCCAATGGTCGTACGGGGGCGCCTTGTGAGCCGAGCGCCGGACGCGTCCGGCGGCTGCGCGGACGCGTCCGGCGCAGTGGAATTTGCGCCCGAGGGGGTAACGGCTAGTTTGAAGTGTTGGGTCTATAAATAGATGGGAGGCCGGGCTTGGCTCCCTCTCTTGGCTCTCCCAACTCATTCATTCATCCTTTGAGCTGAAGAAACACTCTCCCTCTCATCTCTCTTGCTTGATTGTGAATCCAAAGTGAGATTGAGAGATCACCTAGTGCATTGCATTGCTTGAGGGCATCTAGTGGCACTTGTGGGTGGTTTAGCCGGTGGATTCTTGTTACTCTTGGAGAGTACCTCTCCTAGCCGGCTTGGAGATTGTTGGAGGCGTTGGCAAGAGAAGGTGATTGTTCTTGGCCACCTCCGGTTGATTGTGAGAGGTTTGAGCTCACCTCGTGGGGATCACGAAGAGCATCCTAGTGGATTGCGCGTGTCGTTGAGTACCTCGCTTGAGAGTGGTGTCTTGCGGTGCCTTGCGGGGCGAGCCTTGAGGGGCTAGTGACTTGAGGGTCACACCGAGGAACCATCTAGGTGTTGGTCGACACAACGGGTGACGTAGCTTGGCGGTGCCCAAGTGAACATCCGGGGATAAATCATTGTGTTCATCTTGTCTCCGGTGATTGGTCATCATCCTTTGTGTGTTGCCGATTGTGATTGATTGTTCATCTCCTTGGTGATTGGCAACCTCGACTCGACACGTCGGTATAACAAGCTCCTACCCTCTCTTGTATTACTTTGATTACATTCTTGCAAAGTAGAATTGCTTGCGTGGTCGGTCGGGAACCACATCTTGTGTAGACTAAATCCCGTGGGTAGAATTGCTTGTGTGGTCGGTCGGGAACCACTTCTTGTGTAGACTAAATCCCGTGGGTAGAACTCTTGATCACTAGTGGTAGCTTTTGTGTGTACTAGTGATCACCTACTAGAATTGCTTGGATAGGAGGCTTGCAACATCTAGTAGGCTAAGCATAACTTGCTTTCCGCCGTTTGTGTATCTAACGAAGTTTGCTTAGTGAGTTTGTAGAAATTTTTATAGGCTATTCACCCCCTCTAGCCATCTAGGACCTTACACATGGCCACGGCGACGAGGAAGAGAGAGGGAAAAAGGGAAGATGACGTCATCAACGAAAAGGACAGCAGTAAACTTTTGCAATTTACTCCAAAAATTTGAACTGTGCTCAAAAATTTCCAAAAAGCAACCCTGGCTAAAATTTCATGCTCTACAACTTTCTAAACTGGACCATTTTCAAATTTTGAAAGGAAAATTGAATTTGAATCAAATTTTGAAAATAGGACAAAACCCTAGAATGAAATATTTGAAATTACTTTGGATTTTTCTAAAGAACTTGAAAAACTCCAAAACTATGGAATGCTCAACTTTTCAAACTACACATTTTCTCCAAAAAGAGTTTTTCCAAAATATGCATAGTTTTTGAATTATGATTTGAAATTCAAAGGGAACAATTCGAAAAACCGTATTTTCAAATTTGTTTGAAATTCTTTTTGAAAACTTGAAAAACTTTGTTCACCAACATTGTAGGTCTCATCAAGCCCTACAATCTTGCTTTTTGGACCAACCCCAAATTCTTTGTAGATTTTGAATTAGGGAAAAGGGGGTAAAAAGGGTTTGTCGGAAATAGGGTTTTCTAATCTAATCGACACACCTCTAGGCTATTGAAAGCAATAACAAGCATCATCTCGGAGCACAATCAACCTAGAATATAAACTTATTTTAGTGGATGCATCTCGGGGTTAACCTAAACATGAATGCTTTGCAGCTAAAGATGATGACATGTCAGGTTTTAGGTAAAATAACATCAGAGATGTTACAAGGAACTCATAGAGCCCATTGTGGGTCTTGAAAGCAGTTTTATGAGTGTCTGCAGGATTTATGCAAATCTGGTGATAACCTGCCCTAAAATCCAATTTGGAAAACACCCTGGCTCCAGCTAACTCATCAATAAGTTCATCCACAATTGGCATTGGGTGCTTGTTTTTGATTGTTTGTGCATTAAGATGCCTGTAATCCACACAGAATCTCCAAGTCCCATCCTTCTTCTTCACCAAAAGCACTGGAGAAGCATAAGAGCTTTGACTAGCTTTAATAATCCCATTCTTCAGCATCTCAGACAGTTGCTTCTCAATCTCATCCTTCTGGGCAGGAGAGTACTTATAAGGTCTGATATTCACAGGAGGTGCCCCAGGAATAAGCTGAATGTGATGATCAAAAGGCCTCTGTGGTGGTAAAGCTTTTGGTTCCTGGAATAAATCAGAAAACTCCTGCAGCAATTCCTGAACAGGGTGAGGCATCTCATCAGCCGCAGGCAATTCCACTGAAGCCACACATGATTCATCAGAGGTAGCAACAGCACAGTCATCCATCAACTTAAATTGCACACAATGCTGAATAGCATTTCTACTGATCAAGCTCTGTAACCCATCAGCAGATATTTCTGAACACTGATCAGTGGAACTCCTGACACCCTGCAAGGCAATTCTCTTACCATGATGAGTCACCTTCAATAACTTTTTACCCCAATGCACCCACATTGTGCTGCAATCCTCAAGCCAGTTCTCTCCCACAACCATGTCAAAGCATTTCAATGGAAGGATACCCACAGATGTCACAAAAGTATGCCCCTGAACAAACCACTGCAGATTAGGCACTTGTTTGTCACATATCATTTTACCACCATCAGCAGCAATAAAACTTGTAGGAGTACAAGACACAGTCTGTAACTGCAATTTCTGAACCAAATGGTCACTGATGAAAGAGGCCACACTGCCAGAATCCACCAGAACCAAGATATCCTGCTTACCAATCTGAGCACATAATTTGAGAGTGGCTCTCTTATCAGGTTTACCCAACTGACTGAGTTGGTCCACTGACATAATGACTTCTTCAGCTGCATCACAATCAGTTGTTGAATGTATAGCACCATCATCTTCTAAGGCATCCAACAACTCCTCAATAACATGCAAAGGTACCTGTTCAGGACATTTGTGTTCCTTGGACCAGGGACCCCCACATTTGAAGCACAAATTGTTTCTCCTTCGATGTGACTTGAGAGTAGCCAACTTATCCCCATGATCATGCTGATGCTCCTGATGCTTAGCCTTGTCCACTTCCCCTGCCTTGCCCTTGTCAGCATTGAACTTGCTCTGTGGCCTGGTAGAATCTCTCCAAACCGACTTCCCTTTACACTTGGATAGTTCAGCTTCCTGGATCAAAGCAAGAGCACTAGCTGTATCCACATTCACAGGCTGATGCAGAGCTAAGGCAGCTCGAATCTCATCCTTCAATCCCCCCACATAACGAGTAACAAAATAAGTCTCATCATAACTGCTATTGTATAATAACAAACTATGAGCAGCCTGTTCGAACTCAGCAGTATAATCATCTACTGACGACTTCTGAATAATAGCTTCAAACTGTTTGAGGACAATAGGATACTGATTCTTATCAAATCTCTCTAAGACCAACTTGCACAACTGATCCCAATCACTGATAGGACTTCTACGCTCAACTGTATGGAGCCAGGTCTTAGCCGAACCAGTAAAATTGAGAGCCGCAAACCGAGTCTTCAACGAATGATGAACAGAGTATACCTCGAAATATTTGACGCAATCATTAACCCATAAACGAGGATTGGACCCATCGAACTTAGGGAAATCAAGCTTAGGGAAAGGAGGGCGTAAAGTGTTTGAGGTCGTACCCATGTCAACGTACGGCGGTCGGGTCTCATGGATCCCGCCGCCGAGCGCGCCACTCCCGTTGGGTCTGACCGCGTCTCTCGCCGGTGATGGGGACGAGGACGCAGGCAGCACGTTGAGGTCGAGCCCCCGAGGCAGAGGTTGTTCGACCGCAGCGGACGTGACGGGCGGCACGCCGCTGCCTGATGGAGCAGATGCCCCACCCATCGGCTGCTGCGGCAATCCCCCGAGCACGCCGGGTCCCGGAGCTGGTCCCGCACCATCTGGATCCACCGCATCCACACGGCGATGCAGGCCATCGACGCGGTCCGTCGCCGCCTTCCACATGTCCTTCGCCTTGTCCGCCGTCGTCTGGAGATCGGCGGCGATGAGCTCCGCCTCCGTGAGCCGGGTACTGACGTCGTGCACCGAATCCATCGTCTTCTTCATCATGTCGTGGATCCCGGCAATCTGCTGCACGGCGGCGTCGAATGCGTCCACCTTCGACACCATCGCGTCCAACTTGCTCGCGAGCTCCTCGATCGACGACGCCATCTCCTGCTGCGCTTTCGTAGGCTTACGCGGAGCCAGATCGGTGGGTTTGGCGGAGAAAAAATTTCCTCACCAAATCAACCTGGAGCTAGATACCAATTGTAACAATCCGGGTCTAGATTGCTACCGATAACTGGGAATTGGATAGAATTCGGGGAAGATTCAGCAGGAATTTAGGGTAGAAAGCTTGAACAGCAGAGGAGAATTGGGGAAGAAGCCAAAGCTGGCGGGGTTTGAATTGCGGTTCAGTTGTTCGATGATTCCGTTCCAAATACACCGGGCACTATATATGTGACCCGCTCCACGGCACGCAGGCCGGACTCATGGCCTTGGGCCCAAAACAACGACGACTACGCTACTGGGCCGAAATAACGTTCACTTGAATTAACCCGCCACACTTGCCGCGCCTGGAGACGACGCGCTTGGAGCCGGAGTCCTGCTTCTGCACCGAGACAGCTTCTTCCTGACAAGGTGCTGGTCATGGCTGGACAGCACACCAACCGATTTTTCGCCGCGATCAAGCTCCATGTTGAAAGGATCAAGATGCCCAAGAGGGGGGGTGAATTGGGCTAATTCTAAAAATTATTGCGGAATTAAACCTACTAGCCCATGATTCACCCCTCGGTGCCTATGTGTGTTCCTACACAATCGATCAACTAAAGTTTTGCACCCTAAGTTCCAATCCTATTCTAGCATGGCAATTCTATGAAAGTAATTGCGGGAATGTAAGTGCTAGAAAGTAAATGCGGAAAGTAAAGGGACAAGGAACACGGCGATCTTTTTCCCGAGGTATCGGAGAGTCGCCACTCTCCACTAGTCCTCGTTGGAGCACCCGCGCAAGGGTGTAGCTCCCCCTTTGGTCCTCGCAAGAACCAAGTGCTCTCTAGGGCTGATTCTTCGTCGCTCCGACGCGGTGAATCGCCAAGAACCGCTCACAAGATGAGTTGGGTCATCCACAAGCACCGCCGGATGATCACCAAGCTCCAATCACCACCAAGCCGTCTAGGTGATGGCGATCACCAAGAGTAACAAGCACAAACTCTCACTTGACCTCGCAAAGCCTAGGGAGAAGAGTGGATGCACACTAGCTACTCTCGATTGCTCATGAACTAATGGATTCTCAAATCTCTTCAAGTCATGAGGCTCTTGCAACTCTCTTGCTCTCACAAGGGTGGCTATCAGCTGATGAAATGAGCAAGAGAGCCGAAATGTAGAGAGTGGGGTTGTATTTATAGCCAAGGGCCAAAATCCAACCGTTACCTCGATTTCGGCTCAGATGTGAGCGCCGGACGCGTCCGGCCGCTCCCGCCCGGACGCGTCCGCGCTTTATGGAATTCAAACGGCAACCTAGCCGTTGGGCTACGATGCGAAGCTCCGGACGCGTCCGGCCTGGGCGTCCCGCGCGTCCGGCGCCGGCCCGACCTGCGAGCCCGATTCGGAACTCTCACAGTCCGCGTCGGCGCACGCCGGACGCGCAGCCAACAGCGTCCGCCGCTCGGGCAGACCTTGGGACGACTTTACCGTGCGCCGGACGCGTCCGGCGCCTGTTGAAGCTCCCGATTCCACTTGAATCGCGATCCTTTGAAAACGGCGACGACTTCAACACCTCTCAGGACTCTCAGGTAACTTCCTAGCGCTAAGATTTCACCAGTGTGCACCACACCTAAACCCGAGACTCAACTAGGTCAAGCTACCCATTTGCACCCCCCTTAATAGTACGGCCAAAGGAGAAAAACAAAGTCCTAACGACTAATCCGATGTCTCTCAACACCTTCGACAATCGGAACTAACCGTCCTTAACCTTGTCGTCCAACCTTTGAAAACCGAAACGATTTCCATCGTTAAGAGGGCATGCCAACCAAATTGCCTGAGATTCCATTACCATGACCTAACTCACATTGTTTCTGCAAAACACACGTTAGTCATAGTAATCTACATTGTCATCAATCATCGAAACCCACATCAAGGGGCCTAGATGCTTTCAATCTCCCCCTTTTTGGTGATTGATGACAACCTCTGGAGTATGAAGAGTTTTAGTTGAGGTTTTCAAGCATGCTTGGTTCACATGAGCCTTTGACACTGAAAGCAAAGGTTAGAATGACTCATGTGCCACCAAGCCAAAAGATCTGTGCTTATATAATCTGCAAAAACGAGTTAGCACAAGACAAAAGCATAGCTCATATGGAATCAGAGTAAAACGCGGAAGCCAAGCACATATGAGCAAAGAACCAGGTGACATAGAAGGTGATACCGAATCGAAGAGCATATGTCACTGCGAATGAAAGTACCTCACACATATTATACAATGCATTAAGTAAACATGATGCATGCAAATGTATCAATCAAAAGAACCAAATCCCAAGAGCTGAGCTCCCCCTAAGTCTACATACTCCCAACTCTCCCCCTTTGGCATCAAGGACCAAAACCTAAGGCTGAGGGGAAGAAGGAACAGACGAGCCGGTCTCACGAGTATGTGGAGCAATGACGAACGCTGAAGTGTCATCGGGGCTGTCGTCACGAGCTCGACGGCGAGTGACAGGAGCCCGCCGACACTCGGGCCGTGACGCCGGCGGTGAAGCGGTGCGGGTCCGCTCACCGACACCGTGACGGTCGCGTCTGTCTCGTAGTCGGCACCGGGATGGAGCTATCTGCGGGCGACCCGTGGCTCGGCGGAGTAGGAAGTGGAAGAGTAGGAGCCCACGTGGTGCGCCTCGTAGTGGGAAGTGGATCGTAGACGCCACCGAGGAAGGTATAGTGCCCGATGTGCCGGTGCTGCCACCGGAGGGATCTCGGGCTGCCGAGGCCGCGGGTCGTCTTGAACAGCCAATTGTCTCATGTACTCGGGTGTCACCTCTCCCGTAAGAGCAACCGTAGGAGGCGATGATGATGAGCCGCACCCGAGTGGAGGTGAATAGCAGATGAGAGCCAACAGGTGAAAAACCGGTAGAGATCCGTGGAAAGCCAGGGGACACCAGAACTGCTGGAGAGGAAGGTGCTATGCCTGAAGCTGGTAAGCCTGCACTAGTGACTGGCACCTGAGAAGGTCCTGCTCCCAAAGTCTGTCCTGCTGGCTGACTCGGAGCTGGGGGAAGAACTCCCGAGGTCCGTGGCTTTGTCTGTGAAAAGTGAAGCAATCAAGGTCATAGTCTGCGAGTGTGCTGCCGCGTAGGCGATCTTTGTGCATCCTGGCGAGCTCGTATCTCGGCTAGAGCAATCTCATGCCGCTCCTCAGCACGCTCCTGGTTGGCAGCCAACCTGTCAAGTACCTGAGTCAAGCGGTCAATGGCTGCTCCTGAACTTCCTGCCTCTGCATCATGCTGACGAGGGGGAGGACGAACTGGAACGTAGTACTCCTCATCCTCCTCAGAGTCTGAGGTAGTGATCTCATAACCTCCCGCCTCGGCTTACGCAATCTCTCGCTTCTTCATCCGTCGCTAGCCTGCTCAACTCTAGTATCCCGCTTTCATTCTTGTCTCAGAATCGGATCTCCATGGCGAGGAATGACTGGAGGAGCATCTGCGGTGATTCTGACAATCTGTGAAGCATCATAGGATCCAAACACTTCATAGTTCAGTGGATCTTCATATTCCTTTCTGATCGAGTCTGGAAGATCACCATTTCTATAAATGAGCCAGGTGATCCAATGAGCATAGTGCAACAGGCGGTGGTGCTTGAAACTCCCATAGATAACACTTCCATATCACAAAGTATCAAGTCCCAGATGTCAAAAGGGATCTTCCTCATAAGGTGTGACACTACCCACTGCTGGAGCCTAGTGAACCCGTTCGAAACCGGGCCTAGCAAGAATAGTGTATCTCGAATCGATCAAGGACGCGAGCAAGGCGTACCTCATCCTGTGGTGTCCCGCTCGACCCGCACCAAAGTTGGGTCCAAAGACCTCTCTCATGATCTCGGGGAGGTGGCACTACTCCTCCTCGTGCACGGCGGGGTGGCTCAATTCTGGAAAGCACGGTGATGCGGCTTGATGGGCCGCTCCGAAATCCCCAAGAAATTTCTAGCTTCCTCACGGACGGGTTACGTCGCCTGACCACGAATGGTGTATGAAATAAGAGAATGATTTGGAGCAATCCACGGTGTAGCATAGAATTCTAATACCCATCCGGAATATATCCGCGAGATCTTCCAATTAGATCAATCATTCTAAATTTGTGCACCCAAATACTCTGAAAGCCCGGCCCAACACATGTGAGAAGGTGTCGGCTATCCTTGTCCTCTCGCTTGGTAATCTTGGACTTTCGCCGTAAGCCTCTACCAAGGACTTGTGCGTAGCTGTGTAGTAAGGGGCACCGGCTCTCTCTCGGGGAAGCGGAAACCAGGTGTTGATGTCCACACGTCGATAGCCTGTATCTTCTTTGCACCGGCCTTCAACGGCTCCTCCGTACTCAATCTAGGTCCGTAGGGCCCTCGCCGGGCTGCCTCGAGGAGTGGAAGAGGGACGACTCTGTCGCCTGCGGGAGCGTACGCTGTTTGGAGGGTCCCGACATGGGAGGACCGTCGTAATGGAGATAGATCCTGCTGCTCAAGAATGGTCTCCTCTCGCCTCGTAGCCTCGCCTCGCCGCCTCCCGTGTCTTCTGGCGATCCAGACTCTTGTATCACAATGCTCGAACCCTGCGAGCTCTCCTCTCAAGACGCTCTGCTGCTCTTTGCTCGCTGCCAGTGGGCTGCCCGAGAATCGGCGGCAACCTTTTCTCTTCCTCATAGTCACGGTTTTCATGCCCTTAGCTCTCTCAATCATCTCAGGAAGATTTGGCCTTCTGTGTGGATCATCATCTCCCCCTGAACCTCTGCCTGAGTTCTTGCACCTGGGCATGACTGCCGCTGACACTGATCAAACAATAAACTGCAAGAGGATGTACTGAGATCTTGTGAGGCTTGGCCTCAATCCATACTCCTAGGCTTGGCCTAGAGTTTCACTGCCCACTGTCAATACGTCACAATCCGACACGGCTCGCTGCAAGAAATGGAATAGAGGGAATATATATATAACCATAAGCATTTGCTAGAGAAGCGAAAACCTATCGGAAGCAAAGCAATTGGGTAAGGTTAGATAGAATTGGGCATTGTACCTAGAATAAGTCGAACCTCCTGTGAAAAGGTAAGAGTGACGGCGTGGGGCACCTTGCAAGGACAGGGAATCACTGCGCAAAGGATTTGATCAAGAATCGATCAATCAACAGTGAGGGAACATGATTGGTACATTTGGTCGAGCACCTTGGGGGCAAAGGTGGAACTCACCAAGGACGGAGCTCCCAGAGGTGAAGACACCTAGCGGCGAGCCTCAATGACGGAGATGACAAACTGAGGAGATGCCGCGGACGAGACAGCCTGAGTTCGCCGGAGATGATGACGGCCTCAAGTGGCGGCGATAATGGCGGGGTGGCGCGGCGAGGAAGTTAGGGTTTGACGGCGCTCGGCGGCGTACGGATGGAGGAGAAGAAGACGGGCTGCGGGCCGATTCGAAGAAGAAGAAGGAAACGGGGTGGCCCCACATGTCAGATTAAGTGGCTCGCGCTTGTCCTCATCGCGCCGGACGCGTCCGGGGTGCGTCCGGGGCTCGTCGGACGCCGAACAGAGACTTCAAAAAATCTTGAGTTCAGCTCAATCCGCCGGACGCGGTGCGGACGCGGTCGCCGGACGCGGCGAAACACTGTTACGCGTCCGGCCCGTTTTGATCTTCTGGCTTCAATTGCGCTGAATCTTCACAAGGCGCCGGACGCGTCCGCCGATTGTCCAATGTGCGTCCGGCGCTCTTTAAAGAGCCGTTTTGAATCTTTTCTTCGCGGCTTTGTTCCCAATTGATTTCCAAACCTTTTAAGATGCAACTAAACACAGTTTGGAGTCAATATGAGATCCTCACTCTCAAACCCTCAATTTTCAAAATAGTTTGCCATAGGCTACACATAATTTTCAAAAATAGGCAATAAAACGCGAGTGAGGAACAACATGTGGCCATGAGCTTGAGTTTTCAAACCAGTAGAAGCATCAAATGCTCTCTCAATTCATGGACGAACACAGAGATTGCTCAAGAAGTAAACGAAAAGAAACGAAGAGCAACACACAAGCACATAAAATTACTGGAATTTGAATCTAGGCGGCTTGTCAGGTTTGAACCAAGGGTAAGCTTCTTCACACCTCCGGAGAGTGTTATCTTAACCATGTTAGACAAGCCCTATATGCATTACAGAAATTTAAACGTGCTCTATAAACAATGCAATGCAACCGACAACACCTTTCATCTCTTCCTTGTGAAGTTACTCAGATCAAGGATATTGAGCTCATTCCTTAACCTCGCGAGAAAGTTGATTCATCCAATGGCTTTGTGAAGATATCCGCTAATTGATCCTCACTTCTCACACCTTCTAGAGATATATCCTTTTTAGAGACATGATCTCTAAGAAAGTGGTGGCGGATATCTATATGCTTTGTGCGAGAGTGTTGAACCGGGTTGTTTGCAATCTTCACTGCACTCTCATTGTCGCACAAGAGAGTCACTTGACCAAGATTCACTCCATAGTCAAGGAGGGTTTGTTTCATGTACAAGATTTGTGCACAACAAGCCCCTTTGCTATGTACTACTTGTTGTAGATAGAGCAACACCGCTCTTCTTTGATGACCAAGAGACAAGTGACCTCCCAAGCAAATGGCACCCTCCGGATGTGCTTTTTCTATCAATTTTGCAACCGGCATAATCCGAATCGGAATAGCCAACAAGTTGGAATCTTGCTCCTTTGGGATACCATAAGCCAATGCTTGGGGTGAGTTGCAAGTACCTAAGGATCCTCTTAACAAAGCACTTAGGTGAGCTTCCTTAGGATCGGCTTGAAAGCGAGCACACATACACACACTAAACATGATGTCGGGCCTAGATGCGGTGAGGTACAACAAGCTACCGATCATAGAGCGGTAAAGAGTTTGATCCACGAGTTACCTTCCACATCAAGGTCGAGATGCCCATTAGATGCCATAGGAGTGTTGATTGGCTTGCAATCCTTCATATCAAACCTCTTGAGGAGGTCCTTGGTATACTTCTCTTGTGATATGAAGGTCCCTTCCTTCATTTGCTTGATTTGAAAACCAAGGAAGAAGGTGAGCTCGCCAATCATAGACATCTCGAACTCTTTTGACATCATGTCACCAAACTTCTTGCATTCTTCTTCATTTGTTGAGCCGAAGATGATATCATCAACATATACTTGACAAATGAAGATTTCTCCATTTAGCTTCTTGGTGAAGAGTGTGGTGTCAACCTTCCCGATAGTGAACCCCTTCTCAATGAGGAAGTCCCTAAGGCGCTCATACCATGCTCTAGGGGCTTGCTTAAGCCCATAAAGTGCCTTGGACAACCTGAAAATATGGTTAGGACAGCTAGGGTCTTCGAACCCGGGAGGTTGATCAACATAAACAAGCTCATTAATGAAACCATTAAGAAATGCACTCTTCACATCCATTTGAAATAGTTTCATTTCATGGTGTGAAGCATATGCAAGGAGGATACGGATGGCTTCAAGTCTTGCAACCGGTGCAAAGGTCTCTCCAAAATCTAGGCCTTCAACTTGAGAGAACCCCTTTGCCACGAGCCTTGCCTTGTTTCTCACAACATTGCCTTGGTCATCTTGCTTGTTGCGGAACACCCACTTGGTACCTATAATTCTTGCATTCTTGGGACGCTCTTCAAGAGTCCAAACTTTGTTGCGGGTGAAGTTGTTCAATTCTTCATGCATGGCATTCACCCAATCCGGATCTTGAAGAGCTTCACCTACATCTTTTGGTTCAACACAAGAAACAAACGAGTGATGTTCAGCAAAACTAGCAAGTCTTTGAGATCGAGTCATTACACCCCTTGAAGGACTCCCTATGATTTGATCTTGAGGATGATCATGGAGTTTGGGAATTCTCTTTTCAACCACTTGAGGAGTTGGTTGGGGAGCGTCAACATCTTGAGCTTGTGCCTCTCTTTGTTCATGGGAGACATGAGTGTCTTCATGTTCGGTCATCCCATCTTTTTCTTTGTCATCTTGAGGCACACTTGAGGAAGAAGAAGGCTTGTCAATGACTTGCACTTCATCATCATCTTCTTTAGGCTTGACGTCTCCCACCGGCATGTTCTTCATTGCTTCCCTCAATGGTTCATCACCTACATCATCAAGATTCTCAATTGCTCCTTGGGAGCCGTTAGATTCATCAAACTCCACATCATATGTTTCTTCTACCAAACCGGTGGCATGGTTGAATACTCGATATGCTTTGGATTTTGATGAGTAACCAACAAGAAAACCAATATCACAACGTCTTTGAAACTTCCCTAGGTGTTGCCTTTTCTTGTAGATGTAGCATTTGCAACCAAACACCGGAAGTAAGAGACGTCCGGCTTCTTCCCATTGAGCGGCTCATAGGGGTCTTGCCATGGAACTTGTGAAGATATAACCGATTTGATGCATAACACGCCGTGTTGATAGCTTGACCCACAAGTTCTCGGGGTGTTGTACTCATCAAGCATTGTTCTTGCTAGAGTGATCAAGGTCCGGTTCTTCCTCTCAACTATGCCATTTTGCTGAGGTGTGTAGGTGGATGAGACTTCATGTTTAATCCCAACTTCATCACAATAAGCTTCAATGTTGGTGTTGTCAAATTCTTTGCCATTGTCACTTCTAATTTTCTTGATCTTGACATCAAATTCATTTTGAGCTCTCTTTGCAAACTTCTTGAAGCAAGGGGTGGCTTCGGATTTGTCATGAAGAAAGAAGGTCCATGTGTATCTTGAGTAGTCATCAACAATCACTAGACAATGGAGTTTCCCACCAAGGCTCTTGTATGTGGTTGGTCCAAATAGATCCATATGCAACAACTCTAGCACTCTTGAAGTTGATAGAAAAGCTTTGGTTGGATGAGTGTTTGCAACTTGCTTGCCGGCTTGACATGCACTACAAGGTTTGTCCTTTTCAAACTTGACATCTTTCAAGCCCCTCACTAACTCTTTCTTCAAAAGCTTCTTGAGTGTACTCATCCCGACATGTGCTAGCCTCCTATGCCACAACCACCCAAGTGAAGTCTTGGACAACAAACAAATATTCAGATTTGCATCTTCGGAGGTGAAATCCACTAGATAGAGATTGTTGTATCTAAAGCCTTTGAATATCACGGTTGAGTCTTCTTTCTTTGACACTATCACTTCATTCTCATCAAACAAGCATTTGAAACCAAGATCACAGTTGACCCATCGACAAAGCAAGTTGAAGCTCAATGGTTTGACATATGGCACATTTGACAAAGAGTGATCATTTGATATTGCAACTTTGCCCAAACCCTTGACTTTGCCCTTTGAATTGTCACCAAATGTGATCCTATCTTGACTTTGCTCCCCTTCATCTAGTGAGGCAAACATACGAGGTTCACCGGTCATATGTTGAGTGCGGCCACTATCAATGACCCAATGACTTCCACCGGCCCCGTAGTTCACCTACACACAAGAGATCAAGCTTGAGGTTTAGGGACCCAAACTTGTTGAGGGCCCTTGACTTTCTCTACTAGAGACTTTGCAACCCAAATTTGCTTAGGCCTATTCTTATTGGGAGGACCTAAGAAGGTGACATTCACTTGTCCTTTTGAATCCTTTCTAACCACATAATGAGCATTGTATGCAAAGGGTCTAGCATGCTTGGGCAAGGGTTGTGGTGGTGGAGTTTCACACTCATGAGCAAAGTGACCTTCTTGTCCACACTCAAAACATCTCTTTGGCTTTGGCTTTGGCTTTTGCTTTTGTTGACTTGCTTGCTTTGCTTGATGTTGCTTCTCTTGATGTGACTTGAACCCAATGCCACTTCTATCGGTCTTCATTACGGTGTTCATCAAGAGCTCACTTTGAAGTGACTTTCCTTTTGCAAACTTGCTCAACCCAATCTTGAGGTGTTCTTTTTCTTGCTTGAGCTTCTTGTTCTCTTCTAGAAGTGACTCATTTGTTGATTGCTTCAAGCATGACATCTCAAAGTGGAGTCTTTTGTTCTCTTCTTTGAGCTTTTCATTCTCAAGTGCTAGTCCTTCATCTTCAATAGTGACGGTGTGGATCGATTTTTGCTTGTTCAAGATCCTTCTTGAGCTGCTCATTTTCATTTTTTATCTTCACATAGTCATCATAATTCTCAGTCACCACCACTGACTTGCCCTTGCTGCTAGCACCTTGCTCAATGATCTCATCACACGATGTAGCTACATCATTCTTAGCAGCATTGTTAGTAGCCTCATGTGTTTCGGCAAGAAGCTCATAAGCCATCGCTAGATTCCCATGATCAACTTTAATAGTTGTGTACTCCTCTTTTAGAGAGCTATAACTAGATTTGAGCTCATCATGCTTCTTCTCAAGATTCTCATTTTCAACTTTAAGCTCTTTTGAAGAAGCTTTGAGTTCCTTGAGTTTAGAAGACATGATTTCATTTTGATCTCTAAGCTCATCACTAGTTTTCCGCATAGCTTCTATCTTTTCTAGAAGAGAAGTATTTTCACTATCAAGTTCATCACATCTTCCTCTAGTCTTAATGATGGTTTTTGAGTACTTTCTAAGCAATTTGACAAGCTCATCATAAGTAGGTGACTCATACTCATCATCACTATCACTTTCACTACCACTATCATCACTATCACCATGTTTGGAATGTACCTTCTTTTCACCTTTAGCCATAAGGCAAAAGTGGGATGGAGTAGATGATGATGGCAAGATTTGTGGAGGTGGTGAAGATCCAATGCCAATAGCACCACTCCTTCATCATCACTTTCTTCATCGGATGACCCACAAGAAGATTCAATATCGGTGAGCCAATCACCAACAATATATGCCTTGCCATCCTTCTTCTTGTGATACTCTTTCTTTTCTTCCTTCTTCTTGTGATGCTTGTCTTTCTTCTTCTTTTCTTTTTCTTCATCATCACTTGAGTCATCCTTCTTGTCCTTGCCCTTCTTCTTCTTGTACCTCTTGTCTCTTGGAGGCTCGGGACATTGATGAGCTAGATGTCCGGTCTTGCGGCAATTGAAGCACTCCATTTCGGAGATGGGCTTCCTTTTGCTACTTGTGAAGAACTTCTTCTTCTTGCCATCAAACTTGACACCATTTTTGTTGAGCTTCTTCAACATCTTGGTGGTCTTCTTCACCATGAGAGCAAGACTCACATCATCAATTTCAGCATCACTAGAATCATCATGAGTTGCCTTGGCCTTGCCTTTTCTTGAGTGACTTGCATTGAGGGCCAAATCTTTCTTCTTGGATGATGAGCCATCCTCGGGGGTGAGATGCATGTACATCTCATGAGCATTGATCTTTCCCAATATTTGAGTCGGTGTAGCATTGGAAAGATCACCTTGGTGAAGCACGGTGACAATGTGCCCATATTTCTCAATGGGGAGGACACATAGGATCTTTCTTGCAACATCGGATGGCGACATTTGATTAAGTCCAAGCCCATTGAGTTCCTCTACAATAGTGTTCAAACGGGAATACATCTCATTAGCACTTTCATTAGCTTTCATCTCAAAAGAATTTAACTTGCGCATAACAAGATGATAGCGTTCCTCACGCTCACTCTTAGTTCCCTCATGGAGCGCACAAAGGTCGGACCATAGTGCATGGGCGTCCTTGTGGTTCCTAACGCGATTGAACACATCCTTGCAAAGACCGCGGAATATAGCGTTCCTTGCCTTTGCATTCCACTTCTCATAGTTAGCCTCTTCACCGACAAGGCTAGTGGAATCCTTGGGTTTTGGGAGTCCTTGAGAAGCGGCACGGAAGCATCCAACATCTATCGCTTCTAAATGTGCTTCCATGCGAATTTTCCAATAAGGAAAATCGTCTCCCTCGAACATGGGAGGAGGTCCATCCCCATGGGACATCTTTACTCTAGGCGGTTAAGCCTAATTTAGAGCAAACCGGCTCCGATACCACTTGAAAGGATCAAGATGCCCAAGAGGGGGTGAATTGGGCTAATTCTAAAAATTATTGCGGAATTAAACCTACTAGCCCATGATTCACCCCTCGGTGCCTATGTGTGTTCCTACACAATCGATCAACTAAAGTTTTGCACCCTAAGTTCCAATCCTATTCTAGCATGGCAATTCTATGAAAGTAATTGCGGGAATGTAAGTGCTAGAAAGTAAATGCGGAAAGTAAAGGGACAAGGAACACGGCGATCTTTTTCCGAGGTATCGGAGAGTCGCCACTCTCCACTAGTCCTCGTTGGAGCACCCGCGCAAGGGTGTAGCTCCCCCTTGGTCCTCGCAAGAACCAAGTGCTCTCTAGGGCTGATTCTTCGTCGCTCCGACGCGGTGAATCGCCAAGAACCGCTCACAAGATGAGTTGGGTCATCCACAAGCACCGCCGGATGATCACCAAGCTCCAATCACCACCAAGCCGTCTAGGTGATGGCGATCACCAAGAGTAACAAGCACAAACTCTCACTTGACCTCGCAAAGCCTAGGGAGAAGAGTGGATGCACACTAGCTACTCTCGATTGCTCATGAACTAATGGATTCTCAAATCTCTTCAAGTCATGAGGCTCTTGCAACTCTCTTGCTCTCACAAGGGTGGCTATCAGCTGATGAAATGAGCAAGAGAGCCGAAATGTAGAGAGTGGGGTTGTATTTATAGCCAAGGGCCAAAATCCAACCGTTACCTCGATTTCGGCTCAGATGTGAGCGCCGGACGCGTCCGGCGCTTTATGGAATTCAAACGGCAACCTAGCCGTTGGGCTACAGTGCGAGCTCCGGACGCGTCCGGCTCCTGCGTCCGGCGCGCGTCCGGCGCGCGACTGACCTGCGAGCCCGATTCCAGAACTCTCTGGTCCGCGTCCGGCGCACGCCGGACGCCAGACCCGCGCGTCCGCCGCTCAGGGCAGACCTTGGGACGACTTTACCGTGCGCCGGACGCGTCCGGCGCCCACGGCTGGCGCGTCCGGCGCCTGTTGAAGCTCCCGATTCCACTTGAATCGCGATCCTTTGAAAACGGCGACGACTTCAACACCTCTCAGGACTCTCAGGTAACTTCCTAGCGCTAAGATTTCACCAGTGTGCACCACACCTAAACCCGAGACTCAACTAGGTCAAGCTACCCATTTGCACCCCCCTTAATAGTACGGCCAAAGGAGAAAAACAAAGTCCTAACGACTAATCCGATGTCTCTCAACACCTTCGACAATCGGAACTAACCGTCCTTAACCTTGTCGTCCAACCTTTGAAAACCGAAACGATTTCCATCGTTAAGAGGGCATGCCAACCAAATTGCCTGAGATTCCATTACCATGACCTAACTCACATTGTTTCTGCAAAACACACGTTAGTCAAAGTAATCTACATTGTCATCAATCATCGAAACCCACATCAAGGGGCCTAGATGCTTTCACATGTGCGCGCTGTTTGGGCCTGCATGTGATTTTACTTAGCAATTCCTTGCTTGGTAGTTACCTCATCGGCGCAGTTCCATTAGAATCCTGGCGGTAAACGTTAGCACGCATGAAAAATGGCATCACGTTACCGTGTCACGGCGTTGCTTCACATCTGGTTATGTCTTGGGACACTTTTCGCGTGCTGTAACGGCATCGATGGAGAAGCCGATGACGAGTGAACGAAGTTTTCAAAGGGAGAGTGCGTGACGACCCGAATGAGTAAATGGAAAATCGAAAGCACATCACACCATCGCTTTGCTGCTTTTCGTTTGTCCCTTTCTTTCATACGAAACATTATTGTCACAACTTGCCACCGCAGAGGACGACTGCTATGATAACATGATGAATAAATGGATTATTGCTGATTGTACATCACCTCCTCTCTATGTCCCACAATGGGTATTATCCTCACTTCCTAGAAACAATCCCGGTTTGGTTGTCGGGGCTTGCCGATGCAGATTGTAATCCTGCTGTTGTTTAATTGAAAAGCTCTGTGTTGCTCAAAAAAAAAACAAATTATTCTTAACTTTGACCAAATATATACAAGACAATGTTGATATTTATGGTGCATAGTAAAGATCATCGTTGAATATATTCAAGATGAACTTATTTGAAGATACAAATGTCAATGGTATTTTTATAAATCTAGTTAAACTTAAGAAAATTTAACCAGCCTAAAACATTATCCAGTAATCTGTTTTTTTGGATGGAGAGTAGTCAACTTATACCTCTGGCAGAATAGTCACTACTTCCAATTTTTTTTTTTAGAAAAATAGGTTTCCACCGCTTTTTATTGCAAAAAAGTGCATAACAGCATTTAGGTTCAGTATAGCGTCATCGCCTGACACAACTCCAGCCTCATGGCTCATAACAGGATGTTCGAAATGTAAAACTGGCAACATAGGAATAAGCTCCTCTTCGCTTGCATCAACAGGAACAGTCATCTCCGCGCTTGCCTCACTGCTTCCAGACGCAGCTCCTGGGGCCGAAGACTGAGCATCCGATGGATCCCACCCGGATGACGACTCCCTCCTGTTATCACTACTTCCAATCAAATATATGAATGGTTGACAAGGGTATGTTGTACCACTAGAGTAAAAAATAGGAATATATACTTGCTAAAAAGTTATAATGAAATTAATAAGGCTAATCTTGAGCTCTCAATCTATATAACTTATATTGTTCAAACGTCAACAATTTTATTGGAGTGTAAAATGTAACAAAATTAGATGGACTTACATTTAAGATTAGAACAAGTACTAATGTGCACTATCTTTCATACAATTCTTTTAAACTTGATCTGTACCATGCACTCAACATTCCTTAACTCTGAACTGGTGTCGTGTCTCCTCAGTGCTCATACCACGTAGTACAGTATACTAGCAGAAAATTGCAATTTTGGCCGGCATCTTCATTAGCGCAGAGAATGGCATCCCGTATCAATCTTAATCTCACCGGTCGGTGGCTGCGCGCCTCGGGCTAAGCACCTGCACCGCAAGTAACCCAAACCCAAGCCTGTCTTCCAATGCAAGTGACTGACCCGACTCCGACCCATTCATCATCATAACACACACGCTCGGCGAATCAAACCACCACCCGATTTGTTTGTTTACCCCCCGAAAATTTGCCGTCGCCTCGTCTCGCTCCCCCCGTCCGTCCCTGCGCAGCCCCCAGCCAGATCCGGCACCGCCCGCTCCTCGATCCCCGCACCCCACGCCCGCAGGTGAGGAAGCGCCGGACACCGATCCGCCCGCGCGCGCCGCCGCCATTCCTCCCTTCCGTTGTTCTGCTCACGTCGCGTGCGTGCGTGCGTGCCTTCTCTCTGCAGGCCGGGACCGGTGGGGGCGCGCGCCGGGTAGGAGGAGGAGGAGGAGGAGGAGGAGGAGGAGGAGAGGAAGGGCGGCATGGCGGCGCCGCCGGCGAGGGCCCGGGCCGACTACGACTACCTTATCAAGCTGCTCCTCATTGGGGATAGCGGTGGGTGCTGCTAGATCTCTCTCTCTCTCTCTCTCTGTCTCAGTACACGGGTGTGTGAGGGCACCATACGCGCGAGCGCCTTCGTGGGATCGGAGTTAGATTCGGGCATACGACCATGCTCCGGTTGCCTGTGGTCGTGTTCGCTCGATTGATCCGTCTTTCGTCTGCTGTAGAGAGCGGATGAGATGTTGCGTGCTTGCTGGTTCTTCAATCATTTGTGCTTTCTACCTAACGTAGCATACGTTAATCAGTAGGTTATTAGCATCTTTGGCGCATTAGTCTGAGATGCGAAATTGAGCACTGGTGAGAAGGATGGATTGTGCCTTCCTCTGAGTTCTGAACATTCACTTGTTAAATCGCTGTGGGTGTTTTTTTCCCCTAACTTGATGAGCATTCACTTGTGGAAACTCTTTGGGTAAATGAAGATGCGCATTGGAAATAGTCCAATTTGTGGAAATGTCCTTTACAGCCTCCATGTTCTGTAAGTTGGTAGACTGGTTCAAAGGTTGACATGTTGAACTGATACTTCCTGGTTAAGTGATTATTTGTTTTACCCGTTCTTGCATTGAGCAGAGAGACTAGAATATTCACATCAAACTGCACCGAAGTTATGAGGGTCTCTAGACAATGTAGAATTATTTATTGTTAGTCTGTACCATGCTTGCTGTTCTATCTTTTAAATAGTTATTTGCTTGTTAGTCTGTACCATGTAACCATGAAATTGAGTACTCAATGAAACCCATGGAGTTTTTGTGGGGCAGATAACTTGTAAAAGTGGTAGCTGCTGGATGTTACACGGAGCAGTGAATTGTTGAATTAATATTCCTGAGTTTGAAACTGCCTCTGCGGAAATTTAACTAAGGTTTTGCCAGGAAACATGCCTCAACTTAATAAGAGCATTGCCATGTTCTCTCTATGTTATATTTTATTATCTATATTTGCATATTTCCTGGATATCCTTACTACTGAGACTGACAAAGTGTTTCTAGGCACACAATGGTGATGGATTCCATTGTCATCCATGTCTGCATGATTGGTTTTGAGCTTATCTAGTTTTTTATTGAAGTTTGTTGGTTCATGACATAACCTTGGCATTGTACCTATTCATGAGTATTTTTCCAGTAGCTGTATTGTGAATTTGTGATAACATGTAAACGGTAGGTCTTGGTAGCTACAGCACAAGTTTATGTTTGTCACTGAATAGTTCATTCATAAGCTAGTGCATGTTCATCAGTAAAGTTTTTGATTGCGTCAATTGTGTGATCTCTTTTAATCCTTATCTATGTTCAGGTGTTGGCAAGAGTTGCCTCCTCTTGCGGTTCTCTGATGGTTCCTTCACTACAAGCTTTATTACCACAATTGGGTAGGTCCCTTGGTGTTTCAAGATTGTTAAACTGCTCATCATGCTTTCTTGCATCAAATCAGAATTCATCATTTGTTATTTACTCCACAATGATTTCAGACCTGTTACTTGTGCAGTATTGACTTTAAGATACGAACAATAGAACTGGATGGCAAACGTATAAAGCTACAGATTTGGGATACAGCGGGCCAAGAACGCTTCCGGACTATTACCACCGGTATGATGTTTTGTTTCATTTCTGATTTGACACTTTGAAACTATATGATGCTTTGAAACTATATGACGACCCTTCTACTTTATTTTACCTCAGCGTACTACCGAGGAGCTATGGGCATCTTGCTGGTTTATGATGTCACTGATGAATCTTCTTTCAACAGTAAACTCTTAACCATATACTTCAATTCCTTAATGCCTCCATTTTAAACTATTTTACCATTTGTTTGCAATTGCTTCATCTAAAATACAGACATCCGAAACTGGATTCGGAACATTGAACAACATGCCTCTGATAATGTCAACAAAATTTTGGTTGGCAACAAGGCTGATATGGACGAAAGCAAGAGGGTACATACCTAAACTCATTGTTCTCCTTAAATGTTTGACTGATTTCACTCTGTATTATTTGTTTGAAGTTTGAAATCAATAGTTGCTTAAGTTTCCTTCAATTAGCTAAATAATAAATCTTCTTGGTACTATTGCTTCAGGCTGTACCTACTGCAAAAGGACAAGCCCTTGCTGATGAGTATGGGATCAAGTTTTTTGAAACGGTATGTTGCTTGCCAGACTTGAGTGATACCTTCAGCAAACAGTTATTTAATAAAATGAAAAAAATGGAATTTTTATTTGTTTTAATCTTACAGATTTCTGTGTCTTTCAGAGTGCCAAGACAAACCTGAATGTGGAGCAAGTGTTTTTCTCCATCGCACGTGACATCAAGCAGAGGCTTGCCGAGACTGATTCAAAGCCTGAGGTATAAATAAACAAATAACTCTGCTTAGATATGCTTGGCATTCCATTATTCATCGTGTTCGGTGTTCTGAGCGATATATCCTTGCACTGTAGGACAAGGCAATCAAAATTAACAAGCCAGACCAGGGTTCTGAGGCACCAGCTGCCCAGGGATCTGCCTGCTGTGGCTCATAAGCAGATGCACAATGGCCATAATCATTGGTTATTTGACATTATTTATTTCCCGGTTGGCTGTTATAGGAAGAATTTGAAGAAGCCACTTATGATATACTGATGTGGTTGTACTCGTGTTTGCTTCCATTCTTTGAAGCAACCACCTCTTGCTGTTGCAAACCTCCCCCCCCCCCCCACCCACCCACCCCCTACAGTGTGTAATGAATGAAATCCATGTCGTTGGGTTTGCATTATCGATTAATGCATGGAATAACGTGTCGCTATGGTGTGAATTGTTGTGTGCTTTTTATGTTGCCGTTCTATCAGCTGTCTTTTGTGCCTGGTATGTCTGTTTGCACGGAAGGTTTGAATCGTCGATTTGGAAAATAGGAAAACGGAAATGGGACAGGTGCATGTTGTAATGTTTGAAAAAAAAATCTTTATATATACTACAATTGTATACTATATATATACTACTATAAGGCAGCTTGTCAAAGAGGAGGGCAGTCCAATATCAGCGAATTCCGTACGCCGTGCACCGTGTTGCCTAGCACGATGTTGTTCCGGCACTTGGCACAGTTCTCCGACGGTGCCAGGCTCAAGTCCAAACAGATCCCACCGGCACAGCCAGCGCCAACGTCGGCTTGCTCAGCCAACGTCGCGTTCGCGTTCCCAGAGCCCGTTTCACTTTCGGTGTCGGCTGCCGCAGTCCGGTCACGGTGCCGACGCATGTGCCCGCCCAGCGCCTGGCCAACCGCGAACTCGAGGCCGCAGATCGGGCAGCCGTGCAGCCGCCTCGGCGCGCACTCGCCCTCGCGCGGCTCGTCCAGCCTCGTCCGGCGTAGTAGCCCCGTGTCGCCGCCGTAGGGGTAGGCGTAGTAGGGCTTGGGACGCCTGTGGCTGGCGCGGTGCCCGCCCAGCGCCTGGAACGTCGGGAACCTCCGGCCGCACGTCTTGCACTCGAACACGCGCCCGCGCCGCGCGCGCCGAGCCCCGCCGTCGTGCTCACGCCGCCTTGTTGCCGCCGCCGCGAGAGCAGCATGAGGACGCTGGCCGCGTCCACGCCCACGCCGGTTTCCATCTCCTTCCTCGCCGGCCGGTCTACTGCACTGCACTGCACGGCTTGCTCTCTGCTCCGAGCTACTGTACTCGATGGTGCAATGCGAATGCGATGGTACGTGTCCGATGAGAGCCATGCGACGTTGGTGACTATATATAGCGCGACGTGCGGGTAGCTTTACTACTTGAGTAGGAGTATTAGCAGTGGGAATTGACTCGAGAGTGTAAAAAGTTTCTAGATGTCGGTATGCCTTTTCTACGCTGCGGTTTGGAAGGACTTAATTGGGCTCAGTAAGAAACGCACACGTAGAGCGCAAAGCACCACCAAGCTGCCAGAATTAATGAATGCGTGCTGGCATGCGAGCGTCGTCGGCCGCCGTTGGATTGCCCAGGTTCTGCATCCGCGCCTGGAGCGAGCGAGCCGCAGTCGTGCTAGCCCTGGCGTCTGGTGGTTCGGCCTTCGGCGTTTCACACCTGGGTTGGTGGTCGTGGCTCAAACTGGACTGCCGGAGTGGCAGTAGGCCAGTGGCGTGCTGGCACGTTAGCTGGACCTGACCTGAATTCTTCATGTCACGGAAGTCAGAGCGCAGATTCAGCAGTCAGAAAGCGTCAGAAACAGGTACATGGATTGGTGGTTCAGGACTTCAGGTTCAATGGCCTAGTCAGCGGTTCTCGATCGATCGATCGCCTGAATTCCTAATCGGGTTGGTGTGGTTATAAGCCCTCCGGTCTGGCCGGCTAAACATAATATTTGACCAATTGCAGGGAACGTTGCTTGACAGTAGATAGTACTACACTACTTTTGTATAACACGAAGTCCACCAACCACCGCGAAATTTGTTCTTTCATTCGATCGGTCCACGACAGCAGCACCTGTGGTTCATTTCCGGGTCCAGGTGGTCAGCTTGATTCTGACCAGGTTCCAGTCACACCAACCCCCGTATGTAGTAGTATAGTACGTACTGTAGTACGGGCTAGCATTCATTGTACGGCACATGTATCAACGGGAGCAGGCTGAACGAGCTGCACGTTTGGGAAATCGGCCGTGACGCAGCGAGACTACAGACAGAAGTGGAAAGCCAGGGGCATCAACTCAAGTCGTCACTGGATTCTGAACCGGGGTGAACTGAGGCTGCGCGGATGCCACGACCAGGCGGCGGGCTGGCCGGCGCGCCGTGCGAACGAGATCCGTCAGGCGGCGAGCGCAAAGCCGCGTAGGCTGCGGGAAAGCGCAGCGGGTCAACCAGCGGCTGCTCGACTTCGTTCAAGTTTTTCCTCACCGGCCGACTTCAGACTTCTGAGCGATGACGCTCGCACGTGTCAGGTGGTCATGGAACCGTCAAAAAAAAAACAATACCTAACCTATTTTTCCACTATCACGATTTTTTTGGTAGTAAAAGAGGTTTTTTTTTTTGACGGGGTGGTAGTAAAAGAGGTGCAATGCAAGGATGATCGTTTCTATGGCCTTGTTTAGATTGCAAATATTTTCAACCCGATGAATAGTAGTACTTTTTTGCCTTATTTGACAAATATTGTCCCAATCGATGGGAATTAACCAGCCAAAAGATTCATCTTGATTTCCAACTAAACTGTGCAATTGGTTATTTTTTTACCTACATTTAATGCTCCATGACGTACGGATAAAAATTGATGTGATGGAGAGAGAGTGAAAAAACTTGGAATTTGGAGCCTATGGTGCAATGCAAGGATGATCGTTTCTATGGGAGCGTGTGTACTGACAAGCGGGACCTATAAGCTTAGAGTGGGCCGCCCTAGCATGTCGAAATAAGGCCGAAAGTGCACGTCGGCCTAGACACCAGCAGAGACAGTTTGGGCCGGCCCAACGTAGACTGGGCTACCGTCACGTGCCACCGTGGCACGGCAGACGGCACAACCTACCGGCTTCCCGGCTTCCCTTCTGTTTCGTCGTCCGTCTCCCCCATCTCGCGCTGCGCTACTGCCGGCTGGCCCGAGCCCCGACGACCACCGTCCTCCGCTCCCCGCCGGCGAATCCTTCCTCCTCCTGCCGCGATGGTAGGTGTTCCCCATCTCCTGCCCTCCTCCTCCCCCGTCCCTCCTCGCTCTACCGCGCACGGGCAGCGGCGCTGCTGCCGGTCCTCGTGATCCGCCCCGATCCATCGCTCCGAGATCCAGCCTTTGTGGCGGGCCACGCCGTTCGTTCTCCCCTCGCCCGTGCCCCCAGATCCGGCTGTTGTTTCATTTCTGTTTGCTGCAAGCGCTGTGGGATCTGCGAATGGTGGTGGCCTCGGTTTTGTTTAGTTTAAAGGGTTGAGCCTTTGTTTGATGCAGGAGACCTGCCCGTCGGTGAAGAACATCCTCTTGCTGGACTCGGAGGGGAAGCGCGTCGCCGTGAAGTACTACAGCGATGACTGGCCTACTCTGTCCGCGAAGCTGGCCTTCGAGAAGTCGGTCTTCGCCAAAAACCCAGAAAGCGAATGCTGGGACGGAAGGTAATTTGCATCTGATTTTTCTCTTATATGGAAGGAGCTGTTTTCCACCGATGGTGAGCCTCGGTGAGCGTTGTTGTGCTGGCTTAAGGCAGTCCAGAGTACTTGATTTTAGCAGTATCACTTCATAATGAACTCATGAGTGTGATGTATTGTTATAATCCGTTCTATATACGCTGATGCTGGGCAAGAATGCTGCCGTGGAATATGACTTTTTGTATAGAAGTAGAACCACTTCTTCGATGTTAAATTACAGTGTTACACTATTCTTGTTTTGATTCTTTTGCTGTGCAACGTGTTAATTTGTGGTCTCTATATGCCATTTTATTCATTGTTTTATTTGATGACATGGCTTATATATTCAAATTTACAAATCATCTGCTCCTCTACCCCTACATTCCAGATTGTAAGACGTTTTAGCTTTTCTAGACATATATAGCTTTTGCTATGTACTTTGATATACACTATGTCTAGATATGTATAGGAGTAGAACCACTTCTTCGATGTTAAATTACAGTGTTACACTATTCTTGTTTTGATTCTTTTGCTGTGCTGCGTGTTAATTTGTGGTCTCTATATGCCATTTTATTCATTGTTTATTTGGCATGGCTTATATATTCAAATTTACAAATCATCTACTCCTCTACCCTACATTCCAAATTGTAAGACGTTTTAGCTTTTCTGGACATATAGCTTTTGCTATGTACTTTGATATACTATGTATAGATACATAGTAAAAGCAAAGTATATAGGAAAGCCAAAACGTCTTACAATTTGGAATGGGGGGAGTATATATTATTCATGTCCTCCCTTGTCCTCTTTTAACCTCAGTCACGGCATTGTCTGTACTAGCTCCCACTAACACCACAAATCTGTAAATGAGCCTGTGCTAATCTTACATCTGACTGACCTTAATTTCTCCTTAAACATAAACATGCAGATGTGACTGATTTTTTTTTCCCTTCAAGTATTTAATATTTTTAGTTGCTTCTCTTTAACAGCTGAGATTGTAATGTTTGATGGTCAAATTGTGGTATACAAGTTCATCCAAGACCTGCACTTTTTGTTACTGGAGGAGAAGAGGAGAATGAGCTTATTTTAGCATCAGTTCTTCAGGGATTCTCTGATGCCGTTGAACGACTTCTCAAGTTAGTTCCCTATATTTA
>JAENPR010000937.1:0-254200 GCA_018135685.1 Themeda triandra
AACCGACTTGAGGAATTCCTCTTGCAATAAGGATTGCAAGCATATCCCAACCAACTTAAGGAGGAATGGCAATATGATCTCTATATCGTAACCCTTTCTTAGAGCAACACAGTGTTTCCGCAAGTGAGAGAAGCTTTTCCAAAAGCCACACTTGTTCAACCGAAGGACTTTTAACTATCCCACAAAAGCTCTTATAAAACAACTTTTTCAAAGCTCACAGCTCACAGTTGTTTTTTCAAAAGCCACAATCCAATCAAAAGGACCTTAAACCTTACTATCGGGTCATGTCTCTACCTAGCAGCGATTTAGCAAGGGTCACTGGGTCAAGACACCTGATATCACACTCCAACTACATTGAATATGATAGGAGGCTACCAGCGATTTTTCCTGGTACCTTGTTGGGGGATTGCACTGGTAACGTACAACATGCAGGAAGTACATTTATTTAGATTGGATTAGTAACAGACTACTTAAGACATTGTTTCATGATTTGATTAGTTGGACCACCGACCACACCGAATTATAAACAAAATCATATAGATTATTAGATAACTCAATGGTAAGAATATTTGTTTCACAGTAAAGTGAATTGAAGTCGAAGTCAAAGAGTTCAAAGCCTATTATTATGTTGTTTTTTTATTCTTTATTTCTATTGTAACTATTATTCATACCTGTCGAGAAATTTGCTATTATAGGACTCCATATAAAAAGTGGCTTCGCTAAAATAGGATTTTAACATTGGTTTCTCCAAAATAGGACTTCAAATGTTTTCTTCTTGTTTCACATGACATTTTGTTCCTTTTAATCAAATTTATGTCATTAAATACATGTTATTTTTTTCATTTAGTGACCATATTGCCCTTCCCTAATCCTGGTCTATCCTCGATTCATCTACGAGACGGGTTCCGTGCGCCCAATTCCACTTCAGCGGTCGTTCTTGGTTTCTATTCGAGCGAACGATCCGACCGTGCCTCTCCTTTCCTTTCCCGTCCCGTTCTCTTTTATTTTTTTCCCAGTGCACGTGACCAGCCGTCAAAGAGGATGTCGCTCCCCAAAAAAAATTTCCGCAAAATATTCCTCACCCCTTCCACGCACCTACCCACCAGTGATTTTGAACAACGTCGTTCATTCATCTTCTTCCTCATCCAGGCCCTGCCCTACGCAGCCGTCGTGGGCTCGCCGGTTCCGGCCCCGGCTCCCGCGTCGCGCAGTGCCGGCCTCCGACCACCACCGGCCTCTTCTTCGCGTTAACCGCCACCGGATCTCGTCCCGGCTGTCCTCCCCTGCCTTGGACGGCCACCTCTTCGGGCGACCTCGTTGGGATTCGATTCGAGGGGTCACTGGTCAGTGTTCTTCAGGATTCGTCGCAAGGTACTACTGCTATTTTCTCTCTCATTTCGATGTGATTTTGCATTGTTGGGGATCCGATTCGAGGTTGGTTTTTTAGGTTTTCACTTTTCTGAATCTGTATGGTGTTCATCCTCGGTGTGCTGCGCGGGCAGTGTCGTCGTCGTCGTGCGACGAGCCAGCCCTGGTGAACACCACCTCCCTACGCAGCCGCTCCTCTTTTCCTTCGCCCTAGTCGTGCTATTCGTGTTTTCATGGTCGGCCTCAACGTCTGGCTGCATGTATTGCTGCATTTTAGGTCCCTTCCTCACTAGCGTCTAGGGAAAATTAATCTGCATTGGCATCAGCTTGATGCTACGAATTGAGGATTATATTACTCTAAATTGCCAATCTGTGGTGAGGAGAAATAGCATGATAGACTAGATAGATAGATGTTGCCTGAGTCATTGACAGACGATAGATTTTCAGAGATTGGTCACTCCAAATTACCAATCTATGCATTTGTGATTTGGATTGTATCTCCTATTAGGTTGGATTAACTAATTATGAACTTACAAGAACAAATTATATTGTTGCTGATTAATCCTATTAAGTGATTGTGAATTATTTATGAAATGCATGTAATTAAAAACCATAGATTGTACATATTTGTATATGGAAGTTGTACATACCTAAATTGTGTTGTTGTGTTTCCTCACTACCAAATGAATAGTGTTTCTGTGTCTATTAGAGTGCATTTGTGGTGTATGTCTATGGTGGCGTTCAGCGGACTACATAAATGAATTTGATAACTCTGTTGGTCATTAGGTGTTTTGATCCTAACAAGTAATCACAATTTTTTTTACTACCTACTGAAGTTTTCTGAATTTGAGTCTACATGCCGTTTTTCTTTCAGCTGCACTGTTTTTTAGTCTGTCAAGTCAATTTTGAAACCAAGATAGCACTTGCTGCATGTGCTTTCTGAAACTAGGAACAAAGTCTCCATTTGATTTTGTTATTTATTGTTTAGTTGTAGCATTTTTACACCACTTTCTATTATGTTATTGCCTCAGCAAGTGATTTTAGGCCTTTAGTCTTTAGGCAGTGACATGCTTAGAACCCTATCTGTTCATGTCCGGGTTCTTTTACTAGTCCCTCATTAAACCAAGGGACTTTGTCTAACCTCTGACCCAATGAAATATGGTGAATGGAACTGCAAATATGTGTTTTGTTTTTGAGACACATTCAAGCATTAGAGGTTAATGAAGTCAATTTGGGTTTAACCACATAAGTTTCACAGGCTAGCTTATGTCTATAAGTTGTTGTAAATAAGTTATGTCTTTCTAAGTTATGTCATGGTAAATTATACTTTTTAATCATGCCCAGGTATATATTTAATGATGTCTAAAGTATACCATAACCTAGTGAGCTACTGTAATAATTTTACTCCTTAGAGCCAATTACCCAATTCTAGTAATTTTCCTTATAGATAGTAAGTTTTAAATATATAATGTTCCAGTAAATTTGATTGACATGGCAATTGTGTATGGTTAACCAAACTTTTTGAATGGTGCTTTCTTACTATAATAAATCATTATATTCGTGTTACATGTGTACTATAAAAAATCATGCTTGAATTATACTGTAATCTAAGTAAGTTTACTCTTATATCCTTGCTTGGATTATCGTATTTTTCCCTTTGAGTAAACCTTGGATATAAATCTTTTTTAGTAATCTTTATGAACTTATGGTAAATCCAAATGGTAAAATAATGTTTCTCTAGTTACCTGTGAGGATCTGGGAGTTCATGTTGTACACATGTCAATATTGCTTTTTACACCAGGCTATGTTGCTTTGTTTTGATTTTATCCATGTTCTGGTTTTCTTTTTCACAATTGGTGTAGGAAATAGTGCATCTGAACAACTGGCGGCTCCTTTTCTATAGAATTTATCTGAAGAACTCACAACTCCTCTTCTATAGAATTTACTCATCTTTAGTACCATGAGGCTACCGGTTGGAGTAGAAATGCCTAGCAAATGATCTTAGTGGTTTTTTTATATTGTCAATATGTACTCATAACAAGATGTCAGATTGTAGTACTTACTAATTAGATTTTATTGTAATCACCATTTGGTCTTCTCGTTTAGCCTATTCGCTTGAATTTATCTGACCAACTAAATAGAGATGTTGATCTAACTATTCAGGTTAAACAATCTAAATAGGCTATGTATTTGATATTCAATAATTATGGTCCGTTGTTAGTATGGGCAGCCCAGGTTTAGTTAAGGGGTCCTATTAAGCTGCTATTAAGGTTATGTTTAGGATTGCTGCCTATGAAGTTTGCTTTCTACTAAGCTTTCTAGCTGACAGCATCCTATGTACACAAGATGGTTATGATGATTTGTAACTGCGGTTTTGTTAAGTTTCTGAATTGCCATCCTCCTTGCTAGACCATATGTCAACATTTATTCCTGAAATCTTTTTTCTTTTTAGTTTTCACAATAACCTGATTCCATAATTGCTCTATTATTAAGTGATTCTGTTTTTCTAAATGAAATATATTTGCTACAGATGGCCGATAAGGGAGAAGGTTCTGCTGAAGTCAAAATGTCAAAATTAATTCATACGCCGGCGTCTTCTATGAATGATGTAAGAAATTGTGATTTGGCATTTCTCTTTCTTTATTTTTGTTTAATTTAAGTAGCAGTCAAATAACCAAATGTTTTTCATGATTTTATTAACTATCTTAGTTCATTTAGGCATCTAAGTCTTCTGATTCTGATGATATTGAAATCATTGATGAGGATGGTACTGAGAGTGGTGCCGAGAGCACCAAACTTCAAATCTTTGTGTTCCCTTTTTAAATATTCATGATTTGTATGTACTTAGCTGATGTTCTGTAAGTACCTGTTTATGTTCTATAAGTACCTAATTGATGTTCTGTAGGTACCTAGTTGGTAGTGTAGGCTAATTGCCAACTCCTCCTTGAGGTGTGTCCCCCACTTATACTTATGGATATGCATGCTCCTGTGGGATTTCATTTTCCTATTTTTTACCTTAAGCCACTTGCATTTACCCTATTATGAAAACCATGCCATTTGTACACTTTTTTAATTTTTCGGAAGCATATGTAATAGCTTTTCACTAACCTCAATTAGATCAAACAATCTTGGTGTTGCTTTCATTTAGATCAAACAGTCTTGGTACTGCTTCACTTGGTATGCTTTTCTATTGAACTATTATTCTTAGTTAAAAGCTTATCTTCAAATTTTAGAAGGCTGCAATTTGTATCTTTTTCATGTCTATCTTATCTCCTGTTTATGAACACGTATAAGGACAAGGGTATATTAGTGTAGGCCTAAAATTTTTCCCAGTAAAATGACTAAGTTGATACAAAGTGCACATAAATGCATGACATAACTTGTGTTGTATAACTTAGTTGTGTAATAACTTACAAATATAAGTTAGGTTATATAACTTAGTTTTACCTCTAACTTTGCATCATAAGTTAAGACTACTAGCTTTACTAACAGTTATGTAAGTTCACCAAATTTTTTAGTCTAAGTTTGAGTTCTAACTTAGCAAATATAAGTTAGGTTGTATAACTTAGTTTCATCTCTAACTTTGCATTATAAATTAAGACTACTAGCTTTACTAATAGTTTGGTAAGTTCACCAAATTAAGTTCGGTTTATAACTTAGTTTCATCTTTAACTTTGCATCATAAGTTAAGACTACTAGCTTTACTAACAATTTTGTAAGTTCACCAAATTAGTTAGTCTGACTAAGTTTGACCACTAACTTAACAATATAAGTTAGGTTTTACAACTTAGTTTGACCTCAAACTTTATATCATAAGTTTAATTTACTAATAATTATGGTTGGTTAGTCTCGACTAAATTTGACTACTAACTTACCAATATAAGTTATGTTGTACAATTTAGTTTGATCTCTAACTTTACATCATAAGTTAAGACTACTGTCTTTACTTCTGACTAACTTACCAATATAAGTAGGTGAACAAAGAAATATTTGTATTGTTTGTTAGAATAGTTGTTTCTCTCATTAGATATACTAATTTGGCCAAATTTAATGAACTTCGCTCAACACGAATCTAATATTTGGGTCACATTTTATTCAACTTAACTACAACGAATCTAATAGTTGTCGTTTTTAAAAAAGATGAAGTATTTTTATACACTTGTTTTGCATTTGGACAAGTTTTACAGAACTAAGCCATGTTCTACTATGTATCATTCGATGTCTTTGTAAATAAATTTTGATGTTTTACATGTTTGCAGATCTTCCCATTGAAGACAGATGTATGTCCAAATGTCTTGGTTATAGAGATCCTTCAAATTATCATAGTTGCTGAATTTATGAAAGTTATCTATGTATCCATGTTATGTTTGCAAGTTTGGATTATATTATGAGATTTGTTCTATATTATAGGATGTAAAAGTTACTTTTATTTGCTCCCCCACCCTTTTCTATCCCTATTCCCATGTCCCGAATGATTTTAGGTTTGCTAAAAAAGAAAAAAGCTGCTGGAAAAAACATAAAGATAAATATAAATTTTGTAGCTTAAAAATGTTTTAGCTTATAACTGTTAAGTTTGACCTTTAAGTTACAATTGTTAAGTTTGGCTTTTAAGTTTTGGCCTTTTAAGTTATGCATAAACACTGCACTCATGAAAGAAAAAGAAAAATGTTGGCGCAAAAAGAAAAAAAGTGAAAGAGAGAGAAAAAAAGAAAGAGAATGGTGGGAGCGTATGCACGCATAACCTGATTGCCTAATGAGGAAAGTGGTGGGATTTTATTATTTCCTAAAATAGAAATATTAATGTTGTCGATCGTTCGCTAGATACGTTCCTAATAAACGTTCGCTATTTAGTCGCCCCTTCCGTGCGACATTCTTTGTTCTTCCCGTAGAGACGCGATGCCGCCTTTGCCTAAACCCTGAACACCGCGCCGCCCACCGCCCGCACGCCACCCGGCACCCACCGGCCGTCGCTCCTCGTCGTCCATCGAGAAACTAATTTATACTATAATTGAATTCTTCCAAAATAGTGGGAAGTCTGGATCTCACCCTCTAACCCCACAGCCCGGGCTTCCCACCCTCTTCACCTCCTCACCCACATCTAGACTCCCTCACACGCCCATCCGTGATTATAGGAAAAGTTTTAGGTAACAAGTCCGCGATATCGGTGGCACCCGCGTGCCGCGATTTCCTCGGCTATCTCCTGATCGGCGCTATCGGGTGCTAACGGCCTGCCTCGTCCCCTTCCCCGAGCTCCTCCCCGCCGCCACCTCTTCTCCGCCGGCCCCCCCACCCAACTCCCGCCGCAGACGCCGATCCACAGCGGCTCTGCCTCGCACGCCGTCGCTGTAGCTGCGCCTGCGCCCTCCAGCGACCGCACGCGTGCCCCCGTACCAGCGCGGCAGCGCCACGGGACCCCTTCTCCTCCTCGCCGCACGCCGGCGGCGGGGACACGCGCGCGGCGGTAGAGGCAGGGCCGGCCCGTGCGCGCGGGCTCCGACCCGCTCCTCATCGTCTGCGGCTGCTTCAGCGTCGTCACGGCCGCCACAGCGCTGCTCTGCGTCGCCGTCAACGTCGTCTCCGCCGTCCAGTCCTTCCGCACCGTCTCCGCTCCGACGTGCGTGCCCCGCCCCGCCCCAGTGCGAGTTGCAGTGCACATCCATGTCGTGAGCATGCCGCACCTCTCAAGCGGCTGCAGCGCACATCCACTGTTTCTCATTTGAATAAAAATTTTGTTGCAGGTATATTGTTCGACAAAATGTCCCTAAAGCCATTACTTGCAATGCCATTATTGTGTTCAGATGTATACCTGGAACGGTTGAGATACGATGTAGCCATGGCAGAGGAGGGGAATCAGAAAGTATCAGGTGAGATTAGCGTCACTGCAGATACAAAATTCATTGGTTGGTTTATTTATTTGCCATGTTTTTTCTTTCTTGAGCTCTGACATCAAACTGACCTTATGGCTCAGATTGTGATAGTAAGTTCAGATGGAAGAATATGCAAGTTCCTCATCAAATGGATGCTGCAGCCAGGTAGATCATTTTGGTGAGAAGTTTCTCATTCTCCTTCCTGGGAGGAGAGCGTTGTTAATTTCTCATTTGTTTGTTGTGAAGCAGCAAGAGACGAGGATGGCGACGACGGCAAGTAGGGATTTCTGAGGGCAGCAACAACTTATCGGCATCGGTGGCCACGAGAAAAGAGCTACAGGTGCCTGCGCTGCATGCTCTACCTACCTGCCAGCTTGGTGTTTCTCTGAATAATGCTGAGTAGTGAGTACACAGCAACTTACTGAACTTTTTTTTTTTTCTATAACAGTAGTGATGTTTTCTGTTTTCTGTTTCTAACTGTACGCGAAGTCTAACGAAAATTTGCCATTTCTTTGTAGTGTTGAAGCCTGATAACAGACTACCAAAGCTTTAGCTCTGTATTTTATTTTAATTTTAACACAATATTTTTTTCAAAAAATTACCTTAAACTAGAAGATAATTGTGAGTTGGTACAGAATCTCTTGGTCAGTGTCTCTTTAATATTTCGGGGTCCATGGGCTCAAGACGATTGCGTGCACATATACATTTATGATATCAAGCAGGTGTTGCTGCTCTTTGCTTGCCGACACGGCCAAAGTTAGTTTGGAAAATATGCAATGGTGCCTGTAGGAGTTTTGTAGTACATAAATCTATATATGATCCAATCTGGAGTCTGGAGTCTTGGAAAAGACGCTGAACCTGGATTGTTCTAAATGATCTTAGAAAGATGAGAATTTCTATATGATCCAATCTAGATTCTGAAATGAACTTGGATTGTTCAATTCGTTTTTCCATCTTGCATTTGGTTGATGCATAAAAATTTGTTTGATATTTGGGAATGAGAAACCAATAAAAAATCTATTTAATTGAGTCAGTAGATAGGGAGCAGATTGTTGTCAAGCAGGGACTAATTGGCATTTTTCAACAGTTCTTTATGTCTTAATTCTTTATCTGATCATGGTTCATTTCTTGAAGCGCCGTTAGTTATGCTTGTCTTGTTAACTTTATTTTTATGAATGTTCCTGTTCCATGGATGAAAATCTATTTGAGCACTCAGTGAGTGGCCTCATGTTAAACCTATTTATGTTTTGAGGATGCTTGCCAACATGATTCATCAATGAGATCTGGAATAGTATGTGATGATCTTCTATGCTTCAGCAGCTGATTATCAACAATGGGCCCTTTGGGTCTTCCCTGAGGAGACAACCCAGCTATCTCTTCATTTTGATAATTCTACACCTTATTGATTCTGTGATAATAAAGTTCTCTATGGCAGAGAGGTGGTCGTTCTTGTCATAATATTGGATCTAGATCTTTTAAAACCAAGTATTACCGAGATAAACCAATTTGTTGTATGTTTTTCATTACCAAATGTGATCTTCTATGCTTCAACACCTGATTATCACTACTTTACCAGCTATCCATCCAAGGAGCCCACCATGTAATCACTCTGTACCGAGCGGCCCGTGCAGTGGGTCACGAGACTGGAGGATGGAAGACACGACACACACACCTACATTATTAGTGGCATGGGGCTCCATCGATCTGCCTCCTCCCCCAATGTTAGCCTCTTTATCTCCATGACTTCACCTTCCACCAGATCTTGCAATGCTATTTTGAGTGATCACAGGATTACAGCTCTGGAGTTGTTGGTGATTGTATTCCATGTTCAATGCTGATTGTAATCGATTCTTTCTCCTCGACATTTGCGGAGGTCCATAAGATGGGGGCTCTTTGGGAGACTCAACAGGATACCTGTATCTTTGCCTAGCATGTGTTGTCAGTCATTTTGGGGATTTTGAGGACACAACTCCATTGTACAGAAAAGTTCATATATTTCTGGGCTATCCTGTGACTTATGAAGTACTGATAGGTCATGATAATGTATTGCCTCTCATTACCTCTTACTTTTCTGTGATTTGCTAATACTAAAATATGTTTGGGCTAGAAGCAATTGGATTATAATTACTATACTCGCCATATTTGTTCGGATCGATTCGGCGCGCGTCGCTGTGTCGATGCGCTCAGGTTTTGTTTCCTATGATGAATGGATCTGGATTAATTGTGCAGCTGCGCGCAGGTGGACTTGGGGCTCAACGACAACAGCTGTGCGAGGGGGGTGGTGCCAAGCGGCATGTCCACTGGTACGTGTGCCTGTCTCCTCTTCATCCACCATGCGATTATCGAGATTATTGAGTGCTCTGTGTTGCTCTATTCCTCAGCCACTGCTTGGCTTGCTTGATCTGGGCATGTTGAGGGATTCCGTCCATCATGGTATTTCAGTAGAAAGGAATTAGAGGAAAACTCTCCAATTCAGAAGGGATGATACTGATTGGAAGAAAGAATCGAACCTTCGAAAGTCATATTGCAAGTTTCTACAAGAGTTGGGGAAGAAGCTTAAATTGTAAGATTGAGACATTGATCTACTCTATATTGTCTGCTACCTTTGCATTTCACTTCTGAAACTCCTAATAACATGATTGAAAATGAAATGCTACTTTAATATTTCCATGATTTTGAAGTTTATTAAAATATATCTGCTATATCAAATTTATTCTTTTGTTCATTTTACTTGGTCATTTGTTGGATCTACATTTTTCCCTATTAATTTGGTTTTGAACAAAATGTTCTTACTGTCATCAAGAAAAGAGAAATCTGCATTTCAGAGCAAATAGCAGAACTAGATGTTGTGGTATTATCTTGTATAATAGTATGCTTTGACTGTCATAATAATGTCTATGGAAGTCTCCTTTTTTAAAATACCTGTTAAGTGCTTGTCCTATCAAGTATACTGTGAGGCTGTGAGGTTGTTGATTGATAAAGAAGTTAAGTAATCATTAGGTTATTGCCCTGTTCTTGAGGTTAATATGTGCCCTGCAGGAAGCAAGTAAACTCAGAAAGAAGCCCAGGGAAGCACCGAAGCCCTTCACCAACTTGTGCCTTGTTCTCCCTGAATTCACACTTTGAGAGGATGGAGGCTGTTGGTGGACGGCGTGGTGCTGAACTTGAAGAAAAGAAAACAGATTCTACAATGGAACACGTCAACCTCATTGCTGGATGTGCGCTGTTTGGCATTTTTTTACTTTTGGGAAAAAAAAATGCAAAGCATTTAAGAGTAACATGTGCAATACTACATGAAACAAGCCGACAACCATATTGTCCCTCATCTTGTCCATATGAGTTGTGATCAGTGATTGTTCACAAAATTGGTCAGATCAATGCCCTGTCGGCTTTCATGATATTTAAAGGGGCTTCGATGCTTTTTGGGGGACTTAAATATACATAAGCCTAAAATATCTCATAACGTGAGCACAAACAATGTATTGCCTTTTGCTTGTTTGATAGCACAAACCAAGATATATATTGCCTTTTGCCTGTTTGATTTGCATTACAAAATATCCCATCACATTAGCCCAAACAATGTGCTGTGAAAAAATAAGTTTGTCATTTGATGTTTTATGTGCTTTTTTAAAATAAAACCGTAGCGTTAGCACGGGCACTATACTAGTGTTAGAAATTCTATTTTAGCGAAGCCACTTCTTTGCAGTCTTATAATAGCAAATTTCTGGTTTCTATATATATATTTTCACATTTAGTTTGTTGAACGTGGAAACAAATAAAAATGAAATGTGAACACATTTTCGTTGAACGTGAATAAAAAAAGAAATTGGAGAGAGAGAGAGAGAGAGAACCGGAATATAAGCGGCCGCCGGCTTCTGGACTACTACTCTACTAGCGAGGTCTTCTCCCATTCCCTATACATTCAACCGGATCCCATCCCAAGGCGCAACTGATCGATCGGCTTACTCCGCGTCGATCTCCGTCCTCCATGGGTTTGGGTTGACTGCACAAGGCGACGGCGTGATCCCATGGGGGACGACGACGCGGCTGCTACGACTAAGACACCACGACGGCGGAGAAGCACCGGCGTGGACGGCATCTCGGCTTTGCCTGACCACCTCCAGCACGAGGTCTTCTCCCGCGTGGGCGACGTCAAGGCCCTCTTCAGGTTCGCCGCGACATGCCGCGGCTGGCTCCGCCGCTTCACCGGCCATGCCTTTCTCCGCGAGCTATGCCCTGGCAGCCAGGGCGAGGGCTCCGGCCAGCAGCGCGCGCGCCTCCTCGGCGTCTTCGTACAGGACAAGTGGTTCAATCGCTCCAACAAGGCAACGGTGCAGGCGCGGATGACGGGGGAACCGCCGCCGCAGCGCTCGTCGTCGTCGTCGGCTTTGGCACCCGTCTTCTTTCCGGCACCAGGCTCGCCGCTCGGCCCCGCGGGTCGTGTCCTCACCTCCTTCGCTGGCGGCGGCGACGACGACGGCACCTTCGACTACGCCGAGCTCCTAGCGGCGCGCCGCGGCACCGTGCTGGTGCGGCTGGCGCCCCGCGTGCGTGACGAGATGGATTGCCACCTGTTCGGCGTCTGCAACCCCGTCACCGGCGACCGCTGCGTACTCCCGCCGTTGAAGTTCATCCTCGGTTTTCGTAGACTGTTCAGCTACGCCATCATCCAAGCCGCCGACGACAGCAGCGGGAACGGGAGGCCAGGTCCGCAGGCAGCGGGCTTCACATTCTCGCAGCTGCTCGTCATCACCCGAGGTCCATATTGTCGCGAGGGCGACATGTACCTGCACTCGTACTCTGCCGCCCCGCGCCGCTGGAGCAAGCCCACCGCGTGCCTGGACAGCAGTGTCTTCTCCATGGTGGGCGACAGTTCCGCCGTCGTCCACCGCGGCACGGCACACTGGCTGTGCGTCGAGGATGGACCATTGCGCCGGAAGCGCGCGTGGGCCATCGTACAGGCCAACCATGACGATGACGACCACCACCTGTACAGGCTCAGCGTGGAGGTGGCCACCGCGCGTGTCTCCTTGACGAGGCTCCTCGTCCGTGTCGGAGGCAAGCAGCTCCTCTGCATCACCAGCGACGGCAAGCTCGCGGTCGCTTCCATGTACCCAGGGCATGTGACTGTTTGCACTCAGCCAAGCACAGCTGGAGACAACGAAGGCGACAGCACCACCCCTGCGGCTGCGGTGGCATGGCCCCGCACTTCGTTTAGAATACCAGCGGCAGTGCCTTACTCACAAATAGACCCGCAATTGCAGTACCAGGAGAGGTGGTGCAACTTCAACCATGGATCGTTGCTCGCGCTGTTCAGGGGCAGCGGCGTCTTCATCCTCGACCTCGACACCAGGGTGATGGAAAAAGTCTTCATCGTCGATTTCGACAATGAGGCGATGGCCTTCGTGGCTGGTGATAAAAAGGATCTATCGTGTGTGCCCTATGAGATGGACTTGGTGGAGTTGTTCACGCTCCTGCTTGGTGGCATACAGGAGCGACTCGGAACTGCTACTGCTACCTCAGAAACTGAATCTCTATAAATGGGGTTTGGTTATCTGTCTGTCGATAGATTTTCTGGTTTGGGATCTGTCAGATTGAGGATTATTTAAAGTTGTCAAATTGAGGATTATTGAAAGTTCTCCAAGATTCCTGCTGGTCTTTCAAGTGCAAATTAGATAGTAAGAAAATCTGATAGATCTCTCTATAAAAAATCTGTCAACTACCTTTATTCCAAATTATAAGTCCATTTGATATTTTTGTTACATTAACTATATATCGTCTAGATATATACACTGCATATTGAGATATACAGCAAGACTATGCCAAAAAAAATCTCGAAATAAACTCAACAATGTTGAAAAAAATTACCAAAAAAATCAAAGTGATTTATAATTTGAAATGGAGGGTGTAATCTTCTTTCGTTAGGATGCTATTTAAAAATCAGCAATCGAGTTTTTTCTGCCATTTAATTTTATTACCATTTTTTATGATTGGACATACAAGCATGCATTTGTTGAATTCTTTTTGCACTCTTACAGCTATTGTGATGGCTTCTTTAGTGTCAGTTATTGTGCACAGCTACTCATCGTGGATCGTGGTGCTCGAGGGCGGCTATAGCCTCCAATGTGTTGCAGGACACACAAGGAATTGGTGGTGGACTGCTTCTTTGTGTGGGTAGTGGGTGGCTGTTGTGGATGTGCTCGTGAAAGCCTCAATGGTGTTCCTACCGGTCTTGACATCGACGACGCCTGCTAGGCTACGACCTACATGCCTCAACCAGAAACTGGACAGGTTGAGGGTGCACCAAGGGAGCTTGTTAAATTATAGAGCCGCGCCGTGAGCCCCTGCTCACGCTTGCTTTGATTGGCGGCATGTGCATGTGCACCATGTCCTCCATCATCACCGGTGCAGGAGCCGCACCGTCCCATGGTCGTCGACGAGGCACGGTTCTGGAGGAAGGCTTCACCGTCGGGCGTCTTGAACCTCCCCTTGTCCTACCTCAACGCGATGCTCTCCATCTCCGGGGACGGGGCATTCACCGTCCATTGGGCCACGCTGCCGTCCTTGTTCGCCATCATCCTCTCTTTATTACTAAAAATAATTATCAAAGGATGTATTTGTAATTAAAATGAACATTCAGGGATTGTTTTTGGATATTGTAAGATATTAAAACCTTCATATTGTTTCGAGATTCGTGCTAATGTGAATCATGTTAAGCCCATCTCTAGGGCCTTTTTCCTTTCCCTTCTAACATAACCACTCCGCTGCCACTCCCGTTTCTTTGGTACACTACCACACACACCCACCCACCACTACCATAGCCGACGCCGTAAGCTCCTCTCTGAGCCCGCTCTTCCTGCTATGATCACCGTCTTTGCCTACCCCATGTGCGTCGTCACATGATGTTTAATTCGCAACACTTAGTAAGTATCACTACCATCTCTTTGTTGTTGTGTATCTACTAGTAGTCACTTGCTTCCCTAACGCCAACCTTGCAACTATAGGAAACCACTTTCTCTACCTCAAGCATCGCTGGCATGGTTTATTGCTGTGAATAAGCCTTACTCATTGATTGGTTCTCAGTCGCCATCCTTCTAATTAAGGTAACCATTTTTCCCATCTACACTACTAAAAACTATTTTGTGAGGTGTTGTCATTTTCATTATTTGAGCGAGCGGGAGGCAGACTGGGCAGTCGGCTCCATTAATCAGTGGCAGGGCTGCGGCCAAGTGCTTGCCTTGATTGAAGACTAACGGAGCCAGAAAAATTTAGCTACCCTTCTCCGTTAATGATCTAATGGAGGTGGTCGCTAAATGTCCACCTCCTTAATTTATTAACAGAATTAGACGCCTTATGAGGCCCGCCTCCACAAACAATATAGTGAGGCCCAATAAAAAGCCCATATCATATCACCTACTGGACTTATATAAATAGTAAGAGTTAGGGTTTCCTAACTTCTCTCTCTTAGCTCCTCGTCGCGCGCCGCCACCTCCTTTCCCATATGCCCTCCTGCTCCCGTGCAAGACACCCCTCCTTCTCTCATGCGCGGTGACGACGCCCCTTCATCTCCCATGTTTGCAGTGGCCCTGCTCCACCCGAGCTGACAACAATGCTCCTCCTCCACCGAGCACGGTAGTGCCACACTCCACCGTCAAGCAGTGGATCTGGCTCGACGACACCTCTTCCACACCCCGACGGTGGATCTGGTAAGTGACTCTTCTTCCCTACCACCCTATGGCCGTAGAATTCTTTCTAGAGGCAAAGATCCGGTGGTGGTGCGACCAGATCCGGCGGCGGAGGCACGGGGCTTGGTCCTTCTCCAGCGGTGGCCAGATCCGGCTAGTGGGCTAGGTATAGGCTCACCAACAAGCTTGTTGGTGCGCATTTATTGGTTAACAAGGAAAGCATAGAAACTGTCTCCAGAGGTCTATTTTAGAGATGACCTTTGGATGGAGGCGATTGCAATGTCCGCCTACATTAACCGTTTTCGCCTGCATCTAGTAAGTATTTTGTAGTATTGCTAAGTGGCTTCTTTGTCTAGTAGATAGTGTTAAAAAAGGCACTATTAGGCGCTCGCCTAGACGTGCTTATGCGCTAGGCAGATGGGTACTGCCTCGCCTAAGTTGGTAGGTAGAGGATATGCGGCCTGCCGTAATCCAGAGATACGTTGGTTGAGGGAGTTATGATGGGTGGCGATGGAGGTAGTGAGTGTGCCCAGGATGGAGGCTAGCGGCGGATGGTAGACGGCTGACAGACGGTGGGTGATGTGAGCGGCTACGAGGAGAGGTTGGTGCTGTGGGCGACAAGCATGGCTAGGAGGCAGAGACAACGACTGACGAGGATGGATGGGAGGAGGCAGAGGCTGCACGCTACAAGTGCGCGAGCGTGCAATCAGAACTAGGAAGACCGGAGGCTAAGGCACAAGGTTGGGAGTGGGTAAAGTGGGCTGGACTATTTGGTGGGCCTTTTTTCCTGATATAAGCCCATTGTTCTAGTTTAATCTTCCCTTCTAGACACAATATATGTAAATATATACGTGTACAAACTTCTTAAAACGCTTATGCTATAGGTAGAGGATCAACGTTAGCTATCGCCTAGTGTTGCGCCTAGCATATCCTTTTTTACCTAAACATAACTTCGATCTTGTTCTTACATAATTAACCTTGATTGAATTTATGTTTGATGCAGTTTCACCTCCACTGAGCTTTTCCCCTGCATAAGCATTTATGTTCCCCCTATTTACGAAATTTGAGAGCTATAATTTATTTTTGTGATGACTCGGTGCAGTCTTCACATATTTTGACCTATAATTACAATTTATTGCTACCAAAGTTTGATAAATGGAAAATATTTCCAAATGTAATACTTTTGCAATATACAAACTTTTGATATAGTTAGACTAATTGTTAGTCAAAGATAACAAAATTTAAATTTTGAAATACATGCATGTCTTATAATTGGGATAGAGGGAGTACAAGCTAACACTGACAATAATATGACAATGTTTCTATACACTACTACTTGTTGAATTATATATACACTACTACTTGTTTATATTAGCAGGAAGAATTACTCCGTGGATTACACATGGCGACGACGACGCGATTCCAGTTTCCAATTCCCATGGTGGACGACGACGAGGAGGCTGCAGACATGGGCAGACAACAACGGAGAAGCACGGGCATGGGCAGCATCTCGGCTTTGCCTGAGCACCTCCAACACGAGGTCTTCTCCCGCGTGGGCGACGTCAAGGCCCTTTTCATGTTCGCCGCGACATGCCACGGGTGGCTCCGCTGCTTCACCGACCGGGCCTTCCTCTGCCAGCTATGCCCTAGCAGCCAAGGCGAGGACTCCGACCACCGTGCGTGCCTCCTTGGTGTCTTCGTACAGGACAAGTGCTTCCATTCCTACGACAAGGCGATGGTGCAGGCGCGGATGACGACAATGGCGGCACCACTGCAGGAGCGCGCGTCGTCGTCGGCCTTGGCGCCCGTCTTCTTGCCGGCGTTGGGCTCGCCCCTTGGCCCCGCGGGTCGTGCCCTCACCTCCTTCGCCGGCGGCGACGACGACGGCACATTCGACTATTCTGAGCTCCTAGCGGCGCGCCACGGCATCGTGCTGCTGTCGCTCGCGCCCCGCACGCCAAAGGAGTTGGACAACTGCCACCTGTTCAGTGTCTGCAACCTCATCACCGGCCACCGGTACATTCTCCCGCCGTTGAAATGCAGCCGGACCCTCGTCGGTCGTAGACTCGTCGGCTACGCTATCATCACAGCTGCCGACAACGAAACCAGTGGGAACGGGACGCCACCGCCAGCAGCGGCGCGCTGGACGTTCTCACAGCCAGTGACGGAGGGGGCCAGCAGGGGCCCCCCCCCCCCCCATGCATGGTAGTTGCTTAGTATATATATACATATTTCCTATTGATAGAGCATAAAAATATCATCTTTTTACTCATTTTAATTGAAAAACAATGATTTTAGTTAAAAATAGTGTAATTTTTTTTAAAAAAAGTTGTTGAAACGTATTATTATGTATATTTTATCATAGTAAAAAATACGATCACATTTGTCCGGCCCCCCTTAATCATGATCGCTGGTTCCGTCACTGCTCACAGCTGCTCGTCATCACCAAGGTTGACGCGGTCGGCGCAGCGTACCTGCACTCGTACTCTGCCGCGACGCGCCACTGGAGTGCTCCCGCCAGGTGCCTGGACAGGTGGGTCTTCTCCCTAGTGGGCACCAGGTCCGCCGTCGTCCACCGCGGCGGGGTGCACTGGCTATGCGTCGACGATGGCCGTTTAGCGGCCAGAGACGATGGCGACGACCACCACCTGTACAGGCTCAGCGTGGACGTGGCCACCGCGCGGGTCTCCTTGACGAGGCTCCCCGTTCGTGTTGGAGGCAAACAGCTCCTCTTCGTCAACAGCGACGGCAAGCTCGCGGTCGCCTCCGTGTATCCTGTGCACGTGACTATTTGGACTCCGCCAGGCGGAGTTGCCGGAGACGACGACGACGACGACACCACGGCTGCGGCTGCGGCGTTGTGGCCCCGCACTTCGTTTAGAATAGCCCCGCCGCGCCACCACCTTCACCAGACGTTGTGCAGCTTCAACAATGGATCGCTGTTTGCACTGTTCTGGGGCGGCGGCGGCGGCGTCGTCTTCATCCTCGACCTCGACACCAATGTGATGAAGGAAGTCTCCATCCTCGCCGTCGACAACAAGGCCATCGGCTTCCTGGCTGGTGCTAACAAATATCTGACATGTGTGCCCTATGAGATGGACTTGGTGGAGTTCTTCACGCTCCAGCTCGGTGGCATACGACAGCGCCTTAATGGAAGTACTATATCTGAAACTGCATGAATCTTCATAAATGTTTACTCTTCTTTCGTGATGATGCTATATAAAAAAAAAATCAAGAATTGAGATTTTTTCTGCTATTTAATTTTTTTACCTTTTTAATGATTGGACATGCAAGCATATGCATTTGATGTATTCTGTCACTCTTTCAGCTGTTGTATTGTTTTTAGAAAAGATAATATATTAATATCCAAATGTCATTGTTTTTTAGAAAAGAGATATTGTGATGACCATGATACTATGAACGGACCAAAACATCCATAAGTATGTCTCCTTATCACTCGCACCGTGCAAGAGGTCGTCTGCATCTACCCGTTGGGTTTGCTTGTCGAAAAAAAAAAACCGGGTATGGACCATCTGTACGATGCAAATGTAGACTCACCACCGTGTTTTGGCATAATCTTCTTCCCACGTGGCACAACCTGGTTAGTAATTTCACAAAGGGCCAGGAACAGATGGTCCGTACCGGATTTTTTCCTGCTTATCTCCCCCCCCCCCCTCCAATTTTTTTTTTCCAGCTGTCCGCACCCCCTCCCAAAAAAATTGGCAATGGGCCAAGCCAGCCCAAGGGCGTATGTGGGCCGGCACATGGTGGGGCTCGCAGCTCCCATACAATTTTTTTTGGGGGATCAGGCTCTCACATAGTTTGGCGTGACAACTATTGTACATGTTGCCAGTAGCTGCCACTGTTGGGGACCGCCTCGATCTATATATGCGCATGATGAGGACATCCCCTCCATTGATACAACCACACCTGCTCCACAACAAGATCTGATGACAAGTGCTCGAGCACAAAAACTTATTTATTAGGTAAAATTGTTTCTCATTGTTCGTACAAACTCATCTCAGATTTGGATGCTACTAATCTTGATGATGATTTCCTTATTCTTAGGAATGTTGGTTCAGACCCTATTGGCTCATATTCAGACCCCATGATAATGATGGAGCAACAGAACAAGTGGAGATCATCATCAATGAGGTGCTCAACTCGTCTAGAGACCGCAGGAAACACTCCATAAAAAAAGACCGTAACTCTTTCATAAGGGTACCAATAAGAATGTTTTTTGACTTGTTGGAAAGAGTGCCTCATCCTCTTTCACATGTGTCCAACAGCACTGTCAGACTCAACTGAAGCTGTGCATAGTAGGCGAAAGGATGCAGAGACCTACAGCTTAGGCCTGAGCCTTGTTTTGACTACATCACATTAAGGGTCGCCCATATTAGGGTTTCCCCCCTTGTGCTCTCCTACCTATGAATAGAAATAGTAGCCATCAGTTGAGGTCAGGTTTTGTTTAGATGAATGTTTAGTTTCTAGGTGTTTCCTTACAACGCGTGTGTCGATCTAGACCACCCGACTACTTGTACCCAGAACCCCAAATTTGTGATTGTGTATTTCATCCTTTGGACAAGGTCTGTGCGCTATTTGCTTGTCCCCGTGTTCTTTCTTGTTCTTCGATTTGCTTGCAGGTTCATGGTTGTTCTTGGTACGATAACAACAAGAACAAATTAGAGACATTATAACTATTGCTAAGGCGCAATGCCCCTACTGGTCATATGGCGTCAGAAAGAGCACCTCATTTGTGGCTAGAACCAACAATGATAGAAATCGACATTGAATAGTCACCATTCATTAGTTTGTGAAACCTAACTTGTGAGCTTCGTTTACAGCTACAACTGTCACATCACTTGAGTTGCATGCTGTCTTGTTGTTCTTGCTTTTTTTCTTCGATGCACAATAGAAATTACTCCCTCCATCCTAAAATAAGTGTCGTTTTGGGTTTTCGTGCCACAAATTTGACTTTATTTGTAGAAATTATATGCAATATTTATATCTCCAAATAATTTTGTTAAAAAAGTAGACTCAAAGACCTTTCCGATGATATGAATTACTCAACATAACTATTAATATATTTTAATATATAATTGCCGATATTTTTTTCTTGGGAAGTGAGAATGACACTTATTTTGGGACGGAGCGAGTATTAGTCTTGGCGATGTCAGCTGAATGTGACATGGTTTATAAACAAAGGAGATGTGGTGCTAAGGTTGTAAGGTTTGGATCTTTATGATATGATGAAACCGGCTCGGCGCCGCGCCCACCATCCAAGTCAATAGTTAGCTCCACCTGATGGAAGATGGGAAATCCCATGACTTTTAGATATATATTATATTTAAACTAAATATAATATTCATGCGTTGGAAATATTTATATATCAAACTCCAGGAGTTCTTTTAAAGACATGTCAAGATTTGTAATTCAAGTCGGTGTGAAGTTAGTTACTGATTTATAAGGTCAGTCTCGAGTGGGTTTCATCTCGTGCTTCATTTGCATTTAATGAGCTACCACATAGGTATTTTTTTGAGCTAGCTAATGCCTTTTCCATTGCCACAAATCCCAGGTGTTAGTCGGTGGGTGGTCTGGGGACGCTGAGTCCTGAAATAGTTCCACGCCGGCAGGGGTGGTTGTTACAACAGCTCATACAAATGAATCAGCACAAGATAGGGAAGCAGTAATCATACACAACACAGGATTCCCGGGGATCCGGTAACACCACGAATGAATTCACATAGTCATTTTGAAATGATGTGACACCATATTTAAGAAGAGAGAGAAGAAATGAGTTTCATGAGGATGAAACTCTCTTGGCATGAATACTAACTCTCTATGAGTAGTGAAATTTAAAATCTATGAAACTATAAGATTAAACTCTTCATTGAAAGTGAAGGTTTTATCCGTGACATGATGTGGTTGTGTTGAAACAACGCTATGAAACGTGCCACTGAGACTGGCCTAATGGCTGCCACGTGCGACGAGCCTACCATCAAATTTTTTGCATGTACCATTTTTGGGGATTGCACTGTTACGTGAAACATGGGAGGCACATTTATTTAGATCGGACTGGATAATAAAACACTTACATATATAGTTTCACGATTTGATTAGTTGGATCGTTGAGACGTCTCTGACTAACAGCTGCTGGTGGAGGTGAAGCTGCAGGGAGGGGGCGATGCCCACAGCTTCAATTTTGCTGGCGCCACTTATTTCCAAACCGCCAGTAGTGTTATAGGTGGTGCCAGTGGTAGTTCTGATTCCACTAGGCCGCGACGCATAGTGCAGCAATATCTAGGAAGGAGTCACGATCCACGGAGCTGCTTCGATGGAATTAGCCAATTAGGTTAGGGGAGTTAGAGATTAGGCAGTACTAATTTGCCCGTAATTACATTTAAATATTTTTCCTAATTAATACGTACCGTAATTTGTCTTGACGGGAGGAACCGCACCGTAAAATATCTCATACTATTACACATTTTAGAATTAATTGAAAACCAGTTTCGGGTCTACAGTTTTTTTTTCTTCTAGTCCACAACTTAAGTTGCTCTCATCTTATTCCTACTATTTTTAAACCGTTAGATCTGACAAAGTAAAGGGCTCTTATTATTTTCATGGGCCTTATAGTTTCTGATCATAAAGTATACTAGAACATCAGGCGCGCAAAGCGCGCCCTACCATGAATATTTATGTATGAAACGTGCATATGATCTTCTATAATCCTGCTTATAAAACTATAGCCCTGGCACTTAACGTGTTCCAGACATAAAGACAGTCCACAAAAAACATACATATGCGCCTAGGTAATCTGATTTATCATCTGTCTGCTTTAACCAATATATGTAAGACAATGATATAAGACAATAAAATGCTGCTTCATGTAAGCGAGGAGAAATGTTGGGGAAGCCAATAAGTCAACTAAAATAATTATTTGAAGGCTAGACGACAAGTGCTAAGCAGAGGAGGTCGATCATACACAAACTGGCTGCAACCGATAGAACACTTATACAGCTCTCCAGCTATTAGCCTACCTCATGCTCAGTACCGGCCCACGTGTTTGGGGCAAGAAAAAGTTTATAGAATGTGCAGCTTGTATCATCTCGAGGTCACAGAAGCACACAAATAGTATAACCGAAACAATTTATGCTGCTGTTTTCAAGCATTTCAAAGTGCACATTAATCTCATGTCATAAGTCATATTTGCTAAAACCAGGTCCTAATTATTTCGTGGGCTACACAAAAGCCATGATCTGCATGCAGAAACCACTGCCCAGAGACGATCAACCTACAAATTGAGGCAAGGCAACAATTCATGAATCTGAAGAATGTCATATGAAAATAGTTTGACATATAAGTGAAGTATGGCATTTCCTATGGGAAAGCAAGGTTAAACGACGAAATGTTTTTTCCCTTATTTGAGAATCTGAAAGAGTCGTTGCAATGATAATTATTATATATTGTATTGTATTTATATAAAGAACAAACGACAGAAAATGGATTGCATTACTTTGGTAGAACAATGCTTGTGTCATGGGATTATTACTTCCCTACATAACCAACCCAATAGGATTGGAACCAATATGAGAAGGCTCTATCCCTCTCATGGAGGCTATCAAGATCCTCAATTTCTACCATTACACAAAACTTACTTGTCACATATCTAGTTTACTAACCATGTGCATGCCTACTGACTGCCTGATTCAGATAATCTACTTCAGAAACCCAGATAGCATGAGACTGATTGGTAGGATGTTTTATTTGGGGAATAAGCCATTGGGCTAGCACCCAGCACACAAATTATACCTCAAGATTACAATTCATAGAGAAAAAAAATGAAAGAAAACGGCTAGATATAGTGAATGGTCTGAGAATTGCAACATATAATAATCACAATCAAGCACCTCTTTAGAATGGAGAGGAACAGTAACGATAAATAATGATTCTAATATCAATATAACATGAATTATGTTCATATTTTTTTCTGCAGATTAGATTACACTCACTTAAGGCCTTTATGGTATGGTACACAAGTAACAATTGTGATCAGTACATACACATACCATGTAATCCAACTAAATGGCATACAGCTGCAAACTAATAGTTGACCAAGCATATACTTGTGGGATCACCTCTTCCCTCAGTAACTAAAAGCACACTACACAGAGCTCCCAATTTATCATCAAAATTACTGACAAAAAAATCCAATTCTTAAGAACTTACATCCATCAGGCAACTCCACTGGAGGATTGGGGCAGGCACACTGTGTTTACTTGCCACCATGGAATTTCATTGCCAGCTAAGTCAAGAACGCTGAGATCTGAAATATGGAAACCAACCGTTAGAACAAATGAATGCTGAATTAAGCATGTAATCAGGTATTGTAATGAACGAAGTCCAACAAAATGCAACGATGGCTGTACAAGCATTTCTCTCTCTCTCTCTCTCTCTCTCTCTCTCTCTCTCTCTCTCTCTCAAAGGAAGTAACGCATTGTGACACTAAAATAAATTACGATGGCAAATATTCATGCTAACCGTTGTCATGCACTGCACTAACCTTTACCTTGTTGAAGTCACGGATGCAGCAACACAGTCGGAACTGGACTAAAGCAATCGAATCTAAAAAAAATGGGTGAGAGAAAATAGAAATACATAGGAAATGACTTCCACATAGTGAAAGAATATGCAGCACCTGGCAAAGGCCGAGATCTAGCCTATCGTCCTTCTCCTGGACGCTACCACCAGAGATGAACGACACCCATTCAACTCCACGCACATCAGCGGCACCTGAATCAGGGTAATCGAGGTGATAACGAATCGATAGATGGACCAGGAGTGGGGGTGACAAGCGTACCAGGCCAACGTGACGAGATGGACGTGCAGGGAAGCAACCATCATCCCCATCGCACCAGATCTGGAGGAGGTGTCGGCCGGATCTGAAGGAGCATGAAGCTACCGATTCTCTTTGACCATGGGATCTCGCGTGATGTGGAGGGCTGCGATGGCGCTCCTTGCACCCCTCTGCCCCTTGCTACAAAAGTCTCGTAGTTGTTGAGAGATGATGGTGTGGAGGCTGAGCAGAAAGGAGAGGACATGCGGCGGGGAGAGGAAGAGGTCAGAGGAGACAAAGGAGAGAATGATGCAGTTCGGCGAGTGGCCGATGGAGCCGAGGGCTGAGAGGTGGGAGGGGTTTTCTGAAAAACGGCGAGCATTTTTGTAATACTGACCTGATTATAGGATTTTTCTCTTCTTCATTCATGCGTGTCTATTGTTCTCGGTGGATAAATTGGCTGCGAGTAGTTCCTGGAAAATCAGAGGGTCTTTTTGCAAAAGGTACCAAGACGCGTGTCGCCGCACCGAGAAGCCACCGATGCTCTGAATTCTCTCGTGCGAGCAAAGGGGAGGGACTTTTAACTTACCCCGATGTGCGTGTGTGCATGCGTGTGCTTGCTTGTCCTATAATCAATGGACTAGTAGATGAGTACGGAAGAACATAAACTAAATAAACAAAAAAAAAATAAGGCATAAAGATTCTCGTCATTTGTGTAGATTCGATTTTGATGGTATCAGATCCTAAGCAAGAACTACGTACCATATACGACAAGATTGAAAGTGCATTTGTTACAGTCTTTCAAAAAAAAAATTATATATTACAGCAAGAAAACAAGGTGTCAAGCTCCATGTCTTGTTACTAGGTGCATCATCCATTCATCGCTTGCAATTGTGACGACAAAACATACACGTCGTCGCTTGTTCTAAGCATGCAGCTGCAGAATCAAACAGACATTCAGATCATATGACACGATGCAGAATGTCTGTTGTGTGATGATCATGATCAGCATCATATAGCCACTGCACGCCACCATGGCCACAGATAGGATAGGAATAAGGCATAGCGCCGGCCAGGTAGCAGGTGCACTAATGTCGTCTGGAACGAAGCGCAGGGTGGAAGAGCTCGGGGGGCATGTGGTCTCGACGGTGGTCGGCGGCGTGGTGGACTGGTCCATGTCCGCGTGGGTGGCCAGGTACGAGGTGCGCACGAGCGTGGACAACCAGCTGGACCGGCTCCGCACGCTGTCCATCATGGTGCACAGCGCCGTGGAAGCGGCGGAGGGCGTGCACATCCGGAGCTGGTGGCTGCGCCGGTGGCTCTGGAGGCTCCGGGACGCCGCGTTCGACGGCGACGAGGTGCTGCGGCTCTTTAGACAGCGGCGTACGGCCGAGGAGACAGATGCAGCAAGCAGGCAGGCCACCGCTGGGAACATGGTGTGGCGCGCCCTCTGGTCAGCGAAGAGCCTTGTTTTCGGCAGTGGCGACGACCCTGGCGTCGAGCGGCTGAGCCGCGTTGTGGCGAGGTTGGAGAGGGAAGCCATGGGCCTCGGTGACCTCCTCAAGATGCTCGAGCTAGAAATCAGGCGGTCGCCGCCAGTGCAACGGCCGGCGCGGCCGGTGGAATCAGCGCCACCATTCGGACAGTTGGAATCCAACCATACTATCATTCGCCGTTTCAATGCTGGGTCGTTTTCGCACGGCTCCATTTCATTGGAGAGCTTGGGTGCTGCGGCTGCCAGCTGCGTCTCTCCGCCACCGCACCGCATTACGGCTTCAGAAGGCCAGGAAGAAAACAAAATCCAACAATGCTGCCGAGAAGACGGCGGGGACGGATCAAGATTCGATCATGGTCTTTCATCCATTTCACACGAGGAGTACGTCGCCGGCGTGAGGAAGGTGGGCCTGCCGATACTGAGGCGGCGCATCCAGCGAGTGCTGGACATGCTCATCATCAGAAAGAAGCCACCGGCGGACACGGACAGGCTCCGTGAGCTGGTGGCCTCTATCCGGCTAGCCGTTGTTCCCAGCACCGGCAGCGCCAACTTGGCCGATTTCCGCCGCAATCGGAGCTGGCTGGCCAGGTGGAGAAACCATCTGCTGAGCGTGGCGTTCAAAGCCGAATACCAGCTGCTCGTAGTTTCTCTCGCAGGAGATGGGGCCGACGCTATTGGCCTCATGAGGTGGACGGCGCTGAACGTGGAGACAGCGGCGGCTCACTTGGAAGACTTTGTCTCATTGGCCAGCTTTGCTCTGCCCTCTCTGGATAGGCCTTCTGCTCGCAGCTAGTCCGAGTACCTACACTTCCAAAGCACAGACAGATTCTTTTTTGGCCCTTTTCGTACTGAGCAAGACAAGTTGTTAATTTGGTATTGTGATGATGTTTGGATCCTTGAATTAATGGATATTACTCCGTACTATTTTCATGCAAAAATACCTTTATGCCCCTTGTCTCTCCTGATATGTTGTTGTTGGGAAGGTGTATTTTCATCCATTTGAGATTGGTTGCCCCTTTTAGTCTCAATTAGCCGGGTTTTGCCAACTTCTAGACCAACGACTAGTTGAAGACTTATCTAAAGATTACTCAAACCATTAGCCCATCTATTTGGATTCTTATGGACTAAAATTTACTCCACTAACTTGTTAGCCGCAATCAAATAGCGCCTTAGTGCTCCTTCCTATGACTACTCTCACTCACAGTGCTTGGAATTTGCCCCTGGTGATGTTGACATAGACATTGGTCCAACATCAAAAGTACAAGAGCATATTGATCGAGGCGACTTGATCCTAGAGAAACCGGCCTAGCGGGCTCTAGGGATCGGCCTAGCCAATTTTCCTTTTTTTTTCAATAAAATGATGTATCACGCTTATATGGTGGAAGATCAGGTAAGTTTACAAGCAAACTAGTAAAGATAACTATCTTGCTTATATGTCAAGGAATGACAGGTTTTCGCACAAACTAGTAAGGAACCACTGAAACTCTCGCTTGCCCCGGAGGGGACCTACCAGGACATGAACATCGCTGGGATACCCTAGACTGCTCAGCAGGTGTAGGGCGCCACTCTTGATTATCATCAGATGAAAGGATGAACAAGTAGTGGATGTAAAAGTGGAGGAAATGAGAAAACATGCTAACATATAAAGTTGTGGATGTTGTGAAATAGTGAGACGATATATCCTTGTGGATGAATCTAGATATGCCAAATCATTGTTGCAACACGTGCTCACTAAACTGATCTGGTAGGGGTTTATTTCCACCATGACACCATATAATGCTGCCACGAATCCATCGTCTAAATCCACTACTTCAAGTTTTATATGTTGCAAAGCACCTGTGTAATTCATAATAATCTGAGGACGGTCCCACCATATAGGCACTTTTTCATTTTTTTTTTCAGTGGAGGCATGTAGTGCAAACAAGTTTTTATCAGCTAGATAGTGCTCTTGCACCTCAGATCCATCGTCTGGTCTAGTCTTTCTCACATTGTAGTGCAGGTTCATTGGTGCCGTCGAAAACAACGTCCACCTCAAGACGATGGGCATGCATGCCACTATCTCTAGGCTCTATATGTGGTGACGGGCGGTTGCTTTATCTTCTACCTCCCGTCACTGCACCGGTGCACGTCGCAGCCCGCCGGTGGCACATGTCGTCGTGATCACTTGACCACTTGCGTCACACAGCAGCTGCACATATATACGACATCTCAGCTGTGGTCGAACGCCACTTCATCTGGTGCTTGGCGGTAACACTGAAGAACGACGAACCAATGGTCGCCAGCAGCAACCTGAAGCTCTTGGTGGCGGTACGTGGCGCTGGCGTTCATGGCGCTAGCCACGGCGGCCACCTTCTGCTCGGCGCAGCAGCTCCGTCGCAACTACTACGCGAGCATGTGCCCAAACGTGGAGTCATCGTCCGCGACGCGGTGACAAAGTACCTGGAGACGTTCATCACAGTGGGCGCGACAGTGCACCTCTTCTTCCACAACTGCTTCGTCGAGGGCTGCGACGCCTCCGTGGTGGTGGCCTCGACGCCCAACTCCACCGCGGAGAAGGACCACCTCGTGAACTCTAATCAATATGAAATTTTAGTTTTCTCGAACCAGACAATGGATCAGAACTCTAATCAAATTTTAGTTTCTTAATTACCCGGTAACGAGAAAACTAAAATTTGGGTAACATGCTAGACTATGGTGTGGGTTAACATGTAATTAGCTAAAAAATGTAGTTCTGATCGAGACATGCTAGACTATGGTGTGGGTTGTTATAATCAATCCTATAATCCATCTAAGACTCTTTGGTGGAGATTATATGTGTATTTTTCACTTCAACCAACAATACTCTAGGGATCGAACCCCTTTGAATATTGTTATAAACCCCAATCATCCATATTATAATAACCATTATCTATGATCTAGATGATAATAATCCGACTGTGATTCGATCAGCTCCTAAACTTAATCCCCCATATCCTCATTTTGGATGTGTATTCTAACCAAATTTTTCGCTTGAATATTTTTGTCCTTTAATAGCTCTACGATAGTGATAACACAATATAGGGTGTGGACAATATTTAACCATAAATTACAGGGATAGTTTACACGTAATATGGGGTGTTGAATAGATGAATTGGGGGTGGTTTTTTGTACGTTGACCTCAATTTAACTTTAAGAAGTTGATTTGGGAAACTCTTGAAGATGATGCTCTACCTGCACTCTTGGTTATAGGACTGGCTTGGAAAATTGGTTTAGCAATGAATCAGTGAAACAGTTTCTTCCAAGGTTACTTCATTAACCTATGAATAACTCGTATATAGGTGTGTCCTTTCCCTTTTCCTAAAAAGAAAATAAATAGGAAACTCGATACTTCAACTAATACATTGTTTATGTAGAGACACATGGCTGCATTACCTCTTTGAGTGGAAGCCTTGTACAACCATTTTAAAATCTAGCATCATATAAATATGTTAGGCCCAAGCTCTAATCGTCCAATACATGCATCTGGTTGACATCTCATATTGCCTACAAAAAGAAAAATAAGCATAAGAAAGGCGACCATTGTGTGGTCGAGTTTTCTCGTTCTAACCTAGATCGCAATTTGAGATTGGTGCATCTTATTACCCTCTTGGATGTCATCAGGTTGATACATAGCGATGAAACCTTTAGATCAAGCACCTGTGGGACGATCAACGTGGAGAGACAATGCATGCCACCATGCACATATGTAGGCATATGTATGTTAGCAGTTACAGTCTTGTAGACCTTTGCCGCCCAAGAGATTTGATCTAGCAGATTCATGCAGTGGCGGATGAGGACTAAAATCCACGCAAATTTTGTAAAACTAATTTTGACCTATATTTTAACCGTTAGATATAACTTAAGATCTTGATCTAAGGGATATTAGACATCCTTACCTTCTAACAGGTGGGCCACCCCGTAAGATGTAAGATTTGTTTAGTTCAAAAAATTCCATGACCTATGATTTTTTTTGTTCACCCAAAATTAACATACCCACTTCCACAAACCAATATAGTGGGCCCGGCTAAAACTCCTCAGGTACGGATATAGAAATCACACCGGTTGATCTCCCGGCCCGCATCCTCTCCCTAGCTAGGCGACCGACAACCTGGTCCGCGAGGGCACGCTCGTGCTCCTCCACATCCGCCACCACGGCAACGATGAACGTCCTCTGGTCCTAGACGGGACCGCGTAAGCTGCTCTGATGCACGACGACGCAAGCTTATTTGACTCGATTGCCTGCTATTGCGTTATATATTTTGTTATTCGCGATCCGATCTGTGTTTATCCGTCACCATAGCTTCTCATAACTGGCCGCTCGATTTGATTTTGAATTGATGGCAGCACTGATCCCGCTTGAGGAGCTGATGGATCCACCTGTGAGGCAGGGATGACATGTCGGAGGAGCCGAAGGTGTTCGACATACGCGTGCTGTTTTTTTGCTGTTCAACAAAGCTAAAGCTGCATCTAGATGGACCATCTAAGATGGTGATACTGATACTACGCATGCACCATGCTCCATGCTCCATAGTTTTTTTTTTTTTTTTTTTTTTTTTTTTTTTTTTTTTTTTTTTTTTTTTTTTTTTTTTTTTTTTTTTTTTGAGAAGATGCATGAACAAACAGTTGTGCGTGGTGATCAAGATGTACTGGGGTGAACCGAGGGAGAGGGTGTGCGATGCGGTGTAGGCCATCTCGACGTCGCTACTCGCTCGTTATCATGGGCACCCGTGGCCTCGGCCAGATCCAAAGGTACGCTACGCACGCTATAGCAATGCCGTTAGCAAGCTAAGCACGTCCATGAATTTTAGGCCAACGCATTATCCCACCCGAAGTTAGATTTTACTCCAAATGAACGTAAATCATGATACAAATGATTGATTGAGAAAAAAGAAGAAGAAGAAACGATTGTCCAATCTTCCATGCATATTTATCCTTCTTCCTTCTAACAAGGAAAAATATCTTTTGTGTTTGTACTACAATGACAAGCAGAAAAGGAATTGGTGATTTATTACATGAAAGTAAAGAAATCTTTGGCATCTGTTTCCATCGCCCTATAATTTGGTGATTTATTACATGAAAATGTATTTCCCTGCTTTCTTAGAAACTATGTCTTCCACATTGCACCAGGCTCCCACAAGCAAGGATCGGCCATTTGCAATTATTTGTGTTAGATTTTAGCAATAATAGCCACCATGTTTTGTCATCTAGAGTTGGCACGTGCGTGTCGTACGTGCATATTTACTTGTTAAAAAAACTTTCTTAATTAATATGGCTGAGGTGATTGGTACAGTTGAAAAAGAAAGCTCTATATTTTAACCACTGGCATAGATATTTTCAATATGTTTTTAATTAATAATAGCAGAGGTGGTTGGTAGATGTGAAAAAGAGATATATTTAGGCCCCGTTTGGCACGGCTCCTCCAACGGCTTCAGGAGCTGTTTGGAGCCGTTTTCTGCCAAACGAGGTAAAATAAAACGGCTCCACTAATGAAGCCCCTAAAACCATGCTCTCACATGGCTTTGGGATTAGAAGGAGCCAAAAATAGTAGTTTCTCCCAGCTTCACCTCATCTACTTGGCATTTTGTGAGAGCATATTTTAAATAACTCTATACGTGGAGCTGTTTTGCAAAATGATTTACTAAAACGGCTCTAACTTCACCGATAGAGCTGTTCGTGGAGCCAAAGCATCAAAAAATAGCTTCACTGGTGAAGTGGAGCCGTGCCAAACGGAGCCTTAACCATGGACGACGTACGTACCACATGGATAGATTTCCTCAAAAACGTTTTTCTCTTTGGAAAAGATCACGTATAACACTTGGATGGATTTCCTCAAAACCTTTTTTCTCTATGAAAAAGATATTTTAATATTTTTTTAGTTATTAATGGTAGAGGTGGGTAACTTTAAGATAGATCCAACGGTTATAAGTGGACATAGACTTATGTTTGAAGAGCCGGATGTTTTTGATTAACGTGAGAATTTAGAGTATTTATCTTTTTTCTAGCGCATCTGATGAGAGTTAATGTAAAGCCTCCATTAATGCCTCATCAGTTGGTAGGACGGTCCAGTGGGACACTACCCAGCAGGGATCAAATCTTGGTGCTCGCACCTTTTCCTAGGATTTTCCTAAGATTTTCCGGCGTTATGCATTCAGTGGTAAGCGATGTTCCCGTTGACGACGAGGCGCCAGTGGTGACTTCGGGAATCTCGAGATCTGTCGGCTGCTCAGTCCATCGGAGGTGCTCATAGGGATAGGGGTAGGATTGTGTACCTATCTTCATAGGGGTGAGTGTGCGTGCGTGTTGTGAACGTCTGCGTTGTACTGTGTAATTCTCAAAAAAAATATCTCTAATTAGTAATAGTAATATAAGATTGTATCATATGGAAATAATACCAAGTAGGAAACTCTTTGAAAATGAAGCTTTGTTGAGTTCAACAAACATGCAGCACTTGTGTATATGTAGCCACACATAAAAAGCAGTATTCTTCGGGTACCCCAATCTAATTGACATGTCTTCCTCACGCAGCTGGCTTGGTCTGAATGTCACAACTCATGATGTAGTTTTTGTGTGGTGGTCCCGAATGTGGAGCTGAGGGGTAGGGATGGACGCTACCATGGAGTGGCACTATCCTAGCCACGAAGACGAAGTGGGAGAGGTGGCTATATATTGAGAGTGCAGTGTAAAGACGATCACTTGGGGCCGGTGTTTGTCGTGGGAGCTACGGGTGGGGTGAAGATGCCTAACCGCGGGTAAGCCGTGGCTCTAGATTGCACTTGTTTCTACAAATACATTGAAAATACCATTACTAGAGGTCGAAGAGAAAATATCACTGGCAGAACCGTTTCTATAGAGGTTTTCCAACTGCCTCTATTGTGAATTTCTGTAGTAGTGATGTTTTTTGTCTAGTTAAGTATGCAAAGTCAAGCAACAGATAACATATTAGTGATGGTATTAAAGTAGTTTACCTTTATTTTGCTTAAAAAAGTTAAAGCACTTTACCTAGTTAGTGCTACTAGCAAGAGAGTGGGAAAACCACAGAACTAACTGTCATCACATATCCATGCCACGTAATCCAGCGTCTAATCCACTACTTCGACTTTTCTAGGTTGGCAAAGCACCTTTTGTAAGTTTTAATAATCTGAGGATGCGATTCCTAGGGTTCCACCAAAGGCACTCTTGTGATTTTGTCAGTGGAGGCATGGAGTGCAAACAAGTTGATCAGCTAGATAGTGCTATAGTCACCTCCGAACCATCGTTTGATCTAGTCTTTCCCACCTTGGAGTGCAGGTTCCTTGGTGGCATCGAAAACTACATCCACCTCTAGATGGGCAATGGGCATATATGCATGCCTCTATCTCTTGGCTGCTTTATCTTCTAGCTCCCGTCACTGCGTAACTCGCCTGCCCGCCGGTGGCAGATGTCGTGATGATCACTTCACCACTTGCGTCACACCAGCTGCACACACATATAGGAGAGCTCACCTGGTCGCACGTAAGCCACTTCATTAGTGCTTCGCCACCGTAACACTGAAGAACGGCGCAGCAATGGTCGCCCGCATCAACCTGCAGAGGCTTTTGGCGTCGGCGGCGCTGGCGTTCCTGGCGCTGGCCGCGGCGGCCACTGTGTGCTCGGGGCAGCAGCTCCGTCGCAACTACTACGCGAGCGTGTGCCCAAACGTGGAGTCCATCGTGCGCGACGCCGTAACAAGAAAGTACCGGGAGACGTTCATCACGGTGGGCGCGACGGTGCACCTCTTCTTCCACGACTGCTTCGTCGAGGGCTGCGACGCCTCCGTGGTGGTGGCCTCCACGGCGAACAACACGGCCGAGAAGGACCACCCGGTGAACCTCTCGCTAGCCGGTGACGGCTTCGACACCGTGATCCGCGCCAAGGCGGCCGTGGACGCGGTGCCGCGTTGCCGGAACAAGGTCTCGTGCGCCGACATCCTCGTGATGGCCACCCGCGACGCCATCGCGCTGGCCGGCGGCCCGTCGTACGCTGTCGAGCTCGGCCGCCTGGACGGGCTCTCCTCGACGGCGAGCAGCGTGAACGGGAAGCTGGCGCCGCCGACGTTCGATCTGGACCAGCTGACGGCGTTGTTCGCTCGCAACGGGCTGTCGCGCGCCGACATGGTGGCGCTGTCGGCCGGGCACACCGTGGGGTTCGCGCACTGCGGCACCTTCGCTGCGCGGATCCGTGGAACGGCGGCGCCGGACCCGACGCTGAACCGGAGCCTCGCGGAGAAGCTGGCGGCGTGGTGCCCCGACGGCGTGGACCCACGCATCGCGGTGACCATGGACGTGGTGACGCCTAGGGTTTTCGACAACCAGTATTTCCGGAATTTGCAGAGCGGGATGGGCCTCCTGGCGTCGGACCAGCTGCTGTACACGGACACCAGGTCCAGACCCATTGTGGACGCGTTGGCGGGGAGTGGCGTCGCCTTCGAGCGGGCCTTTGTGGATGCCATCACGAAGATGGGTCGGATTGGGGTCAAGACTGGGGCCCAAGGGAACATCCGTCGTAACTGTGCCGTGCTCAATTGACCTGATTGTTGATGAATTAAGGTGCTTGTTGCTCTGAAGTCATGTACTTGCTATGGATGAACAAATTTGCAATGTGTGTATATTTTGAGAAGAGGAAGGGATATTATAGAGTGAAATGCACCAGGGGTCCATGTACTTGTCATGGTGTACAATTTAGGTCAATGAACATGAAAAATGCATTCATAGGTCATCTAACTTGTTAAATGGTGCACCGCAGCTCCAAATGCTTTGTTAGCATTTTGTTGCTTACGTGGCATACCAACATGGCAGGTTTTTCTTTCGCTCGTAGGAACAAATTTCACACTGCCGCTCCTCCTTCCTCCACACGCTGGGTCCTAGCAAGATGCGGCGCAAGCCATTGAGGCGGAATAGGCCAAGGATATGTTAATCTATAGTAGTGTAGCTTGAGTGCTCGACCAGATCAAGGGGATTTATGTTATTTAACGTAACCGATTTTACTGAATTATAATATGATTTTATTGAATTGTAAATTGTTTACCGAATTGCATAGGAATTTTTTTCGAGGTGCATACCGAGTGATAAAATCCTAGGTCCACCTGCTGTGATGCGCAGGCGCACAGCTCCGGCATGCGTACTACGCCGGCATGTGCATGAACGTGGACTCGATCGTCTTATGCATGGGGGCCAAGAAGATCTAGCTGACACTCGCCACCGTCGACGCCATTGTGCGCCTCTTCTTCGACGACTGCTCCCACGACTGATTTCGACAGGACATGCCGGCCGACGCCATGGCCGTGGAGAGGGGAGTGGGGCGCGGTGGGGTAGAGAGCCAGGCGTCGTGAAGGAGAGAGTGCATCGGGGAGAGAGTACCGTGGGGGAGTCATGCTTTCGCGACACAAAGGCAGTGTGGATGGGGAGAGAGAGAGAAGAGTGTGACTGAGAGGGAGTGAGGAGGTAAGGCTGAAAACCTAGAGTTTGGTATATATATGTGCGCTCGGAACTGGGCCTCTTAGACTAGAAGTCTAGGCCTCATTTATCGAGACAGTTAGAGTTATAATGCACACCTCGGTTAATAATTGTCAGGAATGCGCCATTGACTGTCGGGAGTACGTCTTTTACGAAGCTGGGGCTGGTTCTGCGATGGGCCAAAGGAGGCCAGGCCCAAGAGAGCAAGGAAGCCCAACCCGAAATACATCGACGCGAGCTGATGCCCAAGTAGCGGTTGATCGTGCGCTTAAGAGGGGGAAGCGATCTCCGTGTTCCTCACGCCAGACAGAACCGAGAGTGTGTTGCTCGGGCCGGCTGCGTCCGGATCGGCAGGGGAGCCATGGTGCTCGCGATGTATCGACTACCTAAATTCTGTTCGTGTGAACTTCGTCGTGAATTTGCTACTCGTTAATTCATCAGTTCGTAGTTGGTACTCTTACAATAATTTACCGGGACGGTTGCTTTAGAATGTCCTCCTCGGTTAATCCATTTTGGAAGACGGATTCTTATAACTACGCCGGTTAATAAAAAGTCACAGCCTCAGAGGCGGTTATCGTTTCTACCTGGCTTGGGAAAAAATAAAACGACTCGCAAAAGATTTTATAGAAATTCTGAAAAGAAATTGTAGCTGGGACAGGATAGGTTTGGAACGGGAAACCGGGATACAACATAACCGGAACGAGTTTCAGTAGGCCGCGGTTCCCAGTCCTCCATGAGTTCGATTTGGTTTCGGTTGAATTATATTGTATATTTGCTACACAGCGACGACGCGGCTGGTACGAGACTACGAGGACGGCGAAGCACGGGCATTGGGGCATGGACGGCATCTCGGCTTTGCCGGGGCACCTCCAACACGAGGTCTTCTCCCGCGTGGGCGACATCAAGGCCCTCTTCAGGTTTGCCGCGACATGCCGCGGCTGGCTCCACCGCTTCGCCGACCGGGCCTTCCTCCGCGAGCTATGGCCGGGCCAGGGCTCGGGCTCGGGCCACCGCGCGTGCCTCCTCGGCCTCTTCGTACAGGACACGTGGAAGTGGTACAATCGCCGGAACAAGGAGATGGTGCAGGGACGGGAGACACCGGGCTCATCGTCGTCGGCCTTGGAGCCCATCTTCTTGCCGGCGCCGGGCTCACCGCTCGGCCCCGCGGGTCGTGCCCTCACTTCCTTCGTCGGCGGCGACGAGGACGGCACCTTCGACTACGCGGAGCCCATAGCAGCACGCCGCGGCATCTTGCTGCTGCGGCTGCGGCTCGCCCGCCGCACGCCCGAGGAGATGAACAGCTGCAACCTGTTCGGCGTACGTAACCCCATCACCGGCGACCGCAACGTTCTCCCACCTCTCAAGTGGTCCTTCACCGGTAACATAGCGAACGGCTACGCCATCAGCTACGCCATCATCACAGCCGCCGACGGCCACAGCAACAGCGATCATCCGCCAGCAGCTGCGGCCTTCACGTTCTCGCAGCTGATGGTCATCACTGCCGAACATATAAATCGTCCCGACTTCTACCTGCACTCGTACTCCGCCACCACGCGCAGCTGGAGCGCGCCCACCACGTGCCTGGACAGGCGCGTCTTCACCCTGCTGGTGGGCGCCGGGCCCCCGTCGTCCACCGCGGCGCGGCGCACTGGCTGTGCGTCGACGATGGCCTTTCGCCCTACGAGCGCGCGGCCAGAGGAGACGGCGACGGCCACCACCTGTACAGGCTCAGCGTGGAGGTGGCCACCATGCGCATCTCCTTGACAAGGCTCCTCATCCGTGTTGGAAAAGAACACCTCCTCTTCGTCAACAGCGATGGCATGGTCGCGGTCGCCTCCGTGTACCCTGTGCATGTGACTGTTTGGAGTCCGCCAGGCGGAGGCGCCGGAGACGACAACACCCCTGCGGGTGCTGTGGGGCTATGGCCCCGCACATCGTTTAGGATAGCCCCGCGCCAGCACTACCTCAAGTGGTGGTGCAACTTCAACCATGGTTGTTTGGTCGCGCTGTTCAGGGGCGGCGGCAGCGGCGCCGGCAGCGTCTTCATCCTGGACCTCGACACCAAGGTGATGCATGAAGTCTTCAGACTCGACTTGGACAACAAGGCCATGGATTTCCTGGCTGGTTGTAAATGGTATCCGACATGTGTGCCCTATGTGGTGGACTTGGTGGAGTTCTTCACGCTCCTGCTTGGTGGCATACGAGAGCGACTTAGTGGAACTGCTACTACCTCAGAATCTCCATAAATGTTGCTCTTTCTTTTGTGATGATGCGATTTAAAAAATCAGCAAATTGAGGTCCTTTTTCCTGCTATTTACTATTGTTACATTTTTATGATTGGACATACATGCATATGCATTTGATGAAGTCTTTTCACATTTTCTCCGGGACCCTTAATTAGCGATTTGTTGTCATGATTTTAAAAGAAAAGACATACTGTGTGATCTGCTTCCACAGCGTGTTCCCGGCGCCGGGGGCATGCTGCAGGTGCCTGCTTGCTGCCTCCTCGGCCGCGCGCCACCTGATGGCTATGCGTTGAATGTCGATCATCAATATAAGATATTTTTTTTTTTCTTTGAGGAAAAATTCCAGAAAATATATAGCAGATTCCTATTCAAATAACAATGTTGCTTTGCATAAGTACCTGTGTTCTTACGCTTACATTTGCGGCAGCCTCGGAAGAGATGAGCCTACTCATGGGAGTGCAGGAGGAGATCTGGTACGTATCCGTCTTTTCGGCGCCAATTCACTCGACTTATCGCTAGTTGCTCCTTCCTAGCAAGCTCACTCATCGTAGCAGAATTTTTGTTGGCAGAGCGGTGCGAGCGAGCCAAATCTCGGCTCTTGCGCATACGTAAACTTCTTTTGCTGAAGTTATAGTTTGACTCAAACTCTATTTTAGCCCATAATGCAATTTAATCTCTACGTTCTAAATTGTAGTTCACTTTGACTTTTTTAGTACATCTATTTTACTATGCATCTAGATACTATATTATGTCTAGATATATAGCAAAATGCATGCACCAAAAAAGTCAAAGTAAACTATAATTTAGAACGGAAGAAGTAGATTATAGCATAACCAAATTATACATATATTTTATACATTACTATGCATATCTAATAATATCTAACATTCCAAAAGGCAAAAGTCTAAAAAGGGTTGTTGATTGAAGGTTCATGAAAGACGAGCTAGAAACTATGCAAGTATTCCTCGTCACCCCTGAAGTAACCAAGAAAAAAGATAAGCTGGTGAAGGATTGGGCAAAGCAAGTACGAGATCTGTCATATGACATTGAAGATTGCCTTGACGAGTTCAAGGTACATGTTGCTAGCCAAAGCTTGTCATAACAGATGATGAAACTCAAGGACCGTCACCGGATTGCTGTCCGGATTCGCAATCTCAAGGCAAGAGTTGAAGAAGTGAGCAAGAGGAACACACGCTACAACCTAATCAAGCCAGAGGCATCCAACATCATCATGGACGATATGGAGTCATACTTGGAAGATATTCGCAAAATCTCAGGTACCAACATTGATGAAGCACAACTTGTAGGCTTTGACGAACCAAAGAAGAAGTTGCTTGAGATGATACAAGTTCGTGCCAATGATGGACATGCACGTGTCATCTCAGTGGTCGGCATTGGTGGTTTGGGTAAAACTACTCTTGCTAGGAAAATATATGAAAGCAAGGAAGACATTACAAAGAACTTCCCATGTCGTGCATGGATCACTGTATCACAATCATTTGTGAAGACAGAGCTCCTCCAGGATATGATCAAGCAACTGCTAGGCGACCAATCATTGAAGGAATGCTTGAAAAATCTTGAAGGAAAGGCATTGCATGTAAATGACCTTGCCATCTGTCTCCAAGATGGGCTGAAACATAGAAGGTACTTTGTTGTTCTTGATGACTTGTGGACCCTTGAAGCATGGAACTGGATTAATGAGATTGCTTTTCCAAGCACCAATAACAGAGGAAGTCGGATCATAGTAACAACACGTGATGCTAATGTAGCAAAGGCATGCACTTCCAATGAATCTCTTATCTATGACCTCAAACCACTTGAAATAGATGATGCCATAAACTTGCTGCTAAGGAAGGCACGGAAACATCAGAAAGACATTGAAAATAAGAAGAATTTGTGGGACACAGTAAAACAGATGGCAAACAAATGTGGTCGTTTGCCATTGGTTATTGTCACAATAGGAGCCATTCTTGCAAGTAAGGAGATAGAGCAATGGGACAATTTTAGTAAGCAACTGCCTTCAGAGCTTGAGAACAACCCAGACCTCGAATCTGTGCGAAGGATAGTAACCCTTAGCTATAGTCATTTGCCATCCCATCTCAAGCCATGCTTTCTGTACCTAAGCATTTTTCCTGAAGATCTTGAAATTCAAAGGAGGCGTTTGGTGGACAGATGGATTGCAGAGGGGCTTGTTACAGCCAAGGTTGGAATAACAGCTGAGGAAGTTGGAGCAAGTTACTTTGAAGAGCTAATCAGCCGAAGCATGATTCAACCAGCAAGAGTGAATATTGAAGGAGTTGTTAAGAGTTGTCGTCTTCATGATATTGTGCGGGATATAATTCTCTCTATATCAAGAGAGGAGAATTTTGTTTACTCGACAGAAAATAATGTACCTGGAGTAGGAGTTGGAGAGAAATTTCGGCATGTGGCATACCATGGCAAGAGCTGCACAAATGTTGGAGTGGAATGGAGCAGTGTCCGATCATTAACTACCTTTGGTGAGAGACCAAAGAAGCCCACACCTTCACTTTGTTCACCCGAGTTTAGGATGTTAAGAACCTTGGATCTAAAGGATGCACAGTTCGAAATTGCGCAAAAAGATTTAAACAATATAGGATTATTGCGCCACTTGAAATATGTGAATGCTCAGTATGATGACACAAATTTTCATCATTCAAATATTTATGAAATTCCAAGGTCTATAGTGAAACTACAGAGTTTACAGGTCTTGGACCTAAGAGGCAGTCGTATTTCAGCACTACCAACTGAGGTCACTGAACTCCAAAGTCTCCGAAGCCTCCGTTGTAGCAAATACATGGACAACCCATTGGATTGTATGGAAAATGTATTGTGCCTTCCCAGAATGTTCACACCCCTGGTTGATATGATTGATCTTGCATACACAGTCTTCTCTATCTATTTCTCTAATGGACTTGTACCAGGTGTACGGGTGCCAAGAGGAATCGACAACCTAAAAGCGCTGCAGATCCTAGAGGTTGTGGATCTTAAGGTCACTAGTATGAAAGCAATTAAAGGTTTGGGTGAACTAAGTGAGCTAAGAAAGTTAAGTGTGACAACCGTTGGGGCAAGAAAGGGAAAATGTATGGCCTTTTGCAAAGCCCTTGCGAAGCTCGTCTCTCTTCGCTCTGTCCACGTGGATGGTAATTTTTATCGTGGAATTGGGACACTTGAGTGGTTAAGTTCTTCTTCTGTCTCCCCTCCCCCACTGCTAAGGAGCCTAAAGTTAATTGGAGAGATAGGGTCGACACCCGCTTGGTTTGGGAATCTTACACAGTTGGTGAAGATGTACTTAGAATATACCCATCTAAAGGACGTGGAGATACTTGGGGGACTGCGCAACCTTATGCTTCTTCAGTTTTTTACCGGGGCATATAGAGGGGAGAAACTAACATTTAGAACTGGAGCATTCCCAAGTCTCAGGAAACTTGTTATTTCTAACACGTCTAGCTTGGCAGAGATGAGGTTTGAGGAGGGCGCCTCGCCCCGCCTGGAAAGCATCGATATCGAAATGTTGTGGATAAAATCAGGGATTATTGGTATCAAGCACCTTCCAAGGGTCAGGGAAATTTCACTTGGTAGCCTCTGCAAGGTGGCAGGACTTAATATGCTAGAAGCGGAAGTCAACCAGCACCCCAGTAAACCCGTGCTGCGACTGAAGGAGGACCGAGCCAAACATGACCTGGCAAACGCCATCGGATCCAGTGTTGAAGAGGAAGCAACCGAACCTCAGCCTGATGACGCAGAAGAGAGCTCCCAAGTGATCACAACGGCCGACGACAGGTCAATCCCTGCTCCTGCTCGCGCACCAAGCTTCCTTTCCATATTTTTCAGCATAGTTTATTGTCAGCATGCATGGTTTATGCTCACAGATCGTCTCTTTTCTTGTATTGTTTCCAGCGAAATCCAACCTGTTCCCAGTTGACGCTGCCTGCTCGTGCGAGATGCTGGTGTCCTGACTCTCTGCACTTCTGCACCGACCCTGCTCCTGGTCTCGACCTGCCATGCAGATTGCCATCACATTCTTATGCCGTTCTGGTCTGCTCGAATAAATACCGACTTGTGTGCTGCATCGGATTTCTGCTTACTGCTAGTGGCAGCGGTATCAGTCCAACCTACACCTGAATCTGAATTGGATGTCTGATTATGATGCGTGTGTTGTGATGTTTTCATTTTCTGGCTTGTAGTCCATTCTTGATACGGCCTTGCTTGTGATATGCACTATAGTACTTTATTACTACTGCATTTGCGAAGTGCAGACTCCGAAATTTGTTTATGTGATATCCGCTATTTTTGCTTTTTGTAAGATGTCATTTCATTTCAATTTAAGTTATGTACTACTATGTAATAACGAGATGTTGCATATTGTGATACTGTAATCCTGTTATTTTCAGCTTTTAGCTGCACATCACTGCAGCCCTGTTTGTTTCTGAAACAAAGACAGTTGACGGCTGCTAATGCCTGTGTATCTAGTCAATTCCCTTGATGTGTCAGTATGGGCACACTGATTGGCACCCCATTGCTAATTTTTCATGGTGGCCGTCCTACTTAGATACATCTTAATTATAAGTTATGACACCATTTTGGCATGCGATCTACTCTGTTATGAATCTAGAATACTTGCCTTGTCATTAGTTCAGCTGTTGCCCTGGTTTCTGGAGTTTTATCTAGATTCATCAGAAACTGAACTATCGGTGATTCTAGTTCTGTGGCATATCACAAAACTGATTGTCCGAATGCCATTAAGCTTCGCCAGGACCATTAGCATTTTTTCTTACAATGCAATCAAACAGTAACAGGTTTGTTAACCAGTCTGCAACATTGGCTTTTGCATAGTTGTCATCTTCAGTACTGTACACCTGCACGTTGTTACAGGCTAAAATACACTGCCAACTGCATAAGTTTTTACTTGGCGTGAAGAACCAAAGTGTGTTCTTTATTTGTGTCACCATTCTCTGCAGAGATCTGTAACCAGTCATCTAAGTGGTCCTGATCTTCATTGTTACCGGCCCAAAAACACATGAAACGGTGTTGTTCATTAGTTTGCAATACCACATCATGTTATGTGGCTGCATTGGGGATCGAGAGGAGAACGATTGGGATCAAGGGAGCGGTTGCTGAAGCTGTGAACAGTACCCGCGCTACAGTACCGCGGGTACTGTTCACGTGGAGGCGGCGGCTGCGAGGGAGAGAGGAGGCTAGGGTTTGGGGGCTACCCGGTCTCCCGGCTCCCTAAGGGAAGCCGAGCAAATTTGATTGCTCTTGCTTGATTTCTATTATGCCTCATAGGCTGATTATAAAGGATACATAGGACTAACGCCACTTGTAGCTAGACAATATGGCACTATTTCTATAAACATAAATAACTAAGATAATTAACTCTAATGGGCTAAGGCCCAATAGGCCAGACTCCTCTAACACATCACTTCCCAAAATGACTGTTGTATGCGATCCCTCGGGTCGAGAGGCTGACGGTTATGTTGACGCTGCTCTCGCCTGGTGGTGGTGATCGATCGAGCAGAGGATAGCACATGTACAAAGCTCCACAACAGGATATCCAGCAACCAGAAGAGAGCAGAGCAGAACAGAGGGCGTGTGTGGCGCGGCCTCAGTGCACCACCTGAACAGAAGATATCCTGTCAAGCTTAATTGATTCTATAATGGGCCTGTGCAGCTGGGGTAGGAAGGGGAGGAGATGGCAGGCTGGGCCCGCGAGTAAAAGACGAGGTGGGTTGAGCTAGGCAGGTCCGGCTTGTTTGATTAGGGATGTGCAAGTAATTTTTTTTTCTTCTTCTTCCACACAAATGGGGAGTTGATTGTTGAAAGGCGTTTAAACAGAGGTTTATAACATCATAGAAAACCCAATTAAAACAAGTTGGACACATGCATTTATCTAATTACGCATATGCAATTGCAAACACCCTTCGAATGAGATACGACGGATGCAGAGTTTTAGGTTTTAGGAAACGGTATCAGAAAACATGTGCCGATGAAATTATGTTGAATTCTAGTGAGCTCACCTCGAACTCAATTAGTTGTATTCCCGAATTGTTTTTATTTGGAAATATCTCTTGTCATGTTGCTATGTTTAACCAGAGATCTACTTGCAACTGTCATTAAAAGAAAATGAATTAAAAATGTATCAATAAACTGGTATGTTTTACTAACTACTAATTAGGTACGGCTCAGAGGAACGTCATAGATGGGTACTAGACGTGTCGTTTGGCATCACCTAGGCCATAATGGAAGTCAGATATGTACTTTGCATATGCATATCATCCTTTGATTGTTCTCGACGGCAAAAAGGCACAAAAATGCTATAGCATGGAGTAATGTGTACGGTAACTGATACACCCTAGTCACACTATCCGAGTGCAATTTGCTTTGCCAAATGTCGTACTCGACAAAGATTTACACTCGGCAAAAACTTCTTTGCCGAGTGCTAGGCATATCAATCAATTGATTATTCTCGATGACGAAAGGCTGGGACGCATTTATTTATTTATTAAAAAGAAGACGCATGTGTGATACACACTGTGCCTCAAGCCCTCAACATTTGCGATGAATGAGCGTGGAGTCTAATCCGGGGACACAGGTTTTGGCCGGATCGGACCAAACCTTGATCCACCCAATCAATCACTACCAATCTACTGCAAAAGTACAAGGGCCCCCACCAACCATGCATAGTGTACACAAGAAACGTGTTGCGTTCTGTGTTTGTGTTATACGGCGGCCTTCTCGCTAATCCTGCTTGATTTGTGCTTCAGGGGCAACTTCTAGAACTGTCATCTCAGCGGCGTCAATCAATGTCCTTATCAAATAAAGTTATCCGTTCATCAGAAAATAAATTTTTCTCAAGTCAAACTATCTAGTTGTGTTCTTCGGGTATTTTTGTAAATTTTTTGGCTCCGTCTGGGAAACTTTTGATTGGCGTATCCTGCCAGAGCGTTGCAATAATGTTGAATGTTGTCTTTGGAGCACTAAAGACAGGGGCTTGGCCCTTTAACTCTAAAAAATTTAATATATGTTTTTATTGTTACTGTACAAATCAGGGAGAAAACACAACACTTATTTCTTAGATTGTAAGTCATTCTAAGAATTTTGAAGAGTTATAGCATTTCAAATTTAATTAAAATTTATATAATAAAATAATAACATTTATGATGCCACCTATGTATTATTAGATTCTTCGTTAACTATATTTTCATAGTATACTTAGTTGATATCATAAATCTTTATAATTCTCTCTATATGCTTTAATTTTTCAGGATTCTTAGAATGACTTGCATTTTAAGGAGTGAGTTTGTTTTACTTACAACTGAGGTGACGATCGAGAGATTAGTACAGTACATGTATATACGATCGTCCACACACACGTAGCTGTCAGGATGAGTGGAAATATATACTCATCTAGTCGTCGTGTATACAAAAGCAAAAGCAAAAAAAAACATCTTGACTTATCCGATTGGAAACAAAGCACTAGCACGATAATAAAGGAATCTATATCTAAAACAATCGACATGTGATCGGTGTTCATTCAGACTTTCGGCGAGGAAGAAAACTTGGAAACGAAACTTAATTTGACTTTTAATTAAAAAAGGTAAAAGAAACGAAACTGAATTTGTCAGATTAGACAGGCACTGATCATTACTCTCTTTCATCAGTAGAGTATATATACAGAATCCAGAAAATACACGTACGCATAAATATAGCCGTTGGGTGCCCCTTGGGTTTTGTCAGTGTGTGGGCGGGAAGAAGGCGCAGCGAAGGCAGCCAGGCCGCGGCGCCGCGTCCTGTAGCGTGCGTCCACGTGCGCGATCGCGGCGGTCGCCGCGTCCACATCGGGGCACGGGCAACGGACGCCGCCCGTCGGCTTCCCTTTCTCTCTCACTAATTTTTTTCAATATTCTTTTGCATCGTGCTCGTGCAGCCATCTCCCACCGCCTCTACAAATACAGTTGTCTGGTCGTCCCAGTACTGGCACTGCAGCAGAGCAGACTGCTCACAGCTCAGCCGGTGCGCGTCGTCAACGTAGCCGTGCGCTCGCCGGAGACTGAGAGGGAGGACTAGTTGAGGCAGCCTACAAGGCGGCCGGAGGAGGAGGAGGGCTCAGGGGAGCAGCCAGCTCAATCCAGCGAGCGAGGTTGACTGCATCGAGCAGACAGAGCAGAGCAGAGCAGAGGATGTCGTGCCTGATCCCGCCGGCCAAGCGGGTGTGGCGCCGCCTCAGCGCGCGCCTCGGCCTCCGGCGAACCACCGGTAAGTCGTCTGGGCTGGGGCGGCTGCGGAAGGAGGTGCGCACGTGCGAGTACAGCGACGTCCACGTCATGTGGGAGATGCTCAGCAAACCCAGCGGCGGCAGGGACGGACGACGACCCACCGCCGGCAAAGGAGCCTCGGTGGCGACGCGGCCGGGCAGGACGGGGAGGAAGGCCACCGCCGTATCTGCCTGGAGCCGGCTGGCGTCCTACTGCTGCGGGCTCTGATTTCTCTGGAGCGCCCAGCACAGCAGAGCAGAGGCCAGTTGCTCTGCTCCGTGGGTGGGTTCAGAAACAGAGCGCTCCGATCTCGTCCTGATCGATCAGCCAATCGGAAGGGCCGCCGCCATGGGAGGCGAGGCAACCAAACCAAACCTCCATCTTCTACATGACATGAGTCTCAACATCGTCACATGGCACGGCTTGGTTCCGATGGTTGCCTGTTGCCTGAATCCTGTCAGAGTTGTACATACATGCGCCAGCGACGGCGGCCGGCGGCCGTCGGCTGCTGCAGCTGCCAGCTGAAGATTTTGGTCTATGTTTCATCGCTGACATTGCTGTTGTATTAGTAATAGCGTTTGAACCAAGGGAATTTTGTTCGTTTGCGTTAGTTTTCTTGCTGTGCTTCTATGTATGCGTCGTCGTCGTCCTGTATAGTGTATACACCTGTGTTGTGTTGTTACCAACCAAGTTACAGCCTTGCGGTTAGTAAAAGAAGATGAATCATCTGACGTGCTTTTTACGTTGTGTTGATTATGTTGATTGAGGACAATAACACTGACAGACAGGGAGAAATCTGATATTCGTTTCCGTTACGTGTTCATGAACAACTCAACTCTGCACTGAAGATTGTCCGTCACGCCCACGCACAAACAACAAAATACCAGATATTTACTTCCTCAGTCAACGTACTGTAGGGCCTGCTTGGTTCATGTCCAAAATTTGTGATACCAAAGATTTAGCAAGCTATGATTTTGACAGCCAATTGGTTTGCTACCAAAACATGTCAAATACTCACATATGGCTTGCCAAATCTATGGCAAATTTTTTTGTCCAACTTTTGACTTACCAAATCTATGACATGGCAAAATTTGGATGTGAACCAATCAAGCCCGCATATTCGGCTAAATCAGCGTACTCCATGCTCCACATGGGAGCGATCAAATTCCGTGGCCATACTCATTTGGAAGACATGGGCTCCCCTGCGCATCAAAATTTTCCTCTGGCTCGCCTTCAAGAGGAGGCATTGGACAGGGGATAGGCGGAGGCGCCACGGGCCTGACGCTCAGGAGCAATGTTTCTTGTGCGACCAGGGAGTGGAGACGATATTGCTCAGTCACTGGGGAGGTATGGTTCCATGTCCTTAGAGTTTTTATTAGACAACCCCCGTCGGTAGCAAATACGACACTGTGGTGGTGGAAGCGACTTCCGAGTTCTATTCAATGGTGACCGACAGGCCGGCCTTGACTCCCTCTTCGCCCTCACTTCGTGGCTGTTGTGGAAAGAATGGAACGCAAAATGTTTCAGGGAGGCGGCGTCCATCATTGCTGATATCTTGCAACTCGTCAAGGATGAAGCTGATGCGTGGATGGAGGCTGGCGCAAAGGGGCTGCTAGCTTTAGCAAGAGCAAACTAGGCGCTCTATTTATTTCTATGGATGTAATTCTTCAAGATGTAGATCATGCAAACACTAACACGTCCTTGTAAAAACTTTTCTACTCTTCTAATATACTCGTGCGTATTCGGGAAAAAAAAAGGCTGTAGAGCCTATTAGGTACACGCTCGGTTGATTTGGACCGATGGGCAACATGACAATCAATTTGAATCAGATTAAGGGAGTCAATTCAAGATCTTTTGTTGCTAACGGTGCAGCAGCAACTTAGCAGTCGCTACCTGCTGCTGTTGAAAACTGCAGCCGATCCAAGTTTCCCTTTAATATCAAAACTGTCAACATCCGCTTGCGTGCGTTGGCCTTTGTTTTTACTGAATACGTACATATATCTGTGACGTACACAATAGTAAAGGAGGTAGTGTCCATCTCATGTATCAAGCAATGTATTATGTATATTTAGTTAGCATTACAACTGTCATACCATCATTTAGGTAGGTACGCAACGTGTACACCAGACCAGTAATAAGGAATCGTCGCACAAAAAAAAAAAAAAAAAAAAAAAAAGGTCCAGTAATAAGCAATGCAGTTTTATCTTAAGTTTATTTATTTATTGGCCGAGGAAGTAACCTTTTTCCTCACTTCTTTCTCAGACAGTCACTATAGAGACTGCCTCAACTTTTTTCTGAAATTTTTAAATGTTCTCGGTCGGAAATACCACCTAAATCAAAGTTTTAGTACTTGAGGAGATGTAAAAAATTTCAGTTTAAACCTTTTTTCATCTCAAATTGTTTCAGGTCTCTAATATTAACTACAAGACCCAATGACATGAACACAAAAAGAAAGAAGCATTCACTTACTTAGAAGTGGCTTTGTGTTGTACTGATAATGGCAATATTTTTATTTTGTTGCAGTGTGACAAGAGAGTCTGAAGGTCCATGCATATGATTCAAGATTTATTTTTCCTTTTTTTTTTGTTATTCCACAGGCAAAGTATCCACATGTCAGTGAGATGTAAATGCAGGGCTTGAGGCGATAATAATACCGTCTAAGCATAATACCGTCTGCACTGGGGGCCTGCACACCGTCCGCTACGTGCCAGCCGGTCTCCACATCAGCGAATTTTACGGCCCACCATTTTTGACCGAAGTCAGCAAGGGAAACTCTGGCCTATTTTTTTGTTTTTTTAATAATGCAGACTGTTTTAAATCGCTCCTACGGGGAGTCGAACCCAGGTATGCTTGGGTGTCACTTGGGTGCTTTAGCCACTAGGCTAGAGGCCCTTTGACGCGGGCCCACCATTTGAATCAACGAAAAAAATATTATAACTCACAAAGTAAAAATCAAAATTAAATTCCGATTACACCATTGAATTTGTTTCAATAAATCCTTCAAAATTATATCTCACATGTTGTTGACGCCTAAAATAGCAAAGGGAAAAAAAGTCGACACATCAAACTAATGAAGCATGCAAATCCGTTGCAAAAATAGGCGCCGGACGCTGGCTGCACATGCGGCGGACGCGGCTCTTCGCGCCGGACGCGGTCCAGAATGCTCCGGAGGAGCTCCGGGCGCCGGACGCGAGGCGCCGGACGCAGCTTGCATGCGCCGGACGCGGCATGCAAGCGCCTGACGCGGCGTGGGCGCGCACGCGCGCGACACAGCAGCGCCGGACGCGTCCAGCGCACGCCGGACGCGGCACAGAAAGACTCCGCGCACGCGGGCGCGCCGGACTCGCACGCCGGACGCAGCCCAAAAGCGCCGGACGCGTCCGGCGCAGTTGACGGGACAAAACCGACTTCGTTTCAAGTCGGTTTTTGGTAATTTTTGACGTGGGAAACTTGTCGTATATGCTTTGGAGTTGTTTCCTACGGGGATAAGACCACCCCCCTCTATATATATGAGAGGATCACGGCTGATTGATCCCATCTATCAATCGAATCAACCAACAACACAAAAACTATCTCCTTTGCCCTAATTCTCTCCTCAACCCCTCTAGTTGCTGTCCGGCGGCTATCTCCGTGATTTCCGTTGGCTTTCTAGGCGCCATCCGCTGGTCCTAGGAGATCCTCCACGTGCTCATCCCCGACGGATCCTTCCGGGAGCGAGTTCAGGAGCTTTTTCGGTCAACTTCGAGCTCTACATCGGCTAACCGATCTCTAGATCGGTTTTTGCCGGTTACGTGTCGAAGGCACCACGTTGCAGGTTGCGAAGGCTACCTCGAGGGCGTCCAAGGCCCACGTGTGGTGTTAGACGCCGGATCACTTTTCGGCGTCAACATACTTTTTGGCGACTCCGCTGGGGAAATCTAGGCGTAAGCTCACGTTTTCCTCAAACGGTGACATGGCGAATGACGGTTCAACGCAAGACAAAAGCGAAGTCCATGGCGGCAACATCATTTGACCTACCTCCGTGGAGGAGCTATCTCCGGAACTGAAGGCCCAGCTAGAAGAAAAGATGGCGGCTCTTCAGCAAGCGTTCTTGGGCGGTTGCGTGAAGGATCATCAACGGCGGGTGATTCTGGAGGAAGAACCGAACGTCGACGACATCTTAAGAGCATCGGCAGAGGAAGAGGTAAACCTCGAAACTGGCCCAAAATATGATGATGGTCCAATTAATCAAGCCGGTGTAGCTAAGATGTTGTTAGAACAAAATGTTGCTCTAACTCAACTTATTAAGTCATCACATGAATCGTTAAAAGTTAAGATGAATAAGATGATTGGGAAAACAACCGAACCGAGGAAGGTTCGGGTGTTTTATCACAACCCGAGCTTGGCATGCCACAAGGATTTTATAAGAATCAATCATCTTATTTCGATGCTAGCAAATTGAAATCGGCTCCATTCACGGAACCGGTCATCCTGGAGCTAGCACATCGGGAGGTGTTCCTAAATCGACTCCATTGCGGCGATCATAGGGCATCAAAGGCTTCGGAGGAAATAATGTTTTACCCAACCCACCGAAGTCTCCTAGCCCGATTCTTGATTTTGAGGGCAAAAACACTTCTAATTATCCCCCTACCGATTTCAATGATATATTGAATCGGTTTAGAGATGATTTTACTAAGTCCCTCGAAGAAAGTTTAGGTATCAACTTGAAGACTGCTAAAAACTTGTATACCAAGCCGTATCCTTATGCTTATGATTGCATGAAGAATCCCGAGGGGTGGAAGGTACCTGACTTTCAGAAATTTAATGGTGTTGGCAATAAAACCACCATGGAACATATTAGTATGTATCTTGCTCAATTAGGGGAACATAGTGCTCATGAGTATATGAAAATTCATAATTTCCCTTTATCATTGACGGGGTAATCTTGCTTTTGCGTGGTTTACTTCTTTAGCACCATGTTCTATTAATTCTTGGGTTCAATTAGAGGAAAGATTTCATAATCATTTTTATATTGGAACCCAAGAAACTAGACCGGCACACCTTCGCTGTTAGGCAAATGCGTGATGAAGCTTGTGTAGAATTTTTCACTAGAGTTAGAGAGATTAAATATAAATGTTTTAATCTTAATATTTCGAAAGAGATCTAGTGGATATATGCTTTAATGGTTTGAACTCTAGGATTCGTGAGAAACTAGAAAATGTTCAATTTACTAGCTTCAATCATCTCATGGAGAGGGCCGTTTTCTGGGAATCGCGCCTTAAAGATTCTCGTGAGCCTTATAAGTCACATCGTTCGAATACACATACTTGTGATGCTTTTTCAGATCATTCGGATGATGATAACTATGAGTGCAATGCTGCTGAAATTAGGTGGCCAGCAGAAAATAAACAAGTTACTTGTCCTTCTCTCAAACCGATTCAAAAGAATCGGTATGAAGAAGTAAAGTATACTTTTGATACTTCTAAATGTGACCGGATTTTTGATGAGTTACTTAAAATCGGACACATTAGAATCAATTACACTATGCCTTCGCCGGATGAGATTAAGAAAAGAGCTTATTGCAAATATCACAATTCTTATTCTCATGCGACTAATGATTGTAGTTACTTTCGTCGACAGATACAATCGGCCCTTAATGAGGGACGATTGAGCCTTGCTGATATGGAGATCAAGAAAAATCCTTTTCCTACAAATACCGTTGAAGCAGGGAAGTCGGCTATTTTGATTCATCCTCACCAAGTCGATAAAGCTAAAGGCAAGAATGTGATTATCGGCGAGCCACGTCCTGCACCGAATGTTCAAAAAAATTCGGGGCGACAAGTGGCACTTAAGAAGGACGATCAAGGCAAGAGCAAGCTTACAATCACCGCTAGTTCAGTGGAAGCATTGCGAAGGCAACGGTGGTATGAGCATCAAGCGGCGCAGCAAAGACCAGCCCGGCCGATCCCTTCGGCCGACCGAGTTGACCCGTCTATAGAGAGCAAGGAAGCGCCCAAAGGTGAACAGCCCACCGACGTTTCTACAGCTGCAAAGTCGGTTAAATCGATTGCAACAATCGGTCAAACCGACTCTCAAATTCCAGAAGTCTCCATTGCTTCCGGTACTCATGTGACACGCACCTTCATACCACACAAGCCGGAGATTGGTGTATGGAAGCAGCAAGAGCAGAAGCCTAAGAAATTTGTGGTTAAGCCACTTTGTACTTTTGACCGACTTATGGCGAAGTACAAGCATGAAAAGGCCGATTCCAAGAATCAGCCCATAAAAAAAGAGAGTCTACACCACCTAAGAGAGAAGCTGAAGATAAGAAGCAAAAGGGTGTAGCTCCATCAGTTGGTTCTTCTATGCAGGTTGTCCGTTCTCGTCTAACTCGTTGGGGGCCACCGGTTACTCCATCTCCACCTGAGTTGCCATTGCCACAGTGGGGAACTCAAGGTGTGTGGGTACCATATCCCCAAGCTCGCATTCCAGTTCATCAGAGGTTGGAGGACGCAAGGCACTCTGTCTCTAGCCGATTGGAATTTCAATTGAGCTCTAGCAGGATGTATCAAGAGAAGGCGATCAAGGCACCAACGCAGCAAGTATATGTTCAAAAGAAGGTGCAAGAACTTGAGAAGCCTACTCCCAAAAGTGCTCCATCACCTAGCATCATTATTGGGTCAATGCCGGCTCCTGTGGTTGCCGACAATGAACCGATTGTGATCAATAATAAAATTCCAGCAAACGAGCAAGATGAAGTTGCAAAGGAAGTTGCTGGAGAAGAGGTGAAGGAGAAGCCGCCAAGAGATCCTAAGTACATGCAACCCAAGTAGTGTCCATCAAACTTGGACAAGACTCAAAGGCGGAAGTTGCAGCGCGCTCGGACAAGGAAGTTGAAGAAGCAAGCTCTTGAGAAACAACAAGAAGTCTTGCCCAAGGGTGATGATGATGCTACTAAGGAAGCAGCAACGGCCAAGCTGACTTTGGAGTCGGCTAAGCCGGTGGCTCCAATTGAGCTGGCCAAGGTGGTGGAGACGCCCCAATCGATTGAAGAATCGGTTGAGTCGGTAATTGCTAACACAATTGTCCCAGCAGTTGTTGAATCGGTTGAGATTTCTCTTGAGGCATCCAAACCGATTCCATCAATTTCTGAGGATCTTGGGGAGAATCCTAAAGAATTTGCTGTTGTGGTTGCTAATGCTGTAGGCATGGAAGCTCCGGAAGAACAGGATGACGAGATGGTAGACTATGAGCCATCTCCGGAGTGGATCAACGTGATATACTTGTCATCTGATTACTATGTGATCCACCATGATGAGGAGGAGCCACCAGCAGCGGAACTTGTGTTTGCAGTGGAGGATGCTGTGTTCAAGAAGCCGGGAGTTAGAGTGGATCACCTTCGTCCTCTCAATTTGAGGGGTCATATCAATGGAACTCCGGTGCACAGCATGCTTGTGGACAGCGGTGCTATTGTCAATGTTATGCCTTATTCGTTGTTCCGCAAGCTTGGGATCAAGGAAGAGGAGTTGATCAAGACCAACATGACCATCACGGGAGTTGGCGGAGATGCTCCAATTCCAGCTAAGGGTATTGCTAACGTTGAGTTAACCATCGGGAGCAAGACCTTGGCTACCGCTTTCTTCGTCGCCGACATCAAGGGGAGCTACAATGTGATACTTGGGCGTGATTGGATACATGTTAATGAGTATGTTCCTTCCAGTCTACACCAATTTCTCATCCAATGGGTCGGAGATGCTGTTGAGATTGTCCATGCGGATTCATCGGATGAAGTTGCAGTTGCCGATTCATCCGAACACGGGGGCATGACACTTTTGGCTGCTTGTCAGGTAGAGATCTCTCTACTTATGATTATGTAGATTATGCTAAAAGTGGTTTTGTTCCTGTATCTCTCAAGCCGATTGACAATCGGCTAAATACAATTATTTAATGGATAATCACGAATGGTTAAAGCGTCGATTGGAGGAGTATCGGGCTAAAAAGACCGATGCTTGTGAAGCTATTGATGACTTTGATGAGCTCAATAAGTTGGGCCAAGGTTTCACGTCGGCTGACCCTTTAGAACAAGTTGATATTGGGGATGGTGCTACACCGCGGCCGACCTTTGTGAATCAAAACTTGGAAGCCGATTATAAAGCTGAATTAATCACGCTTCTCAAGGAATATGTTGATTGCTTTGCATGGAATTACACCGAGATGCCGGGATTGAGCCGAGATCTTGTTGAGCATCGACTCATTCTCAAAAAGAACTTCAAACCCGTCAAGCAACATCCAAGGCGCTTCAATTCGGCCATCCATGACCGAATAAAGGAGGAGATCAAAAGGTTGTTGCAAGCGAAGTTCATTCGTCCATGCCAATATGCGGAGTGGGTCTCTAATATTGTGCCGGTTGAGAAGAAGGACAGCGAAAAGATTAGAGTGTGTATTGATTTCAGAGATTTGAATAGAGCCACTCCAAAAGATGAATATTCTATGCCTATAGCCGATATGTTGATCAATGATGCTTCGGGACACAAGGTGATTAGCTTTCTTGATGGTAATGCGGGGTACAATCAGATCTTTATGGCGGAAGAAGATACATCAAAGACGGCTTTTGTTTGTCCCGGATTCGTCGGTTTATTTGAGTGAATTGTGATGACCTTTGGGTTGAAGAATGCAGGCGCCACCTATCAAAGGGCGATGAATTTGATTTTTCATGATCTAATTGGGGTGATCATGGAAGTATATATTGATGATATTGTGATTAAATCGGCTGCCCATAAGTCTCACTTAGCCGATTTACGTCTTATTTTTGAAAGGATGCGTCGCTATGGTTTGAAGATGAATCCACTCAAGTGTGCTTTCGGAGTGTCGGCTGGGAAATTCCTAGTCTTTATCATTCATGACAAAGTCATAGAGGTTGATCCCAAGAGGATTGAAAAGATCAAGAAAGTTCAGCCCCCTACATGCCAAAAAGACATGCAGAAATTCCTAGGGAAGGTGAACTACTTGAGGAGGTTTATTGCTAACTTGTCCGGGAAAATTATTCCTTTTACTCCTATACTCAAGCTGAAAGATGAATCTGAATTCACTTGGGGGCAAGCCAACAAAAAGCATTCGATAAGATAAAGGAATATTTGTCATCACCGCCCGTTCTTCGTGCACCTAAAAGAGGAGTGCCGTTCAAGCTTTATATTGCTGCTGAAGACAAGGTTATTGGGGCTGTTATGACTCAAGAAGATGAAGGGAAAGAGTACGTCATTGCTTATCTTGGTCGTCGTCTTCTTGAACCCGAGACAAGGTATGCCCATATTAAAAAATTATGCTTATCACTGTACTTTGCATGCCAAAAGATGAGACATTATTTGTTGTCAAGTACATGTGTTGTAGCATGCCAGGCCGATGTTATTAAACACATGTTGCATCGGCCAATCCTCAGTGGGAGGTTAGGCAAGTGGGCATACTCTTTAATTGAATATGATCTGGTCTTTGAGCCATTGCGAGCAATCAAAGGTCAAGTTCTTGCTGATTTTATTGTTGAGCATAGCATAAATCTTGATGATGAGATCAATTATGTTACCATTACTCCATGGAAGCTATATTTTGATGGATCGGTTTGCAGTAACGGTCGAGGCGTTGGTATTGTTTTAATCTCTCCCAACGGTCTTGTGACTGAGATGTCTAGCCAGTTAGAATTTAATTGTACTAACAATCAAGCCGAATATCAAGCTTTGTTATTCGGATTGATAGTGTTAACTTCTATGGGAGTGCAGCATGTTGAGGCCTATGGTATGATAGATCCTACAAAAGTGCAGCATGTTGAAGCTTATGGTGACTCATTGTTAGTGGTTCAACAAGTTAATGGAGAGTATCAATGTTTAGATGAATCACTACGTTCCTGCCTTGATACTTGTCTTGGTTATATTTCTAAGCTTGCTGAATTTAAAATTCGGCATATTCCTAGACATGAGAATCAAAAGGCTAATATGCTAGCTCAACAAGCATCCGGCTTTGATGTTAGTAAGCGAAACTTTCATATACAAGCAAAGCCGATGCATGAAGATATCAATTTTTGTCGTGCAGGAACAAGTGAATTGGTTCAACCGTTCAATATTATCGGATCAACCAATTCTTTTGAAACGTGTGCTATTGATAATGTCTCAAATCGGTCTAGTTCAAATAATGATTCTAATACCGATTTGGAGGATTGGAGAACTCCCATAATGAAATATTTACAGGATCCTACTACTAGAGTTGACAAGACTATCCGGCGGTTTGCATTCAAGTTTACAATGCAAGGTGATGAGCTTTATAGAAAAACAGCCGATGGTTTGTTGCTGAAGTGTTTAGGGACTGATCAAGCAAGAGTGGCTATGGGAGAAGTCCATGAAGGTATGTGTGGTACGCATCAATCGGCTCCTAAGATGAAGTGGTTGTTGAGAAGGGCTGTTTTTATTGGCCTACTATGATAGCCGATTGATTTCGTTACTACAAAGGATGTGAAGAGTGCCAACGGTTCGGAAATATTCAAATGGCGCCCGCTTCAGAGCTCCATTCTATCACAACGCCGTGGCCATTCAGAGGTTGGGGGCTTGATTTCATTGGCCAAATACACCCCTCATCTTCAAAGGGACACAGGTTCGTCTTGGTTGCTACAGATTATTTCACTAAATGGTGTGAGGCAGTCCCATTGAAGAACATGACACATACAGAGGTGATTGAGTTTATTAAAGAACATATAATCCATAGATTCGGCATACCTCAAACATTACATACGGATCAAGGTACATCCTTTATGGCTAAAGAGGTGAGGGCTTTTGCCGAATCATACAAAATTAAAGTTGTTCATTCATCTCCATACTATGCTCAAGCTAATGGCCAAGCTGAAGCTAGTAACAAAATCTTGATCAAGCTCATTAAGAAGAAGATCGAAGAGACTCCAAGGAAGTGGCACGAAGTCTTGTCAGAAGCTTTGAGGGCATATCGCATATCAAAGCATGGTGCTACAAATACTTCTCCCTTTGAATTGGTTTATGGTCAAGAAGCTATGTTGCCTGTTAAATTGAATTTGGGTGCATTCAGATTTGCTAAACAAAATGATTTATCTCCAACAATGTACCATGATCTCATGATGGACAACATAGATGAAGTGACCGATAAGAGGTTACAAGCTCTTAGGGAGATTGATAAAGACAAGCTGCGTGTTGCAAGGGCCTATAACAAGAAAGTGCGGAGCAAATCGTTCCAAGTGGGAGATTTAGTGTGGAAAACCATACTACCTATTGGATCGAAGAGCAACGAATTTGGCAAATGGTCTCCTAATTGGGAGGGTCCTTTAAGAGTGATCAAGGTGGTGCCCGGAAACTCTTATGTGCTAGAGACAATGAAGAAGGAACGTCTCGATAAGGCAATTAACGGGAGGTATCTTAAAAAATACTTCCCAAGTGTTTGGCAAGAGGGCTAGTGCTCTTCCAAATAATGGCCGATACATGTATCGCCCTTAGAACAAAATGGCCGATGTATACATCGCCCTTAGTCACCGACTGGCCGATGTGATGGGTATCGTTGCTAGTTGGTTGCAGGTGAAACATTATTTTCAAGTTCATTGATTAATTCACCTGAAAACAGGGGGGCATGTGTTGACGCCTAAAATAGCAAAAGGAAAAAAGTCGACACATCAAACTAATGAAGCATGCAAATCCGTTGCAAAAATAGGCGCCGGACGCTGGCTGCACATGCGGCGGACGCGGCTCTTCGCGCCGGACACGGTCCAGAATGCTCTGGAGGAGCTCCGGGCGCCGGACGCAAGGCGCCGGACGCAGCTTGCATGCGCCGGACGTGAGGCGCCGGAAGCAGCTTGCATGCGCCCGGACGCGGCATGCAAGCGCCGGACGCGGCGCGGGCGCGCACGCGTCCGGCGTGCGCAGAAACACTCCGCGCATGCGGGCGCGCCGGACTCGCACGCCGGACGCAGCCCAAAAGCGCCGGACGCGTCCGGCGCAGTTGACGGGACGAAACCGACTTCGTTTCAAGTCGGTTTTTGGTAATTTTTGACGTGGGAAACTTGTCGTATATGCTTTGGAGTTGTTTCCTACGGGGATAAGACCACCCCCCTCTATATATATATATGAGAGGATCACGGCCGATTGATCCCATCTATCAATCAGAATCAACAAACAACACAAAAACTATCTCCTTTGCCCTAATTCTCTCCTCAACCCCTCTAGTTGCTGTCCGGTGGCTATCTCCGTGATTTCCGTTGGCTTTCTAGGCGCCATCCGCTGGTCCTAGGAGATCCTCCATGTGCTTATCCCCGATGGATCCTTCCGGGAGCGAGTTCGGGAGCTTTTTCGGTCAACTTCGAGCTCTACATCGGCTAACCGATCTCTAGATCGGTTTTTGCTGGTTACGTGTCGAAGGCACCACGTTGCAGGTTGCGAAGGCTACCTCGAGGGCGTCCAAGGCCCACGTGTGGTGTGTTAGGCGCCGGATCACTTTTCGGCGTCAACACATGTATATATTTAGATAAATTGACAAGTGGATGATAAGTAGTTGAAATGGAGTATGAGATATAGAGGTTCATGAGTGCGGAAGAAACCTATATGGAGGAAAGAATCATGACGACTAGGATGTATGGAATAAGAAAATAGAGATCGATTAACGCGGGTAGTCTAAGTACAATTGGCAGACGGTATTTTCTGTCAGACACTGATCTTACGCTGTTTGAGAATGTGCATGGCTGGCCGTTGGATAGCCCTCATGAGTTCTGCCCGCGCGTGGGCGTGAGGAGAAGGCGTGACGAAAGCAAGGCAAGCCGCGGCACGGCGTGCGGTCGTGTGCATCCTCCACTTGCGCGATCACCGAGCAGCAACGGAGGCGTGGGCGTGGACATGGAAGCGTGGAGGCTTCTCCATTCCTTCCATTTTTTCCACCACTCATTACCTATAAATAAACAGTAGTGTGTTGGCACTGGCACTGCAGCAGAACGGTCAACCCACAGCCGGAGCCAGTGCCCGGAGACTTGGAGAAAGAGGGAGGCGAAGGCAAGCAGCTAGCTCTGGCGAGCTCGCTGAGCTCCCAGTCCCGTGATCTCCAGCAAACCAGAAGAACAGAGCAGGGGAGAGGATGTCGTCGTCGTGCGCGTGCTTGGCTCCGGCGAAGCGGGTGTGGCGCGGCCTCCGCGCGCGCCTCGGCCTCCGGCGAACCACCACCGGCAACGGTAAGTCGTCTCCTAGGTCCTAGCTACGTATGTACACATTACCACGGCACGGGATCAACTAACCGACGGCGAGGCGAGGCGAGGTGACTGACACGGAAATGGATGGATGTGCAGGGTTGGGGAAGCTGCGGAAGGAGGTGCGCACGTGCGAGTACAGCGACGTGCACATCATGTGGGAGATGCTCAGCGGCACCGTCAGCACCGGCGTCAGGGACGACGGACGACGACGACCCACCGCCGGCAAGGCCACGGCGGCGGCGCCGATCCGGCTGGGCAGGGTGGGGACGAAGCTCGCCGCCTGGAGCCGGCTAGCGTCCTACTGCTGCGGGCTCTGAATTCTGATGTCTGTCTGGTCCGACAACAGCTCAGCTCTGCTCTTCTTTCCTGTCCTGCCTGGCTTCTTCATGGAGTCATGGTAGCCGATGCTGGTCTGCCATTGGAGCTGGAGGAGGCAATGCACCAAGGCGCTCGCTAGCTCTGTCCCCCATTTTTTCCCGATGGAGCTTGTCCTCCTTGGGTTGTTCGGCCAAGGTTTCAGCCCTGTTTTTCTGGTGAGAAAAACACTTACTATGTTGTTTTCTTCTCTTTTTTCCCCGATGGAGGTCTATCCGAGCTGTTCGGCTGACTGTTTATACGGCCAATAAGTCAGCCGTTGCTGTTTTTCTTGTTAGAGGAAAACCATTGTACTTTGTTGTTTTCTCTCTTTTTTTTCCTTGATGATGGAGGCCTGTCCTCTTAGAGGTGTTTGGTTCATAGTATTTGTGGGCCGATATTCCTTTATTATCTCCTTCCGACAAACTTGGCAATCATGCGTGGGTCAGAGTTGTACATACAATTTTTTTGTGTAAAGAAAAAAGTTGTACATACAATCCTTTCTTGTTTGGTTCTGTTGTTCTACTACTAGTAGTAGTGTGTTCCTTGGTGCTGCCAACATGTTGCTACAGTCTTTGCATACGTATAACCTATATATAATTAAACTTTAAACCCCCTTTTTATCTATTTCTGCCTGAAATAACCTACTTCCATCGACCGTTTTAGTTTGCGTACGTCAGTTTCCCTTGCTATCCTTGTTATGGTTCCGTGTACTCCCTCCATTTTCACACTATGAAAGCACGTCTAGTATTCGAATAATCCGTGTATGAAAAATCATATGTCTACCCTATAGAGAGCATTTGACATCATCCCGTGATATTTATTTAGATATCCTTTGCATGTTAATTTTGGTGCTCGTTGATATCATATCCTTTCCACATGTTGATTTTGATAGTCAATCCATCGCAAAAATATAGCCCTGCTCCCTCAGTCCCCATCTGGATGTTCTATGCTGTGTTTCTCCTCATTCTCATCTAGATTTGTGCGAGCGGGCCTTCTCTTCACCGGCTCAGACCGTGCCTGCCCTATTGACCCTCGCGTCTAGTAGCAACAAGCTTTGCTGCTTGCACCGCCTAGCTTCTGCAAGTGGTCTGAGTAGTGGATCTAGGGGACGACCTGCAGCGTGCAGATCTAGATGGTCGTAATACCAAGTGGGACTAAAGAGTCATCAAAGGGTTAATTCAAAATAAAAGCATCCCATCCAAAGACACATGTGTATGTGGGGTGAAAAGCTACGCGCAAGGCAATACATAAATACTATTTACTTCCTCCATTCCAAATTATAGTTTGTTTTGACTTTTTAGATATTAAGTTTGACCTTTCGTCTTTTTAGAAAAAAAAAGTGTGAATATTACTTCTTTTGTTCTGGTATGATTTATTAATAAAAGGACTTTAAGAATGATTTAAATTTGACTATGTTTACACATTTTTTTTAAATAAGACGAGTGATCAAACTTAGAGTAAAAAAAAGTCAAACAAAGTATGCTCTCCGTTCTAAATTGAGAGTCACTTTGACTTTTTTTAGTACATATATTTTACTATGTATCTAGACATACGTAAGATCTAGATGAAGAGTAAATTGAATATATCAAAAAAATCAAATCGGTTTATAATTTGAAACAGAGAGAATATAATTTAGAAAGGAGGAAATATTGAACATTTGGTCAAACAAACGTGTACCACTTTAACCAACCAGCATGCAGCCTATCACTGTTTTTTTTTTGGGGGGGGGGGACGGAGGGAGCACGTTACAGCACGTTGATGGAGAACAGAAACCGTAGATGGTTGGCCGTCACGGTCACAAAACGTGGATGTTGAACCAAGCCCTCGGCGGTTCACAAAACGTGGATTGTGTTGGCAGTCGATTTCTGAGGTAAGCAACCCTGCGAAATATCCCCGGCCGGACGTCACAGGCCTAACTGTTAGTCACATGAATGCGAATTGGTTAGCTAGGACTATGACCCGACCCATACGTCCGCCCGTGGCATGCAGGAATATAATTGAACAAAGTATATTGAGATTGTACAGGTAATACAAATTCAGGAATTTTAATACAAATTTTAGTTACTACTAGGAGTTAATATCTCAATTAAACTTGACCATTTCACATTTCACCTGTTTTACAAATTAAAAATTATATCTTGTTATGTTACCCTGCAAGGATGGGCCAAACAAAAACTGAACATGCACGCACACGGACAGACCAAATAAGATGGGCTCCGTGTGAGATCAGGATGACTTGGGCTGGCCCTTTTTTGTGGTAGTGTGAGTGTGACAAATGGTCCGCCTCCCGGCAAGCACAGCTCTATTCGGATGGACCGGAACCGGATCTTGAGTTCATGTCCGTCACTGTGCTAAACAACACGCGTCGTGCTTACGGGTTATAGCGAGACCTCTTATTACATGTTTTTTTTTTCTTTTCAAATTTTGCTCTGGATTTTAACGTACGCATTACCACATACGTGCCACCACATATATATCAGACATCACATCCCGATCGATTTGTGGTATCATAAAGAGTAAATTCTGCGGCTTGGACTAGTAATGGCGTATTTTATATATAGGATCGAAGTATATGGGGCATAAGCCTGCTCGCGAAAAAAAAAGATCGAAGTATATGTCACAATAAAAGCAGCACTACTCGTGAATATATACAATCAAGGGAGAATTAGGGATTAGGCCCTGAAAATAAAACTGTTTAGAAATTAGGGTCTCTTTGTTTTGAATTTGGGAATCTGGTCCCAAAACAAAACTTCCTTAGGAATCTGACCTTCTGTCAGTTTGGAGGCCTAATGGTGTTAACTTTGGGTGTACAATGACCATTTTACCCTCCGATAAAAAAACAGAGTTTGGAGGCCTGCAACCATTTTTATTTTTATATATTCAGCCAGTACAGTTGGCTGATCAAACAAATTTTCTTTGTTTCCTGCAACAGTAAAAATCGCACAGCCATCAACTGTGCTTGCATGCATGTTCGTGCATGCAGCTGCTCCATTTATTGGTAAAATGATGCTCAATAGTAATAACTTCTACTTTTGCAAACTATATTTAGTATTAATCGCATGCAGCCCTCTCCAGTTTTTCAACGTGTTATTATTACTTATTAGTAATAAAATTTATTAGTAAGCTGGATGAAAAAGTTCAAACACGTCATGCTTTTCTAGGTATTTGCATGGCAACGTGCCAATATTAGTAATATAATTTATTAGTAATAAAAGTTGGATGAAAAGTTCAGACACGTCATGCTTTTCTAGGTTCCAAGACCTAGATAAATAGGCCAAACTCTATTTTTTATACACTCTAAATATGCAATAAAAGCCACACTCTATTTTTTATTTTTTGTTTTTGTACCGGGGGTAAAATGGTCATTGTACATCCAAAGTTAACACCGTTAAGCCTCCAAACTGACGGAAGACCAAATTCCTAAGGAATTTTTATTTTAGGGCCAGATTCCCAAATTCGAAATAAATAGATCTTGATTTCTAAACAGTTTTATTTTTAGGGTCCGATTCCTAATTCTCCCTACAATCAATTAATGTTACTAGTCGTACTTGTTGTGTCTTATATTTTTTTGTGGTGGAAAGTATTCAAAACACGTTGAGACGTCAACTAGAATGTTTTGGGACTTTATAGTTTTTTTTTTCTAGAAATGTATTTGCTAATTTGTTCTAGAGTTCGATGAGGGTATGGAGACGAGACAGTTCATACAAATTGAACTTTTGCATTACATTACATCAACAAAAAGAAAAAATGCCTTTTGCATCGTAGGACGGCCGCGCGTGGGACAAGAATGGGCCGGCCCTTCTCGGCACGCTAGCTCTACTATTGGGCTACCTAGACTTTTGGATCGTGTTACGGCAAAAGCTTTATTATTTCTTGAGTGATTTTTCATTTTATTTTCTCCGGAGTCTAGATTTTAACGTACGCACGGCACATTACCTCATGGTTGCCAACAACACACATATATATGGCTGTGAGTCAGTGACCTCATCACATCACACTCTACTTGTCGACTTGCATTGCACGTGAGAAAGGCTACACTCATTATTACGCACAATGTTGTTATGTTGCCAATTGCCTAAAGAGAGGGAAAGAACACGTGGTGTTGTTAGAGGTGAGTTTCTCTATTTATTTTTTTTCAAAAAAACATGGACGAGAAAAGAATATGGAATACTCTTTGGAGATGCTCTTGGTGTTCTAATGAGAATGAAACACCACTAAAACCAGCAGTCATACATTATGGTAAACCAAAGCATGATTCCAATCAATATCTCCCAAAAAAAGCTGCAGCACCTTGCATGGACTTTTAACTGTGACACAGGGAGCCTACCTTTTCACATACTTGGGTTTGCCCCTTAGCCTAACCAAACCAAGGGTCATTGATTTCTCACCCTTAGTCACAAAGTGCGAAAGAAGGCTGGCAGCTACATCCACCTTCCTCAACCAGGCTGGGAGACTAGAAATTACCAACTCAGTACTCACTTTGTATGAGCACATTTATGCTCCATAAGAGTGTCATTGAACAGATTGATAAATACAGAAAGACCTGCTTATGGAGGGGAGCTGATTACAATGTGTCGGCACAAAAAAGTGACAGGGTCAGTCTTCGCGCCGGCGTGCACTCTCACAAGCCAGACAGACTAAGGCGCGCGTCTCCTCAGTCCCCGCGGCTATCTCCAGCAGTCGATCCGGTCGAGTCAAGGCGTGCCAGTCAATTTGACCCTGAAATTGACAAGGAGGAAAAGAATAGTCAAATTATGGAACCTGCCGCTGTGATTCCAGACAGTTCAAAATGTGTGGCTAAATAGTTGTTCAGGTTAGGACAGTGACTAGAGAGTCAAAATCCATCATGCATGTAAAAATAGTAACTTGATAAATAATCATGCATTTAATAAAGCAAATAATCATGTCATGAAAGAATAGAATAACAGAATAAATCTAGTCAAAATCCATCATGCATGTAAAAATAGTAACTTGATAAATAATCATGCATTTAATAAAGCAAATAATCATGTCATGAAAGAATAGAATAACAGAATAAATCTAGACATGATATATGCTGAGAATGGTAAAGAGCAAGCTAAAACACCTACTTGAATACGTGGGAAAAGCATAAAGCAATTAGTCGATCTAGTCTGCTCGATACAATTATAAAAGGATAAGATATGTAAGCTCTTGAGAGATCAGCTAGATTAGCCGATTCAGACGTGAGAACGAACTAGGTGTACGCGTAACTTCACAAATAAACCGCAAGGCTACCTATACCCTAGAACGCACACACATTACGAGAAAGATTGATAAAACCTGGGTGATGCAAGCACGAGATCAATCATCAACATAATAGATCTAAACGGTGAAAACATTGATGATAATCAGATCTAGAAAAATTTAAGCCTAGTCTATCGATCTTGATCGGGCAAAGATGTTGTTGCAATAAAATAAATAAAAAAATCTAACAACATCGATAACTTGATAAATCTACCGAGTTGCCAAACCAAGTAGAGTCGATAACTAGCAATGATAACTTCATGAATCTACTAGATTGCCAAATCTAGCAGAGCCAATAACTAGCAATGATAACTTAATGAATCTACTAGATTGCCAAATCTAACAGAGCCGATAACTAGCCTATGCTAACCCATACGACAGGAGGTCTAGTCGGCCCTGTTAAGCGTCAACATAAACTGTTAGCATACACAATACTAAGTAAGAGGTCGAACTGGCCAAACTTAGCGTAAACACGAACCCCTTGTCCATACAGATGCATCGAAAGGAGGTCAAATCGGCCCGATCTAGCATACGCATGTCCACTTTTACAGGTGCATCAAAAGGAGGTCAAACCGGCCCGATCTAGCACAAGCAAAAGCTATAGCAGTACTTACCTACAGAGCAAGCGAGAGGTCGAACCAGTCAAGCCTGATGCAAATACGCTGAAATCCTAAGAACTAAGGGTTTTTTGGCGTGAAGCCGAAAGTTGTATTGAATGTCGAGAGATATTACAATGTGCCGGGGTTTACATATTTATACCCTGGGCTTTGACCAAGTCCTACTCTAATACGACTAACAAATAAGGAAAATAACTAGAAACTAAGACAATTGTCTATTATTGATAACTTGGACTCTACTACTCCTTCATTGCATAGTTCCATACCGTTGATGTATAACTACTTTTGCGACCAGATCGGAATCAAAGTAGCCCGCGTAATCCAATACAACCGATTCTAGTTTACCGATCCATTCTGATTTAGCCAATTCCCCAAATCAGGCTATTTTAGCACAGGGCAACTCTGGCAGTTCTCATTTCGTTAAAAACCTGCTTGCGTCTTCGCTAGTCCAAATTTCGGTGCAAACACAATGCCAAACCAAAACCCAAAGCAGCTTGGGAAATGGTCTGTAAAGAGAAAAATGAGGATGGCCTAGGCATCATCAAGATCAGAACACAAAATGAAGCTCTATTACTCAAACACTGGCATAAATTCTTTAATAGGGAGGATATTCCTTGGGTGGCCCTGGTTTGGGAAAAATATTATGCCAATGACAAACTGCCTGGGAATGGAAAAGAGGATCTTTCTGGTGGAAAGATATGCTAAAATTGCTAGAAAAATATAAAGGGTTGGCTAGAGTCAATTTGGGGAGTGGAAAATCCTGTTTACTATGGGAGGACTTATGGGGAACTGAAATTCAATCACATCAGTCACCAGAGCTCTACTCCTTTGCAAAGAACAAGAATATCACCCTAGCAACCGCCATTGCTCATAGTCAATTCCACATGTTGTTCCATCTACCATTATCACAACAGGCTCACACACAGATGATATCAATGCAACAAACTCTGCAGGAACTGCCACTGACTAATGTTGATGATCAATTGTCTTATATCTGGAATAGCACATGGTTCTCTGTTAAAAAGGCTTACAAGAAGCTTAGTGTACATTCAGTTATTCCTCAAGCATTCTGATGGATTTGGGCATCCTCTTGCCAGAGCAAACACAAGATTTTGTTTTGGTTAGTACTAAAGGACCTCAGAAACAGAGAATTACTAAGGAGGAAAAATATGCAATTACAAGATTACACCTGCGTCCTGTGCAACAACTCGGTGGAAGAATCCCTATCTCACATGCTACTTGATTGTCCTTTTGTTGTGCAGTGCTAGGGAACAATAAGCATTCATCTTAATCACAACCTGAACCCCTACCAATTGCTTCAAAGCATCAAAGATCAGCTTGGGGTGCCCTTTTTCATGGAGATCATCATTCTAATGGCTTGGACTATTTGGAAATCCAGAAATGATCTAATATTCAGAGCAGTCAACCCATGAATCCATCTGGCAAGGTTAAACTATAAGGATGAGTGGAGGCTCCTTCTTCTAAGAGCCAAAAAAAACTATTCTCCAGCCATTAAACATTGGACAACAAATCTTTAATAGCCTGTCTTAGAGCAGTAGCTTTACTTCTCTTTCTAGTTTCTTTCTTTGTTTCCTGAATGTATCCTTTACCTGTTCCCTCCTTTGTTTCTTGTTCTATACTAAACTTTTTACTCGTTTGCAATAAATCACTGTAGGGTGCAAACCCCTCCAGTCCTAAAAAAACAGCAGCCAACCACTGCAGCTCTTGTTGCCCTGTGAGAAAGGCCCAAAACAAAAACAAAAAAAAAAGATCGATTCCCAAAACACGCGCACAGACCAAATAAAGACGGGCTGCGCGTGAGACTTGGACGGGCCGGCCTTTTCTGCTTCGTGGTTGCTGGACTGGGTCGCGTACGTACGTACAAGCGATTTACTTACATTGCAGCAGCCCAAATAAACGATCCGTTACAGCCAGCCGAGTGATTCCTTCTACATCGAAATCCCCTAAAAAACAAAAGAGTGATTGATTCTACTGCTTGAGCTCCTGAGCCGGTAGGTCCAGGCGTCCAGCAGCAGCTGGTCCTCTGACTCTGAGCCGATCGAGCCGGTGATCACCCCAGCCTCCACCGAGCATATCATGCATGTTCTCGTAGGACGACAGCATGCAGCAGCAAGTGATGGAGCGAGTGTGCATCATGGAAGAACACACGTCCAGCACTGGCTCGTGGCTCCTGCAATGCATGACAGAAGGATCGATCGAGGAGCACGCAACGCAAGTGATGATGGATGGATCGGCATGCAGCAGGACCATCCACGCCCGATATAGTATATGTGAGAGAATAAAGTTTGTAACGGCAAGTGTGTGCAGAAACAGCAATGGCAGGATTTTCCGCTCCCAAAGTCGTTGCATCGTGTCCGCCTCGATCCAGCAATACACATGCATGCATCGAGACGTCGTACGTTGGAGTGTTGGACTCGCGTGCCCTGCTGCGCCATCGATCTAATTCTCGGCTGCTGCATCGCCACGTCTACCTGCATGCATGCCTATGTATCCTCGCATATGAGAGAGATACTATGACGCATGCCTATGTATCGGCTGGCAAGTCCACGTGGCGCGATAGATTTCATTGCAAGTCCGCATGCACCATGTCGCGTGCGTTGCTGGCTTGCTGCGATATCTAATTCCCAGATCTTTCCTTTTCCCCACGGCTCCATTCCGGCCTATATATACTATATACAATATCAATGTACATATCACACGCCAATAAATAAATAAATAAATATAAGCAGCAAAGAGGAGTGAGTGGTGCATGGTCACCGATCAAGAGGAGTGCTAGTCTGCAGCAGCTAGAGACAGAGGTCCAGCTGGGCGATCGAGCGAGCAGCTAGCTCCATCATCTGATCGAGCAGAGACACCAATCAACAGAGAGCAGAGGAGGCCGGGGATCAAGATCCAACGACCGAGCAGGATTGCAGGAAAGCATGTCATGCCTGCAGCTGCAGATGCCGGCGGCCATGCGGGTGTGGCGCCGCCTCAGCGCGCGCCTCGGCCTCCGGCTCCGGCGGCCGCCGTGTCGTGCAGTGGCAGGTGGTCTGGGCCGGCTGGGGAAGGAGGTCCGCGCGTGCGAGTACGGCGACGTCCACGTCATGTGGGACATGCTCGGCAGCAAACTCAGCGGCACCAGCAGCGCGGCGGCGGCGATGCAGCGGGCTAGGACGGCGAGGAAGTCCCCCGTCGTCGTCGCTTGGAGCCGGCTGGCGTTCTACTGCTGCGGGTTCTGATGTCATGTGTCTAAAGTGTCTGTATGGCAACTCCGAGCTGAGCAGAGCACAGCCCCTGTTCTGCCAGTTCTTGTCCGGCGGAGGCGGAGGCGGCTGGCCGGCTGCTGCTGCTGATTTTGGTTCATATCCATCCGCTACTATTGCAGCGTTCGGAAGCAATTTTTGTTAGTTTGCGTCAACAAGTTTTGTTACTGTGTTCTATGTACTGTACTGTATATCGTTCCTAGGCGCAGTTTAACTATCTTGAGTAATACTAATAAAAGACGGACGGTGAATCGCAACCGTACCGGAGACATTATCAACCTGACTGACCGGATTATGTTACGAAAATCATTGGTCGTATGTAATTTCTGATTTCCTGATGACTTCAAATATGTGAAATGGATGTGCATCCAATTTGTTGCATTTATTTACCGTACGTAAATGGGCTCAATGGTTTTCTCATACATAATATTAAAAAAAAAACTCAATGGTCGGGTATATATCGCAGAATAAAAGCAAACTAGATTCACGGTTCGAATTTTTTAAAGTCAAAATCTAAGGTTTCAATCAAGCTAATTAATCGCCATGCATCATCCCCCTCTGTCTATCTACGTACGTAACCAAATACGCCAATGATCTTGTTGTCCTGCGGTCAAGGCCCACCGAACATATTGTTGAACACGAACACAGACCAAATGAAATTGGGCCGCGCGTTAGACCAGGATGGGCCGGCCCTTATCTCTTTTTTTTTTTTTTGAGTGGGAATGGATTTCCATTACTCATACGAACCCGATTGAAAAATACTTGATTCTAAAAAAAAGTTGATTGAAAAATACTTAAAAATATGATTTTTATTTGGTTCTTACTAAAAGGGGCAATTTTGGAGTGAAGTTTCAACAAACATACCAATATATGCGTTCTCTAATTTGTGTAGAAACAAGTGTAGTTTTATGGTCTATTTGGCCTTGTAGAAATGATGTGACTCTTGACAAAAGAAAGATTATACTCTTCAATAAATAAAATCACACTTAAAACTATTTTAAAAATAGGTTAGGGAGGTAAGTTGAACCGTTGTAAGAGTTTTTTCTTTTGATAACAAGCATATGCATTTCAGCATCAAACCGCGGCAATCAGTCTACAAGACTGAATGAGTACATCCGAAAGTGCCTCAGATAGAGTGCACTGATCAGCATGATTAGCATAGGAGCATACAGGTTGGAAAACAGAAGCCAAGTGCTCCGGAGCTAAGAAAGCCTGTTTTGCTAATTCATCTGCTGTAGCATTCATAATTCTATTGATTTGTAGAATCCTACCTTGACGTCTAACAACAACACTTCTGAATAATTAGGTGAAAGGCTTCATCCTCCAGTCCGGAGGGTGATTTTGGTCGACTGCATTAAGGAAGTGCACAAGAGTCTGAGAGTCTGAAAGGAACGTCGTGTTGTCGAACCTGAGGCGGTCATTGATCAGTGCAGCAAGCGCAAGCGCAGCTGCCTCCGCCATCACGACAGAGTGGATTCCATAGACTTTTAGCTTTGATGAAAATAGTTTGCGCCGATTGAACCTGTGAATTAACAAAGAAAATCCCAAGGCCTACTGTTCTAGGCATATGTTGGGAGTTGTCTTGAGTTAAAGAAGCATCACAGTAGCATCTGACACCTTGGATCAGCATCGACATGCTGACTAGATACCTGTTCACCGGTTGTGAGTGCCCTGCATTTGAAACTTGCATACCTTGAAATTGGTCTTGTATCTGAACAGGTTGGTGGCCACATCTTGGTCCTTGTAGCATAGCCTGGGTAGTGGACTGATGGCTATCCTGGAAACTGTTCATACCTTGGTTGTTCTCTGTGATGATAGGAGGGTTCTGTAGCTGTAGATCGTGCTGAAGTTGCTGATTAGCCTGCTGGAGCTGTCTTCTTGGGCCACCTGCAGCAAAAGATGTTGTACCTTGGTTGGCAATTGTGATGCTATCATCGTGCTCTGAGTAGGTGAGCATGGCAGGTTGCTTTTGTGTTGCTAGGTATTGGTCTTGAGTTGGGGATGTTTCATCTTGCAATGACTGGGGATTGTCATCAATCCATTTGCACATTGCTGCTGTCGCAGTGTGTACCTGCATAGGAGTCCAAGACTTCCTCTGGAAATGTTTATCGTTCCTTGCTTTCCAAAGGAACCACATAGTGATTAGCATTTTTGATAGCAAGTCATCTGTGATAACATTTGTAAAAATGGTTTGAAGAATTAGTTGTACTCCATCATTTTCTTGGGGAAGCAAATCAGTTCTTAAAGAAGGGTTGAGAGAGAACCAAACAGTCCTTGGTAGATTGCAATGAAATAAAAGGTGGGCATCATCTTCAATTTGGCCACAGGTGGCACAATAAGAATATGGTTAGAATACCTGGAAGCTCTTTCAGCAGTGGCCAAGGCTCTTCTGATCATTCTCCAAGTAAAGGTTTTAATGATTGGAGGTAGCTTTTTTTTGCCTCCAAACCCTCTGCATGATGTGGTTGACTTGAGGTAGAATGCTTCTGGAACCTTGTTGTGGTAGCTGCACTTGATTTTGACCTTCAAGGTGCTTGTAGATGTTTTTAGTGGTACATATCCCTTTCTTGGAAGGAACCCATCTAAGAATATCGTGTGTATCTTGGGGCACTGTAGTCATAGCAGCGATCTCCTGCACCACTTGTTCATCAAAAATATTGTTTAATAATTGAATATCCCAATCCTGTGTATTAGGTACCCAAAGGTCAGAAACTGTAGAAGGAAGTGGGATAGTAGTGACTGGGTCAAGGAGGTGACCATGGATGGATCTCCAACTAGGACACCAAGGGGTCGACCAAATTGACGAATTACCTGCATGAATTTGGTAAGTTACATTATCTATGAGATCTTGCTTGACCTGCAAGTGGGAGGACCAAAAGATGGATTTTGTCCCTGTATGGTTAGTTGTCCAAAAAGAAGCATGGGATAATATTTTGCTTTAAGTAAAGCAGTGAGAAAATCGTTCTTGGAGGTAGCAACATCATAAGCAGTATGAATAAGTAAACTCTTGTTGACCATATGAAGGTCCCTAATACCTAATCCTCCATTGTCCTTAGATTGACAAATATCATCCCAAGACCTGTAAGCAATAGGGTTAGGTCATTGTCTTGAACTCCTGCCCACCAGAACCTCCTCAAGATTGAAGTAATTTTTTCGATGAAGGTTTTAGAGAAGAGGACAGTGGACATGTAGTAAATAGGAATAGAGGAAAGGACAGATTGGATATAAGTGAGACGACCCGCATGATTGAGCTTGTTAGCCTTGACAGTGGTGAGCTTGGCAAGGAATTTGTTGTAGATGAAGCTATAAGCTCTGTTTTTATCTCTGTGGGTAAATATCATTGGATGGCCAAGGTGGATAGTATTGGAGACGAGATCAGGAACGGGGAAAATGTTCCTAATATTATTCCTAGTAGTATTATCCACATTGCGGCTAAAATGGATAGAAGATTTGTTGAGGTTAGGAGTTTTCCCAGAGCGATGACAGAAATCATTTAGAATGTTCTTGATAGTAGTAGCTTCAAGAACAGTTGCAGTTCCACAAAGGATAAGATCATCAGCAAACATGAGAGAATGAATAGGAGGACAATTGGGCCCTAAAGTGACACCATTAAGATTTGCAGCCTACATGGCATCTTGCAAAGCAATAGACAGCTCATTAATTGCCACATCAAATAGGAAAGGGGAGAGGGGACAACCTTGTCGAATACCTTGTTTTGGAAGGAAGTAGCATGTGGGTTCTCCATTCAGTAGGACTGCCATCGATGTCGTAGAGAAGCATGCTCGAAGCAAGTTGATGAAATGTTGTTGGAGACCAAGGCGTTGTAGAGCTTGAGTAAGGAAATCCCATCGTAACCTATCAAAAGCCTTTGCCAAATCGATCTTGAGTAGGAAAGCCTTGCAATTCCAATTCTTTAGGCCAAAAGAGTGAATAATTTCTTGAGTGACAATAATATTGGAGGAGATATGCCTATTTTTAATAAAAGCTGACTGGGCCTGATCAATGAAATTAAGGAGATGAGGTTTAAGCCTGTCGGCAAGGGTTTTAGCTATGAGTCTGTAAATGACATTGCAAAGGCTGATAGGTCTAAAGTCTTTAAGTTTAGATTACATGTGACAGTTCAGGGTTCAGACTTGAGTGTCAAAATGAAGTTTTGCATCCGAGTATAGACTAAGTAGGGAAAATATGTAGTGCAAAACACATACTAGATGACAACATGTAAATCAAATTCAGAAAAACATATTTAGAATTTTAGATCTTCCAAAAAAATCTAAAATTTAACACATTCATAGTGTATACAAATTCGAGTTTGCATTTCAGAGGAATACATCATGGATGTGCCAAATTTGTAGATTTTTCTGAAGGTATATGTTTTTAAATTGGTTTACATGGTTCGAATTGGTATTTAATTAATTAGCACTAGATATTTTTGACCAAATAAGATAGGCCGCACGTGGGACCAGAATGGCCCGGCCATTATCTTCTCCTCGGCACACTATTACTACGTGAGTGATTTTTATTTAATTTGATAGATCTGGATTTTAACGTACGCACGGCGCATTACCACACGCATGCATGTCCTCATGCTTTGCCAACGACACATATACTTATGCTGCCAGTGAGTCAGTGACCTCATCAGAGCATGTACAACGCAGGGAGGCGCTTAAGACTACCCGCACTCATGCTACCCTAAAATCATCCCCAAAAGGAATATTCTGTCCTAGTCACTACTCTATATAAAGTTTCTCCGCACTCATCCATACTCTATCCATTCTCTATATCAACTACCACTTCGTGGGTCCCACACGTCAGGATTTATTTATCCTTTCCTCCCCAACCCATTTTCTTCCTCCCGTCTCGCAGCGCAGGGCACAGCGCCGCCGCCCACCGCTCCTCTGCTCCCTCCTCCTGCTCCTCCCCGCGCTCCTGCCCCGGCCGTCCTCCTCCGCGCCCGCACTCCTCGCTCCGCGCCGGACGGGCACGGGCGCTGCAGCGCTCCGCCGGCGCGACTCCGGCGTGCGCGTCCCCGCCGTGCCGCTGTCAGCCGCCGGCGTTCTGCCACACCAACAGCAGCAGAGTGCAGAGCTCTCGCGCCGGAGGATCTGCCGGTGGTCTCCCCATCTTTCTGTTGGTGTGGAGTTCTGCAGCCTTTGGTGAGTTCATTTGTATGATATTTTCCTATTTGAGCTGGTAGGTAGCGATTTGTTAGATGAATAGCTTGCACAAATAATTGATAGGAAGCAATGTTGGGATGGAGGAAAGAAAAATTAGTTGGGTTCTTGCTGCCATTTGAGGTTCTCAGACAACTGCATATTAGTTTGTACTACCTGTTTGAATGGAGTAGTTCGGTTCTTGCTGCCATTTGAAGCCTGTACTTTTAGAGAATTCATTACTTTGGATGTTGAATGAATGACTCAATAGGTGCCCTGTTTTTTTCATTAATTATATTAGTACAGATAGCTAGTTACTATATTTCATTACCTGGTGTTAACACAAATATTTCCTAGTATGTTATTCTTTGCTTGGTGTTTGTGTCATGAGATGTAGCCTTTTGAATTTCAGTGAGCTGAACCTCATCCGGCAGCCACGCCATGGAGCCCTACTCAAACTCCTTTATGAGACAATGGATGATGGAGGAGGAAGACGATGACACTATTTTCATGTGTGATGATGACGAAGCGGAGATCTTGGCATACAACCAGCTGGTTGAATCTGAGAGTTGTAGCAGGCGCCGTCGATCTGATGCGCCACCAAAGGTAATTCGCAAGAGGGACCTTCCTTCTGGTCACAGGAGGATCAAAGCCGACTACTTTGGTCCAAATCCAGTATATAGTGACAAACAGTTCCGTCGAAGGTAATGTTCAGTATACTTGCAATATGGATCACTCATTGTCATATAGTTGCTCATACCTAAACTATTTTTGCAGGTTCCGAATGAGGCGACATTTGTTCAAGCGCATTAAAGAGGCGGTTAAAAATCATGATAACTATTTCAAGAAGAAGCCTGATGCCTGTGGCAAGGAGGGACTATCGGCTCTGCAGAAGTGTGTCGCTGCTTTGCGCATTCTCACTTACGGTGTCCCAGCAGATGCCGTTGACGAGTATGTGCGTATTGGTGAGTCAACTGCTCGACAATCTTTGCAACATTTCTGTCGGGCGGTCGTCGAGGTTTTCGGGGATCAGTACCTCAGGGCACCCAACGCTGCCGATATAGCTAGGCTTCTTCAAGAGGGTGAGGAACGTGGGTTCCCGGGGATGCTGGGTAGCATTGACTGCATGCATTGGAAGTGGAAAAATTGCCCAGCAGCTTGGAAGGGTCAGTTCACGGGCAGGGATAAGCATCCAACCATGATCTTAGAGGCGGTTGCCTCGCATGATCTATGGATTTGGCATGCTTACTTTGGCATGCCTGGTAGTAACAATGACATTAACGTCCTTTCATCTTCTTTCTTCTCCTTTTCCCGCTTTTCTTCCTCGTGTTGCTTAAGCATGAACTCAAACTTCTGCTGCTCCATCTTCAACATTGCTTCATTGTGTTGTAACAATGATTCATTGTGTCTTCGATGTTCCTCGTAACGCTTCTCATCGTTGGAGGCAAGCTGCTTTGGAAACGAGAATTCTTACGCGCAGATTCCTCTTGCATGATAGATACTTTTTGCAATGAAAGATCTTGCAATTTCGCAAGCGTACTCAATGAGAAGATGTTGAGGCTGCATCGGAATTTGCTTTCTTCCTCGCTGCTTTGGCTGCATCCCTGCCCATAGGCCTCGTTGCTTGGGCTCCTGATCGAATTGGGGTAGACTGGTCCCCTTCAAGGTCCACAACCGCGGCACTTTCTCCCCCAAATCCTTCACCTCTGGCAGCTGATACAGGGGCAATAGGATCTGCCCATTTGGGCGCATCCTTCAGCAACTCCCAACAATGCAGGTAACCAAACTTTTTCTGCTGGACAGCACTATAGTTCCCTACTGCATGAGTGGTCTGCATCACAAATAAATGTGTTAGCATAGATTGAAACATAATTAAACACTGAATGTCAACTTACTCTGCACAAAAAGCAAACCTTATCGGCATCCGACATCCCGCTAGGATTCTCTCGAATGGTAGCTGCATAGTAGGATGCAAACAGCAAACATTCAGTCTTGATTGTGTCCCAACGGCTCTGTAGGGACCTCACACTTCTCTCTGGGAAGGATGCTCTCCTCAAATTGTACCGTTCCATTATCCTCTCCCACATGCGGGAAAATTTTTGCCCAGTATTTGTAATTGGGTCACAACTAACTTCAAGCCATGACTTGACAAGGTTTTTATCTTCATCTGGATTGAAGTTACCCAACTTTATTCTAGTGCCAAGTTTTTTCTTCCTTGTTTTCTCTGTGGGAGCTTCCACTTCCTGCACATCTGCCTGCTGGACATTTGCTCCTGCTATTTCAGGCTGCTGCAAACCTTCTGGAACATAGCCACTTGGGTTCATCATTGCAACATTTGGTGGACCGGGTTGAAATCCTTGGGGGAACCAGCCTTGATACATGTATGGGTTCCAGGCAGGCTGGTATGCATTCATGTTGGCACCTGAAAATTGCCCATTCATGTTGCTTCCAGAAAATTGCCCATTCATGTTGCCACCAGAAAATTGCCCATGTGATCCGTCACCAGCATTGGACTGGCTAGGGTCCATCCTAAAATAAGATGCACAAAAGGTAAATAAGTGTTGCAAAATCACTAGTATACTGTATACTGCATTTTAAATAACAATTCTCCATCTTGTACAAAATGACCTAGTTGCGATGTGCCAGGTAAGAACAAATCAAGAGAGTCGCCTAACGGTTGTTAATCCAGTTACTAGCAAGCAAGATCGGCCATCACTTGTACTTAATATTGACAATATATGGATACAAAATCATATATTCATATATATATGTGACACAACAATGGAACCTAAATGCATCATACAAACTAACATGTTGGTCCACTGATCAAACATCTCATAGGCATAATGTTTCACATAGTGCATTAAGCATCAAGTAGGTGGGATACTACTAAGCAGGCAGGTTGAACGAACTGAACATAAATATGGAAGGAAATCAAAGCCACCACTAGGGCATTGTCTCTTGGCAGTCGCCAGAGCAGAGCAAGGAGGGTTCACATAGTGCATTAAACATCTCTTGGCTGACACAATGACACTATTGTACACCTACTGGAGGTTTTTGCAGCTTCTTGCTGCAGACCAATGTAATCACCAATAGAACAAAAGGGTGCCATATTTAACTAACATGCTCATTAACAATATACTGCTATCTTTGCTTCATTTCCATTCTTTGGAACTCAATTATAAATGGCAAAAGGTTTATATCTCAACCTAGCAGTAAAGTACTTTGTCAATGGAGCTTAACTTGCTGGGGTGGCGAAGTAGTACACACCTCAGTGGGGCAGGACGACGACGGGAGTGCGCGGTGGAGCTCTCCTCAGATGTAGCTCCCTGGATCTGCGAATCTCGCCGCCGCCGCTTCTGCAGGTGCCGGGCCTCCTGCTCCTCAGCCCCAACTCCGAGGTCCCCCGATGTAGGGGGGACACTTTCGTTGTCCAGGATGGGCTTCGCTGCTTCGGCGCCACCAGAGGCGCCCTCTTCACTGACGTCGACGTGAAGGTGTGGAGGCAGACGTCTGGGGTGGTGGGCGCCGTCGGGCCGGGCGCCGTCAGTCGGAGAAGATGGGCTCGCGGCGGCCTTCCTCGACACCGGCGGCTTGGACCTTGGGGAAGCCGGACTGGCGCCAGATCTGGCCCCAACCGGCGCCTTCCGCCTCCCGCAGCCCCGCCGCGAGGGCCGGACGCCAGGACGGGAGCGCGACGCCGGCGACGAGCAGGGCTGGGGACCGAAGCCGGGGAGGGGCGCGACGGCGACGCGACTCCGTTGAGGGCCGGGAAGGGGGCGGGGCCTGGACTGCGGCGCGACGGCGGGGCTGGGGCGCGACGGCGGACGGCTTCCAGATCGGCGATTTGGGCGGGGACCGTTGGCCAGGACGTGGGCCATAGGCAATACCGAGCGAACGCCAAGACGCTGGGAATACCGCTCCGACGGCCGCTCGTCCGCGTTTACAGAACCCCGCTGCGGGACGTTTCGAACGGTAAAAGCTGAGGTGGCGTTGTAGCGTTCGCCTTCACCGTACCCAGTGCGGACGGTCTAAATAGAGAGAAAACATAAAACTTCATCTAGCATTCCTAACTTATAATGGGATAGACGCTTCTTTTAGAGAACCACCTCCGGTCGCTATCTTCTGATTGTTCGGACCATGCACCGTTACTCCTACAACTGTCGACTGATGCTTGGGCGTTGCCGCGCTTCCGTTTCGAGCCATTCTGGACTAAACTCGAGGGCTACGAGGAGACTGTGCAAACTGCCTGGAACTCCACTTTGTCGAACGCTGATGCCTGTCGAGTGCTTGATTTCAAGCTTCGGAACACGGCCCGAGCGCTACGCAGCTGGAGTGCCAAGTCGATTGGCTGTGTCCGGGCGCAGCTGTTTGACACAAGGGAAATAGTCGCACAGCTGGATGCTGCCCAGGAGATCAGGACCCTCACGGAAGATGAACGCACTTTGCGAAATGAGCTGAAGCAAAGGAGCTTGGGCTTGGCCTCTCTGGCCAGAACGATGGCTAGACATCGGTCGCGTATCAGGTTTCTGGAGGAGGGTGACGCTAATACGAAATTCTTTCACTTGCAAGCCTGCCACCGAAGTCGTAAAAACTACATCGCTGGTTTCAACCATGGTGGTCGCTGGCTGTCGGCCGAGGAGGACAAACAGGAGCTCATCTATGAGTATTACAATGGCATCATCGGGACCCCCTTCTCCAGATCCCACGATTTGGTACTGGATGGTCTACTCCCGCAGCTCGATCTCTCTGACATTGCGGGGTGCTTCAGCGAGGCGGAGGTATGGGAAACAATCAGAGAACTGCCCAGTGACCGTGCTCCGGGTCCTGATGGTTTCAGCGTGGCATTCTACAAGGCATCATGGCACGTGATCAAACTTGATGTCCTTAACGCCTTCAACGCTCTCTGGTCGCTGGACGCGAGAAGCTTTCATCATATCAATGGTGCCCTCATGGTTTTGCTCAGAAAGACAAGTGCGCCTACCGTTCTGAAGGACTTCAGGCCCATTAGCCTGATCCATAGTTTCAGCAAGCTCTTCGCGAAATGCCTGGCTCGGCGCCTGGCGCCAAGACTGGGACAAATTGTGGCGCCAAATCAGAGCGCGTTCGTCAAAGGTCGCTCCATACATGACAACTTTAGAGCAGTCCAGTTGGCGTGCCGGTGGCTGCATAACAGAAGATGCCCTTCGGTGCTTGTTAAGGTTGATATAGCGAAAGCTTTTGATTCCGTCGCATGGCCCTACCTCCTTCGGGTCTTGCAACACATTGGCTTCCCAAGGCGTTGGACCAACTGGATCTCCATCCTGCTCTCCACGGTGAACACCAAGGTGCTGCTCAACGGTCGGCCTGGCAGGAGGATCATGCATGCAAGGGGCTTACGGCAAGGTGACCCCCTGTCGCCAATGTTATTTGTCATAGCCATGGAACCGCTCAATGCTCTCATCCGGGAGGGAGACAGTAGGCGTGCCTTCACGCCACTACCGGGCCGGTCAATCCTACACCGTGCGTCGCTGTATGCCGATGATCTTGTCGTTCTTCTAGCTCCGAAAGCTGAGGACCTGGACTGCCTTAGGCAGATCCTTGCCTTGTTCGCCGGCGCGACGGGGCTCGTCTCTAACATTGAGAAATGTGTAGCCACTCCCATTCGCTGTACCGAGGAGTTCATTGGGGTCGTTCAGGAGGTGTTCCCGTGCGTGGTTCAACCGTTCCCATGCAGGTACCTCGGGATTCCGCTGGCCCTTCGACGCCTGCGCCGAGCGGAGGAGCTTGCTCTAGTCGATGCCGTCGCGGCCAGAATTCCGACATGGAAAGCAGGTTTGCTCACCAATGCTGGCAGGGCCACACTCACCAAGGTTACCTTGTCGGCAATCCCTGTTCACATAAGCATCGCATGCTGCTTATCTTCATGGGCTGTCAAGCAACTGGACAAGCGACGTCGTGCATTCCTGTGGTCCGGTTCAGAGACCACGACGGGTGGCAGTGTCGTGTGGCTTGGCCTACGGTGTGTCGTCCAACCAGCCTGGGTGGGCTTGGCATCGTCGATCTGCGGTTCTTTGGCTTTGCCCTTCGGCTTCGATGGATTTGGCTCAGCAGGACCACGTCGGACCGGGCATGGCGCGCTCTGCCGGCCAAGGAAGAGAAGGCGCTGACTGATTTCGCGTGCGCGAGCATGACAGTCGTGGTGGGCGACGGGCAATCTGTTCGTCTCTGGTATGACCACTGGTGTGACCATGGACCGCTGCACAAGGCGTTCCCGCAACTTTTTCAGGCCGTCTCGTCTAGGGGGCGAAAATTGACACTCAAAGAGGGTCTCCACCAGTACCGGTGGGCTCGGGAGATTGTCGGGGCTCCCACAGTGCAGGTGCTATTACAATACCTCAGGGTCTGGGGCTTCCTGGCAGATGTTGTCCTTGATCCGCTGACCGCTGATCGCTTTGTTTGGCGATGGTCATCCGACGGTTCGTACCGCGCCTCGTCGACGTACCGAGCGTTCTTCGCCTGTTCGACGTCGTTGCTTGGGGCAAGGGAGTTGTGGAAGACAAAGGCGCCGCCAAAGGTGAAATTCTTTCTTTGGTTGGCGCTCCATCGTCGCATCTGGACTGCCGAGAGACGGAAGCGGCATGGGCTTCAGGATGATGACGCTTGCAACTTGTGCGGGCAAGAGCCAGAGACGGTCGTGCATCTGCTTGCTGATTGTGTGCTTACCAGGGAAGTCTGGGCTCTACTTCTCAGACCCACTGGCTACCATCTGCAGCGACCGGCCAATAGAGACTGCCTCGCCTCTTGGTGGCTGCTCCAGCGACGGAGACTGGTGCCCGATGATAGGTCGCAGTTTGACACGCTCTGGACTTTGACGTCGTGGACTATCTGGAAAGAGCGTAATGCGAGGGTCTTCAACAGGCGAGCGTCGGCTGTGATGCACATTGTCTTGGAGGTTCAGCGGGAGGCGGCTGTTTGGTTGGAGGCGGGGTTTTTGAGACTAGCGCAGTTAGTCTCTCTTTGGTCGCAACATTCAGTTAACGTGTAATAAACTCTCTTGGTGTATCCAGTAGTCTAGGTCTCTCTTTGATGACAGGCCACTCGCCTTCATCCTTCTTGTAGCCTCCGGGCCTGTTTCCCCCCTCTTAATGAAATACAGGTGTAATGCCTGCTCGCGAAAAAAGTCAACAATACTATAATTAACTTGTCACAGTAGGATTTGCTTCAAGCCTAGGCACAAGCGTCGGGCTCTTGATTAGGCAGCGACGCCGCCTACAAGCGCCCTGTGAGTCTCCACCGTGGCCTAAAATAGCAAACAATTACATGCAGCGCTGCTACAAGCGCCTGCGTTGTACGTGGCCTCACATCACTGCACAGCACACGGCTATTCGTCGACTTGCATTGCATTATCAGATATAAATAAATAAATTCATATAAACTGGTGGCCCTGGACTATAGTAATGGCGGCGTACGTAGTGTTGTACGGAGTAAGTATATCACGAAAGCAGTACGTACTACTAGGAGTATATATATTGTATACCATCAATGTCAGTCACAGAAATGTGTAAATGTATGCGAGGGGTCCTGCACTGTGGGTCCCGGCCTGGTCCTCCTCTCGTGCATGCATTCAGACACCGTACGCTGTACTATACGTGTCGTACGTTGTACTCGTACGTATCGTAGTATCGGATCGCATCCTCCACTACCGGTACCTACCTATATAGGTACTTATTACTACTACGTACTATTACTGATGATGTCATGATGATGGTCGAGTAGAAAAATACTCTCCGTCTCTGTACGTATGCCGAGGAGACTGGTAGATTATTCAAGCTTCTACTATGGTACACGTACGCGCCCGAGTGGATTTTACTTTCTTTCTTTCATAAACTCAAGCGCTACATATACCTAAATCCGATCCTTCGACCAATTTTCATGAAAAAGATCTTTGTTCACACGAATGGTGCCACGTCCACCACGCATCACATCAAGCTACGTACACACGTATAGTATATATGTACACTACGTATAGTACATACGTACACCACGTACGGATCTGTAACTACGTACAATGTAGAGGTGTTGTACTGAGATACATAGATTCTTGTACACGATTTTATCCTTTATTACCCTAAAATTGTTGTGTACATGTCTATATTATCATCTCCATGCATCTGTATTCATTTATACATGCACCGCACTACTAAGTACTCTCCCGTCGACGGTACACGACTGCGAGGGACGTGCCGTCCGTTTTACCGATTACCGAATCCAGAGATGTCCTTGTCACGGGGAATTAAGGAATAAGGGCCAAGGAACAAAACAACCTACCACACTAGTCTCCAATCTCCACTAATGCTCATTCTAGTGCTGCCGACGGATGGCTATGATAGCTAGTTGAACCCTAGCGGCCGTGCAAGCATGCTGCACCACACTACGCACCGGACACTACCGGAGACGCCGTTTTTTCCGACAGCCCAGAAGGTTGCCGATAGCAGAGGAATCTGCCATCGGCGACTACCACTACGTGAAAAACCCACTGTAGGAGCGCTTCGCCATTTCTAGTAGGGGCGGCTCGTGATCCAGCCGCCCCTACAGTGGCTGGCGCGGGGAGGCTGGCGGCCAGATCACCAGCCGCCCCTGCTAATGCACTGTAGGGGCGGCTGGTGATCCAGCCGCCCTTACTAGTGCCCATTTACCCGCTTGTTATAGCCCAAACGGCTTAATTAACCAAAAAAGATCAGCGCGGCCCAATGTGCTAGGCATCTGGCCCGGCCCATTTCTCGCGCGCGCGGGCGGCTGCGTTACTGGGCTCGGCCCGGTGAGCGTGCGCCGTTGATCTGATGGCCGGCTCAATCCGACGGCTGAGCGCCCAGGGCGGAGGCACAAAAACCCTGGCCAGCCGCACCTCCCCCGAACCCTAGGTTCATTTTCATCTCGAATCTCTCTCTCTTCTCCCTCTCCACTCTCTCAGCCGCCGCAGCAGCAGAGCAAGACGGAGCGCCGCCCCTTGGTTGGCCGGCGATGGAGATGGCGCCGCCGCGGGCCCCCTCGCCGGCGCGCGCGCTCGCCCATGGCGGAGCGCGCCGCCGTCGAGCGGCTTCGCGGGAGGTGCCCATGACAAAACTTTTGAATCCGCCTCGGCTCGAGGACGAGGACGAGGGTGACCTGCTCCAAACCGGATCCGCCTCCAACTCCAAACCGGCGGCGGTCGAGGACGAGGATGACCTGCTCGGGGCGGCGGTCGAGGACGGCACCGCGCGGGACGGATCTGGCGAGGCGGCTCCGGCGGCGGGTCCAGCAAGGTGTGGCGTGGATCCGGCGGCGCTAGGGTTTCATGAAGGTATGTCTCCTCCCATCTTCCTCTCTCTTTCCCTCTTGATGTTCCTCACTCTTCTCTCTCCCTTTTCAGATCCGGCGAAATCCGGCGAGGCCACAGCTCGATCCACGGCGGCCCCAGCGATGGTCGCAACGGCGTGGATCCGGCGGCGGCGGCGCTGCAAGCCTGGAACCCTAGATGGGCTCGTTGGGCCCATGGATGGGCTCGGCGGGCCTATCTAGGGTTTTCTTTTTTGTCTGAAAATTCACAGTAGGGGCGGCTGGTGTTGAGCCGCCCCTACGGTCCCCCACCTAAGCTCGGGGGCGTAGGGCGGCTCGCCCGGCCGCCCCTACGGTGGCTTTTTAGCCGCCCCTATAGTGCCCTGGTGGCGTAGTGTACAACGATTTGCCGATAGCAAAGTAACGCCATCGGAAAAAAAATTATTGCCGATGGCCGGGCCATCGGCGAAAACAAGCCATCGGCAATCGGCTGTTTTCCGATGGCCGGGCCATCGGCGAAACAAAGCCATCGGCCACGAATTTTTTGCCGATGGCCGTGCCATCGGCATACCTTCCCCATCGGCAACATTTGCCCGGGAGCGGACGGCAGACGCCGTCGGGTTTGCCGATGCGGCGGCCGTTAGGCCATCGGCAAAAACCTGCCTCGTTTGCCGATGGCCGTGGCCAACGGCAATCCTGGCCACGTGGCTGCACGGGGGAGGTCCCAGGCCCACCTTAGTTGCCGATGGCCGGCCATCGGCATAGACTATTTCGATGGCTTTGCAAGGCCATCGGCAAACAATCTTTTTTTTTGGTTTTTCCTTCCCAATTTTTTTACGGTGTCTTCCGACCTCACATACAACCCACCTTCAAAGTTTGGGACAATTTTGAATTTTTAGCTATATTTGGTGAATTATTTTGGTTTCTTTGAATTTTCCCGCACCTCAAAATTTGAACTGCGAGGTACATGAAATAATGCACCATTTTGATTCGAAAAATGATATTCATGATTCTCGGAGTATGTTGAGGCCATATCCGGGAGCTTGCATGAAATTACGATCTGTTGGCCTCGTAACATGGGTAGTGACGTCTTAGGGAAAGTGTTTTAAAATTCTATAAAATCCAAACGGAGTCCAAAATTGACGAAACTTGATGAGTTGTGTTGGCATGGCATGTATAGTGTGTGGTAAAAATTTCAAAAAGTTTTGAGCAGGTTGTGCGTCGGATGGTGAAAACCCGGACATCTCCACATGTGATCACGGAGTGATCACATGTGGAGATGTCTGGGTTTTGACCATCCGACGTCACAACCTGCTCGAAACTTTTTGAAATTTTTACCACACACTACACATGCCATGTCGAGACAACCCGTCAAGTTTCGTCAATTTCGGACTCCGTTTGGATTTTATAGAATTTAAAAACACTTCCCGCGCACGTCACTACCCATGTTACGAGGCCAACAGGGTCGTAATTTCATGCGAGGTCCTGGATGCGGCCTCAACATACTCGGGGAATCATGAATATCATCTTTCGGATCAAAAAGTCCCATTATTTCATGTACCTGCAGTTCAAATTTTGAGTCGCTGGGAAAATCCAAAGTAACATGAATAATTCACGAAATATAGCTAAAAAGTTCAAAAATGTCCCAAGATTTGGAGGTGGGTTGTATTTGAGGTAGGAAGGCACTAGAAAAAACTGGAAGGAAAAATCAAAAAAAAAAAGCCAAGTTTGCCGACGGCGGCTGGGAATCTTGTCGGCAAAAAGTGTTTGCCGATGGCCGGGCCCAGGTGGCCATCGGCAAACTCGTTTTTGCCGACGGCCGGGGCCGTCGGCAAAGTCTGTTTTTTTTGAAAAAATAAAAACAAGCCGGCCCGCTGAGCCAACCCTATCTCCTTCTCGCCCGCCCTCCATTCCCCATCTCGAACCGCCGCGCCCCGACCACCGCCGCCGCCGCCCGACCACGCAGCCGCTCCCGACCACCGCGGCTCGGCCGCGGCGTCGCCCCGCCACCTCGGCCGCCGCGCGCCCCGCAGATCCGCCCGCCGCCCAGCTCGGCCTCCGCCCGCGCCGGTACTTTCGCCCCGCGGCTCCGGCGGTCCTCATCCCGCCGCCCCGGCGGTCCTGCCCCGCCCGCCGCCGCTCCGCCGCCCCGCCGGGCCGCCACCTCGGCCATCGCCGGAACAGGGCCGCCGGCGCCACCTCGGCAGAGAAGAAGAAGGGAGGGCCGCCACCACTCCGCCCCGCACAACCACTCCGCCCGCACCACCACTCCGTCCCTGAGAGAGAAGAGAGAAGGAGAAGTAGAGGAGGAGGAAGGGGAAGACAAGGAGAAGAAGAGGAAAAGGAGAGAAGGGAGAAGAGAGGAGAAGGAGGGAAGGAAGAAGGAGAAGGAAAAGGAAGAAGAGAGGAGGAGGAAGGAGAAGGGAGGAGAAGGAAGAAGAGAGGAGAAGGAAGGAGGAGGGAGAAGGGAGAAGGAAGGAAGGAGGAGGAGGAGGAGGCTCGATCGCCGTTGATCACCGTTGTCCCGCCCTTGCCGTTCGTCCACGCTAGTGTCACCACCCTCGACGTTCGCCCCAGTCGTCGTCCACGCTTGACTCCACCGCCGCACCCAAGGTATAACCCTTCTCCTCCGTTGTCGGCCTTCGTGCCGTGTATGTGATTGACGGCCTTCGTGCCATTTTTTGTCGTTGACGGCCTTCGTGCCGGAATTGTGGATGTATGGGCCTTCGTGCCCGAAATGTGGATGCCGGCCATCGTGCCGCCCTTTTCTTGCGGGTTTTGGAAACCTCCCCGTACGGGGAGGTTCGCGAAAATTTTCAACTAATAGTGAAGTCTTTGTTGTATTGCGAGTTGAACGTGTCGGAGGGTACTTGGAGCACCTCGCGCCGCCACCCTTGGTATAAATCACCTCTGTGTCTTATAGTTGTTGTAATTACTTTGCGTAACCGAGTTAGGCGTCTCCCGTCCGAAAGAGATTCGCGGTCGTTGGTATGCGGATCAGTGCATATCTGCGACGGTGTCTCTTTCGGATTGTCCATGTTTTTTGGACAGCTCGAGGATGCGTAGATGGGTTAGTTTCCATGTTCCGCCCCGTTTGAGTCGGAGTTTCGTCGGCCGTCCCCGTTGTTCTCCGGATGCACACTCTCCCGGTCGGGACGTGTATCGGGAGAACGGCGGGAGGTCTTGCCCGAAATTCCGTCTCGGACGGGAGCGGAGCATGGAAGCTAACCTCATCTACGCATCCTCGGGTGGGATTAGGACCTATCCTTCACCTATTAGATGGTAGGAACGCCTTGTAGATGCGAGATGTTGGTCTTATTACTCGCTTACGTTGGCGCATAACAGAGGATGGCTGACCGTGAGTGGATGTACACGGGATTCAAAGACAAGACCAATGAATGGGTTAAGGGGACCGGGGACTTCTGGAGAAGGCATTTGGCCCGGCTTCTAAAGGGGCGGTCGGGTGTTTTGTCCCCGTAGCAAGTGTAAGAACCAGACAAGGAAAGAGCAACGGAGATGAGGAATGATATTTGGGCGAACGGGTATGTTCCAAACTATACCCGCATTTGGATCCTCCATGGGGAACCCCAACGGGTTACGGAGGCGGTGGTGAGACCGGACCTCGAGGGTTTGATCAAGATGCCGGAATGGCGGACTTGCTTGAAGACGTTGAAGCCGTTCAAGGATTGGAGGTGGTGGAAGAAGATCCGAGGCGACCGCAAAGGCGTACTACGACATGATGGAGGCGGCAAAGGAGCCCCTTCACGAGAAGACCCGCATTTCTAAAGCTGGATGCCATTTCACGCCTAATTGGGTTGAAGTCGTCCTTTGGGCATCGGTCGGGAAGGTTTTGATCTCGTGTTGGCAACTGTTGGCGGGCTGCTTCCGGTGGAGCACCGCCGCCGAAAAACACGGCGAGTCACGAAGCTCCTTCGTGCACTCAAGATGCCTTATCGCCCGATCCAAGCTTGTAAGAACGGGTGTGTCCATTCCGGGGAGACCACGAGGCGGCAACACCTTTGTCCGGAGTGCAAAGCCTCTAGGTACGTGGAGGTAGAAGGCGTGATGGCACTAAGAAACAGTTTAAGATCCCGAGATGGTCATACGACACCTTCCGGTACTACCGAGGCTGCAACGGCGGTACATGACAGAGGAGTCCGCGAAACAAATGACTTGGCACAAGAATGGCAAAAGATACGGTGATAAGATGCGGCACCGGCGGATGGTGATGCATGGAAGCACTTCGATGCCATGAATCCTCGCATGGCCGAGGAGGCTCGAAATGTACGCGTAAGCTGGCAACGAGATGGGTTCAACCCGTTTGGAATGATGGCGGCCCCGTACACTTGTTGGCCCGTGTTTGTGATCCCCCTCAATCTTCCCCGGCGTCATGTTCGACCCCAAGAACGTGTTCTTGACGCTGATAATACCTGGACACCCGGGCAACAAAATGGGTGTGTTCATGCGGCCGGTGTGGGATGAATTGCGAAAGCTTGGGATGAGGGATGTACCGACGTATGACCGAGCTACGAAGACGAACTTCACGATGCATGTGTGGTACCGGTACTCAATGCATGACTTCTGGCGTATGGCTTGTTCGGCGCGTGGTGTGTTCACGGGAAGTTCCCTTGCCCAACATGCAAGGCGGATGTGATGTTCACCGGGCGGCCAAGGGTGGCAAGTATTCTTCTTTCGACAAACATCGTCAATTCCTAAAGGAGGACGATCCACCGAGACTTGATAAAAAGCACTTCACGAAAGGTGTTCAAGTCACCGGCCCCATCCCTAAGGAAAAGAGCCCGGTGACATCCTTGCACGAGATAGAGGCTCTCGAAATTGATGACAATGGTGGTTTCAAAGGATATGGTACCAACCACATGTGGACTCATATATCGGGCTTGACTAGGCTCCCCTACTACAAGCACCTTCTTCTTCCACACAACATCGATGTAATGCACACGAGAAAAGAATATCGCCGAGGCACTTTGGGCAACACTCCTGGACATTGGCAAGAAGTCAAAGGACAATGTTAAGGCTAGATGGACATTGAAACGATTTGCGATAGACCAAATCTAGTGATGAAGACCCCCGCCGGGCAAGAGATGGAAGAAGGGCCCGGCCGATTACATCTGAAAAGGCCGCATAGGAAGGAAGCACTGGAGTGGTTGTCGAAGCTAAGGTTCCACGATGGGTATGCGGCGAACCCGAGCCGGGAGTGAACTTGGCCGGCGGCAAAGTCTTAGGGATGAAGAGTCATGACTTCCACATCCGGATTGAGCGGCTCCTTCTGCGATGACCGGGGATACCTACCCGAGCCGGTGTGGCGCGTCTGGCGAGTTGAGCTTTTCTTCCGCCGGCTTTGTTCCAAGGAGTTGTCTCGGGACGTTTGTCTTGAAGCTGGAGGAGGAGGCTGCACCTAAGTTGCTCGCAAGTTGGAGATGATATTTCCACCGGGCTTCTTCTGTCCATGCAGCATATGATTTTGCACCTACCAAGGGAGGCACGGTTGGGGGGCCCGTGCGGCACCGTTGGTGCTATCCAATCGAGAGGTGTCTAAAGCTTCTTCGGAAAAAGTGTAAAAATAAAGCCAAAATTGAGGCTTCGTGGCGGAGGCATTCATTCGGAGGAGGTGTCCACATGCACACGGGCGTACTATACCGAGAAACTTACGAGACCACGAGATCCAATCCCTCGTTACAACATCGACGAGAATTCATGCACTCTCGGCCTTTTCGGAGGGGATCTCGGAAGAGCGGGAGCAGTACCCCTCGTTACTTGCGGCATGATGAGTGGCACACTATCATGATGTACTTGTTGTTAAACCTTGAGGAAACGATTGATTATCAAGAGTAAGTTCTCGATGAGCTTGTTCCATATGTGTAAGGTCGAGATGGCGGACTAGAGGGGGGGTGAATAGTCCTTTTTAAAACTAATCGCTCTGGCTAACCGATATAAGTGTGGAATTAAATCTATCGGCCTAACCAAGACTTTCACCCCTCTATCTATGTCTCTAGATGCACCTTGTAAAAGATCCTAAACAAGAAGACAAGGTGCCAATCTAGCTAGTGCACACTAAACAAGTCTAGCTTGCAAGGTCACACAAACCTAAGCAACTAGTACTTTAGCAACCGGTGTGCACCTACACAATTCTAATGAGCAAAAGCACAAAGCCAACCTAAGCTCACTAGATGCTCATGGACAAAGCTACACAAGCCAAACCCAAGAGCTCAATCTTACTTAACTACACAAGCTAAGCAAGGCAACTTACTCTACTTCTAGCTACACAAGCAAGAAGGTGATTAACAAGCTACTCAAGCTAACTAACCACAAGAGCAACTACACAAGCTATACAAGAATGTATGAAAAGTAAATACAAAGCTTGTGAAAGAGATTGCAAACCACCGCGAAGTGTGGACACAAGATGACTCGGCGATTTTTCACCAGGTTCACTTGGTTGCCCCCAAGCTACGTCCTGTTGTGTCGACCAACACCTTTGGTGGTTCCTCCGGTCTTTTCACCTAGATGGTTCTTCGGTGTGACCCTCAAGTCACTTGCCCCTCAAGGCACGCCCCGCAAGGCACCGCAAGACACCACTCTCAAGTGAGCCCCTCAAGGCACCGAGCAAACCCACACACGCAAGGGTGGTAACTCAATGACACGCGCAATCCAATAAGGCTACTCTTCGCGATCCCCGCGAGGTGAGTACCGACCTCTCACAATCTCTTCTCCGGAGCACCGTATCTCCACGCGTGCTACCACGGAGCCTCTTGCCACCAAGCCGTCTAGGAGGTGGCAACCTCCAAGAGTAACAAGCTCTCCGGCTTGCAACACAACCACCTAGTGCCACAAATGCAATCTCACAAAGCACTCGCACTAGAATCGCTCTTCTCACACTATCGGATGGTCACTACCAAGCATATGTGAGTTAGAGGGCTTCAAGCACCACCACACAAGGCAACATAGCCGGGCGTGCTCGCCACCGGCCACGGCCGGCCAAACCACGTATATATAGCCCCAAGGGCTGAAACTAGCCATTGCCACCTCGGGCAACCGGAACACGAGCGCCGGACGCGTCCCCGCCTCCACCGCCGGACGCTCCAAGCCGCGTCCGGCGCTCCTCATCACGCCACGTGTACCGACCGTTCGAAGTCGACCGTTGATCCCCAACGGCTACCTCACGATCGCTCGAAACCCTGCGCCGGACGCGCTGGTGACCACCGCCGGACGCGTCCGGCCGGTGCATCCACCGGCCACCGCCCGCGCGCAAGACAGAACCGCCGGACGCCAAACGGTGACTCGCCGAGTCCGCCGCTGCGTCCGGCGCGCGTCGGGCGAACGTGCTCACGCAAAGACTCGGCACCAGAAGTTTCTGGTCCGAGTCCGGCGTGCGCCGGACGCGCCTCCTCGGCGTCCGGCGCTCAGCAGCGCCCGAGCCAGCCGCCCACGCCAACCTTCCACGCGCCGGACGCGTCCGGCCCGCCTGGCCGCGCGTCCGACCGCCGCGTCCGGCGCTTGTAAATCCATGATTTACAGCCCATCGAAAACGCGATCTTCTCCACCATGCTATCCCACAAGTATACCAACTTGACCACCATAGATAGCATGTTTCCAACAACAATTTGCATCCGGCGCAATGGAAAATATGCCTCCAATTTTCCCGAAGCGCCGAATCCCGTCTCGCAAGCTCGGCGGGGGAGAGAGGGACCCAAGCCCAACTCAACCCTACAAACCACAGCGCGAACATTCGCCACCTTTGTAAATGTGCCAACACCACCAAGTGTACAACTCCATGTGCTTGTGTGTTAGCATTTTTACAATCATTTTCAAAGGATTTTCTCTTCATCTCACAACGCCACTCGATCCTAGCACATCGCAATGTTAGATCGCTCAAGTGGCACTAGATGACCGATATGCAAACAAGATTACCCCTCTTGATAGTACGGCCATCTATCCTAAATCCGGTCAAGTACTTCTCTACTCAACCTTAGACCGGTGAAATGAAATGCCCTAGGTTATACCTTTGCCTTGTGCATTTCCATCTCCACCGTCATCCTCCATTGTGTCAATGCACCGCATGCACGACACGATCATCAAATGATATGATCCACTTCATATCATCATGTGACACTTTTGGTCTATCGATCTTGACCTCACTTGCTCTTCACCGTTGCGTCGGTCCGTCGGTACCAAGTCTTGCCCAAGCTTCACCATCGCATGGTCCTTCGCTTTGCAGCCTCAACTTGCCCTTCACACTTGCAACCGGTCCATCAAGCCAAGCCTCATCTTGATCTTCACCTCTTGGTCACATGACTCCATGTCATGTCTCATTTGCAATGAGCTCCTTTATCAATCATGTGTTGAGCCTCACAACATCTCCAAGCCATTTCCACCATGGCATATGTTGCTCACACACATGTACCTGTGAACTAACTCCTGTGTATCTCAACCATCACACATGTTAGTCCACCTAAAGTTGTCACTCAATTATCAAAACCAAACAAGGGCCTTTCAATCTCCCCCTTTTTGGTAATTGATGACAACTCTACAAAGATATGGAATTTAAGAATATTTGGACTTTATGTCACTTATCCAACATTTAAGCTCAATGTTATGATTTGGATAAGTACCACAAAGTCAACTTGGTAGTGATAGCTCCCCCTACATGTGTGCCCAAATGGTTTGGTTTCAAGCTTGCACACATGCATAAGTATGGAAATTTTGGGAGAGTTAGCACTACTAAGTGATGCTAAGGTATATAGGATAAACCTTTGAAGCGTGATACAAATCGGAGTTGCACCATTGAAGTTCATCCTTAGCATCATGGTTAGCTAGAAATCACATGAAACAAAACACTAGATACCTCATGAGATCAACATTATAAGCAAGGTTCTAGTACCACTTGTAAAGCACATGTGACTAGCTAAACCAACCTATACGTGCTAGTTTTTCAAATCATCAATCAAGTTCTATAACTAGCATTCACCACACAAGCATTGCATATTGAAATATAAGAACTTATGCGAATGCAAGCAAGCACATGAATATGCACATATCAAATGCAATCAAACAAGTTCATGAGCTTGCTCCCCCTACTTGTGTGCTTCTCTTAATCAGGAATTTTTATCCTCCTCCATTCTTTAATGTTGCTCCCTCTTGATCCATGTCCATTTTCTACTCCCTTTGTATGCTTCTTTTGTTCCATATTTCTCCCCTTTGTATGCTTCTTCGCATTCTCCCCTTTGTATGCTTCTTCGCATATCTTTGTACAATTCTCTCCCCCTTTGTCATCAATGACCATAAAGGTATGCAGCAATACCACTTGAAGATACCACATGTAAGAAAAATTCTCTTGATGCAAAGGATTGGAACTAGGGGTTGATGGTTGAGTCTTGAATCTTCATTTTTGATGGACAACACCATATGTTGGAATGACACCACTTGTAAAATCCACATGTAGTTGCAAGGAATCCACTTGTAACTATGCATTGGGCACTCCCCTTTGTCATAGCACCAAAGATACTACATGTAGGTCACTTGAAGTTTCTTTGTCTCTAATACCGATGAAGTGGGGCTCCTCCCCTATGACAAAGCATGAGTCAAACCAATCTGTAAACACTTTCTTGTCGGTGAGGGTAGCTTCTCTTGATTTGAATTGATCACTTTAAAGTTGAGGATCACATGTGGAACCATCATCTTGATGTACTAGATATCACTTGAATGAAAACCATGTGTACCATACCACTTGCGGGAACACCACTTGAAGATAGTGATAGACTAGACATTTCTTGCAAGAACTATCATTATGGTAACCACTTGTTGGATTTATCATGAATAACCAATTCTTGAACTTGATAGTCTTCATGAGCTTCTATTTCTTTGACTTGAGCCAATATGAATCACTTATAAACATCCAAGTCCGGTTTGAACCAATGACAAGCTTCTTCACACCTCACTAGAAGGGTTATCTTGCCAATGTTGTACTTGAAATTTATATGCAATTCAAACTAGATCAAGTACTTGGGTTCACTAGCTCATGAACAAACTCATACTCATACCACTAGATAAATCAAACAATCAAGCAATAGTGGTAGACTATGAATTTAAAACATTTCATTGTTATGCATGATCCTAATAAGCATGTACTATATGCACTAACCGCATACTAGTAAGGGATGAAATGATCATGCACAATACAATGATACCTTTGCTATGTTGGAGTAGAGGATAGTCACATAGATTCCAATTTCATTACTCCAATAGCAATGTGAAGTCCATTTATAAGCTTGATGAAGCCAATAGATACCATGATTGAATACCATGCTTCACCCATATGAGATGAAGACCCACTTGAGATCAAGTGCACTTTCTTGTTGTGGTTGGCCCGCTTCTTCTTGTGATTCTTGCTTGCATGAAAGAATACCACTTGAATGGGTACCACTTGTGCACCACTTGTATTATTTCTTGACTTGTCATGTATTGCTCTCTATCTTGGGTGTTGCTTGCTTACTTTATCAACCCTTTTGATTGCTTCAACCGAGCATCTCCAATATCTCTTGGATCACCAAGAACTATCCTTGACACTCACTTGAATTGCCTTTCTTTGATTGATCCTTTGGACTTGATATGATGAATCACTTGAAATCTTCCTTAAGTCCTTTTCTTTCTTGTTTAAGTTCTTTTCTTTCTACCAAATGATCTTCAATTTGTCACTAGAACTTAAACTTCATCTTTATCTTGAGTTTGATCTTGATCTTCGATTTGAGTACCCAACTGTGTAACAAATACACTTCACAATCAAATGACCTTGTACTCATTATTCTTCATGCTTCTAGACCAATTCAAAACCAAACTTAGGTTCCTCAACCACTTGTAAACATGAAACCAACTTGAGGACCTTTCAATTTGAGTGACTCTTGATATAACCAATGATAGTCATTTTTCTGGCAGATTCTGTACTCTTCAAAGAATAATTCATATCTCACAATGTACAGCTCCAAATGCCATGAAATTTGGTGGAGATGTGCAACATTGAGTATACCAGCAGCTATAAAAATTTGAGCTTCATTGGCCTTCTAGATTGCTACCAGATTTCACATCTTCACTTACTGTTGCATGCTGAAAACTGATGCACTAATGCTGACAAGATATACTCCAAAACCGAAGCAATTCTTATCCAATCTTCATGAAGTTTGTACAGCATATTGTACCATAAGTGTAGAGCATCCATACCAAATTTCAAGCCAATCCAAATAAATTTGATCACTCAATCATGGCTGTCTTTTCAGCTAGCTCAGATTCTAAATATTTGGACAGATTTTAAGCAATTGAGCTATGCCTCTTCAAATTGAGTCAAACTTGATATCAATTTGTTTGAATACCAACACAAGACATATATCCATTCAAACTTATTAAGAGTCATCTTGTGATCATATCCAACCAAACGAATCCAAATTTGACTACTAAGCAATTAATCCATTCAAACATCTCATAGCAAGCAACATATGCATATATATCCAATTCAATCAACTCATATGCTCCCAAATGAATAGATCAACTAGGAATATACCTTTGATAGCTCATGATCATCCACTAGCAAGCTTCAACTCAAATACTTTGCAAGCCTTCGAATGCCAATAGATTACCACAACTTGATTATTGCACTTGTATGTTGTAGCACATTGGACTTCACTTGTCATGACTTGGCATTGGGAGAGGAATAGCACTAAGCTTCAATACTTGATTCAATCAAATGGTGAATGAAATGAACTCAATTGAATCAAGTCTCCAATGCCATGGTACCTACACACAATCATCCACTTTTTGATGGTACCCAAACATGTTTGGGTCCTCTCAAGTTAGGAGCCACATACTTAGGCAAAGCCTTAGTATGAGTAGCGGGATGTTTTTCAATAGAAACCATTGAGGTACCATTGTCATCCTTTCTAAGCATATTATTTGCATCAATTGAAATAGGCTTAGAATTGTTACCTAGGGGACATGAATGAGCCATGTGTCCCCTTTCCCGGCATGAATAGCATCTTCTCTTTAGTTGAGCCTTTTCTTCATTGCTCATGTGATGCTCTTCATTGCCTTGCCTCTTATGAGTTGCTTGAGCCTTCTTCTCAAGCTTGATGGAACACCCGAGGCATAGTGTCCCATATCTTCACACTTGAAGCACTTGACGTGAGCCAAATCTTTCTTCTCTTGATTCTTGCTCATCATCATCTTGGCATCTTGAATAGGAGTTGGATGCCCTGAATAAGCTCTTCCACCCCTTCTTGTTTTCTTCTTCTTGATCTTCAAGTCATCAATTTTAACTTCATTGTTGATCTTGACTAGATCTTGGGGTTTTGGTTGAGGCTTCTCATGCTTGAGCCTCTCTTCTTCTTTCTTCAACTTGAGCTTATCTTCATTGGGGCAAGCTTTTGCGAGATGTCCCTTTTCATGGCATTGATAGCACATGAAATGAGATAGATTTTCTTCTTCTTGCCTCATCATCTTCTTGGTCAGCTTTCTTGCTCCCTTTGTCACCTTCCTTTTCTTGATGAACCCAAGGCCACTCTTGTCATGAGAGCTCCTTTGACTCTTCAACATTTTCCGGAAGAGGACTTTGGAGTTGTTGCACCTCTCTAGCTTGTTGCTCAACTTCTCCACTTTCTTCTTGAGCTCATTGTTCTCCTTCAAAATGTTAGTCTCACTAGACAAGGAAGTAGAACAAGCATCTATATGTGAAGAACATGGCATATCAAGTAAAACATCACAAGAGGTGGATACATGCTTCTTCCCTACATCACAAAGGTTAGTCATATGTGATTGATCATTCAACCCAAGTGATGAGCTCTCACTAGTTTTAATTTCTTCAATGGAAAACTTCTTAGTGAGAAAAGCATGATCTTGCAACAAAGTTTCATGAGCAACACTAAGTTCCTCATGGGCCAAGTTTAACACATCATGTGAACAATTAATAACATAAAGTAGATGCTTTTGTTGTTCACATGTTGTCTTTAGAAAAGAGTTTTCATTTTCAAGTTTCATTGTTTTGGCTTTCTCTTTTTCCAAAGATATGGTCATGCTAGCAAGTCTACTAACAAGCTCATCATATGAATCATGATCAATCACATTGCAACTTGATACTTTAGTGTCACCTTGTGACATGAAGCAATATGATGATGTTGGAGAGCTTGTAGTTGCATCATCATTGGAGCATGATCCATCATCGCCGTCAAGTGTGCTTGAGGTAGAATCATCACTTGCATCACTTGAGGCAACATCTTCCATCTTGTCAAGTGAGCTTGAGGTAGATTGATCATCTTCCTCACTTGACCATGAGGTGGAGCAATCCTCCACAACAACCTTGTTATGGTCATGCTCAACAACCTCATGTGCCACCAACATGGACTCCTCATCGGAGGCCGCTCCATACTTCTCATTGAGGTATACCCAAATCTCATGCGCGGACTCAAAATCCATGATCTCCTCAAATATGCTATCATCCAAAGATCTATAGAGAATGTTAGTAGCTTGGCAATTGAGAGTGAAGCAATTCTTTTGTGCTTGAGTTTTCCTTTCAATTGCACAAGAGAAGCCCACATCTACAATCCACCACATTTGAGGAGAAATAAACTTAAAATTGCATGACATCCAATTTCTCCATCGTGCAAAGTGTGTGCCATCAAAAATGTGTGGACACTCAACATCTAGCCCATAATCCGCCATCCTCTCGGGTCGGTTAAGACCACTAAATGAGAGACCCGGCTTTGATACCACTTGTAAGGTCGAGATGGCGGACTAGAGGGGGGTGAATAGTCCTTTATAAAACTAATCGCTCGGCTAACCGATATAAGTGTGGAATTAAATCTATCGGCCTAACCAAGACTTTCACCCCTCTATCTATGTCTCTAGATGCACCTTGTAAAAGATCCTAAACAAGAAGACAAGGTGCCAATCTAGCTAGTGCACACTAAACAAGTCTAGCTTGCAAGGTCACACAAACCTAAGCAACTAGTACTTTAGCAACCGGGTGTGCACCTACACAATTCTAATGAGCAAAAGCACAAAGCCAACCTAAGCTCACTAGATGCTCATGGACAAAGCTACACAAGCCAAACCCAAGAGCTCAATCTTACTTAACTACACAAGCTAAGCAAGGCAACTTACTCTACTTCTAGCTACACAAGCAAGAAGGTGATTAACAAGCTACTCAAGCTAACTAACCACAAGAGCAACTACACAAACTATACAAGAATGTAAGAAAAGTAAATACAAAGCTTGTGAAAGAGATTGCAAACCACCGCGAAGTGTGGACACAAGATGACTCGGCGATTTTTCACCGGGTTCACTTGGTTGCCCCCAAGCTACGTCCCGTTGTGTCGACCAACACCTTTGGTGGTTCCTCCGGTCTTTTCACCTAGATGGTTCTTCGGTGTGACCCTCAAGTCACTTGCCCCTCAAGGCACGCCCCGCAAGGCACCGCAAGACACCACTCTCAAGTGAGCCCCTCAAGGCACCGAGCAAACCCACACACGCAAGGGTGGTAACTCAATGACACGCGCAATCCAATAAGGCTACTCTTCGCGATCCCCGCGAGGTGAGTACCGACCTCTCACAATCTCTTCTCCGGAGCACCGTATCTCCACGCGTGCTACCACGGAGCCTCTTGCCACCAAGCCGTCTAGGAGGTGGCAACCTCCAAGAGTAACAAGCTCTCCGGCTTGCAACACAACCACCTAGTGCCACAAATGCAATCTCACAAAGCACTCGCACTAGAATCGCTCTTCTCACACTATCGGATGGTCACTACCAAGCATATGTGAGTTAGAGGGCTTCCAAGCACCACCACACAAGGCAACATAGCCGGGCGTGCTCGGCCACCGGCCCGGCCGCCGGCCAAACCACGTATATATAGCCCCAAGGGCTGAAACTAGCCGTTGCCACCTCGGGCAACCGAAACACGAGCGCCGGACGCGTCCGGCCTCCACCGCCGGACGCTCCAAGCCGCGTCCGGCGCTCCGTCACGCCACGTGTACCGACGTTCGAAGTCGACCGTTGATCCCCAACGGCTACCTCACGATCCCTCGAAACCCCGCGCCGGGCGCGCCCGGTGACCACCGCCGGACGCGTCCGGCCGGTCATCCACCAGCACCGCCGCGCGCACGACAGAACCGCCGGACGCCAAATGGTGACTCGCCGAGTCCGCCGCTCGCGTCCGGCGCGCGTCCGGCGAACGTGCTCACGCGGCACTCGGCACGAAGTTTCGTCCGAGTCCGGCGTGCGCCGGACGCGCTCCTCGGCGTCCGCGTCTTCGCGCGCCCGAGCGGCCCGCCCACGCCAACCTTCCACGCGCCGGACGCGTCCGTCCGCCCGCTCGTCGCGTCCGACCGCGCGCGTCCGGCGCTTGTAAATCCATGATTTACGGTCCATCGAAAACGCGATCTTCTCCACCATGCTATCCCACAAGTATACCAACTTGACCACCATAGATAGCATGTTTCCAACAACAATTTGCATCCGGCGCAATGGAAAATATGCCTCCAATTTTCCCGAAAGCGCCGAATCCCGTCTCGCAAGCTCGGCGGGAGGGAGAGAGGGACCCAAGCCCAACTCAACCCTACAAACCACAGCGCGAACATTCGCCACCTTTGTAAATGTGCCAACACCACCAAGTGTACAACTCCATGTGCTTGTGTGTTAGCATTTTTACAATCATTTTCAAAGGATTTTCTCTTCATCTCACAACGCCACTCGATCCTAGCACATCGCAATGTTAGATCGCTCAAGTGGCACTAGATGACCGATATGCAAACAAGATTACCCCTCTTGATAGTACGGCCATCTATCCTAAATCCGGTCAAGTACTTCTCTACTCAACCTTAGACCGGTGAAATGAAATGCCCTAGGTTATACCTTTGCCTTGTGCATTTCCATCTCCACCGTCATCCTCCATTGTGTCAATGCACCGCATGCACGACACGATCATCAAATGATATGATCCACTTCATATCATCATGTGACACTTTTGGTCTATCGATCTTGACCTCACTTGCTCTTCACCGTTGCGTCGGTCCGTCGGTACCAAGTCTTGCCCAAGCTTCACCATCGCATGGTCCTTCGCTTTGCAGCCTCAACTTGCCCTTCACACTTGCAACCGGTCCATCAAGCCAAGCCTCATCTTGATCTTCACCTCTTGGTCACATGACTCCATGTCATGTCTCATTTGCAATGAGCTCCTTTATCAACTCATGTGTTGAGCCTCACAACATCTCCAAGCCATTTCCACCATGGCATATGTTGCTCACACACATGTACCTGTGAACTAACTCCTGTGTATCTCAACCATCACACATGTTAGTCCACCTAAAGTTGTCACTCAATTATCAAAACCAAACAAGGGCCTTTCAATATGTCGCCACTATCCTCCACCTATTGATCCGACCCCTCTTGTCTATTGTTTCTCCAGGGACTTTATTAATGAACACTGGAGCTGCAGTAGGGCTCCTACCGAGAATGAGAAAGACCATCTTCTCAGACATAATACGCCTGATTTCGTCAATTGGTTCAGCAAAAAGGTAACTATCTACCTAACCTCGATTCCACTTTGCTCCTATGAGCGATTAACTTAACTATCCACCCGTCCTAACCGTGCGGGCTAATTGTGATGCGGAAATGAGCCCCGCATTGAGATGTGTGGGCCAAACCTTCGATCGACATGTCAAGTCATTCGACGTTTATGACGTGAATGGCTATCGGTTTCGCACGAGAAGCTACGAAGAGAAACGGGGCAATCTAAAAACCACGTGCACCGGAGTTCGGACTCCCTAAGCACGGATGGAAAGGACTATTACGGCATAGTCGAACAGATATTGGAGCTTGACTTTGGCAAGTTCCTAGGTTGTAAACCTGTGATGTTCAAATGCCATTGGTTCGATCCCCAGGTCACAAAAAGGACCTTAAGATTGGGCAAGTCGAAATCCGACAGGATTCCAAATATGGAGGAGACGATGTCTATATTGTGGCTAACCGAGACGCCAAGCAAGTTTATTACCTCCCATGGGCAAACCAGAATGACAAGCGCCTTGCGGGTTGGAGCCTTGTGCAGTTCGTATCGCCACGTGGTAAAGCGGCGGTCCCGAACGATGATGATTACAACTTTGACCCAAGGGCGGATGAGTTCTATCAACCCGAGGGGCTAGAAGGTAAGTTGGAGATAGACATTGATTCGTTGATGAGTATGGAAGTAAACAACGACATCGATGAGGACGAGGGTGATGAGGTGCACGATGCCGAGGACTTAAGAATCCTAGATGCTGGCAGACGCGACGCGATGTAGAAGTTGGGGAACATGTGGCGCCTAATGATGAGGACTTAAGAGAGCTCGACAATATTGATAGTGATGACGACGATCGATGACGAGGATGAGCGCTCGCCGCAATATTGCCGTTTGCGGAGATAGTTTCTAATCCATGTAATATTGATATTGTTATTTATATTACCTTACATTTATGTTTTCTTTACAAGTACTTGCAATCTACTAATACTAACTGTTTTATTCTTTGTCATTGCGGGCACTCGACAAAATGCCGGGCGGAGGACGGTCGCGCCGACGTAACGTCAGTCCAGGTACATGCACCTCGGGCCCCGGCGGGACCACGTGGAGGCCGGCCACCACGAGGAGCACGTGGAGGCCGGCAACCACGAGGAGGAGGACGACGAGGAGCTTGAGGTGGAGCCGTCGACCGGCGGGGGTGGGAGTCGGCGGAGGACCGCGGGATGAGGCTGTTTGAGGACGAGGGTTTGTGCCGGCGGCGGTGGTGACGACGACGACGACGAGGAGGAGGACGGCGGCGGCGGTGGCGGTGGCGACGACGACGACGAGGAGGACGGCGGCGGCGGCGGTGGTGACGACGACGAGGAGGAGGAGGAGCTGCGCAGGCACCTCGGCTTCCACAGCCCCGCGAAGAAGCCCTTCCGGCCGCGGGCCCGCTAGGCTCCCCGAGCACTTGCCGCGCTCGAGGACCGCCGCGCAGATCGTGATCTCGGGACGTAAGTATCTATTGTTGATTTCTATACTTGTTCTTATTTCATTTTCGAATTAAAACTGCATACTAACAATTGTTGTGCTTGTGCAGTGGCTGGAGAAAGGTGTCGGCCAGGAAGTCCTCGCCCCATGTCACTAGCATCCGGGCGAGTGATTAAGGCAAACTTCCCCGGCTTGGTCACCATCGAGGGGAGGACGATCGTGCCCGACAAATGGCCATACTACTTCCTAATCAAGGACGCACATGGGGAAGTCCTCGCCGAGAAGATCAAGAAGCGTTTCGGGTGAGTCTTTCAATCGCAACGCATATCTCAATACTACGCATTTGTTGGACTTTTCTCAAACAATGGAATGATGTTTGATGCCTCGTGTGCGGTTGTACTATAGGTTGGCGGAGGGGCAGGACCCCGATGTGGCGGACCGGCATCAGGACAAGGTGTGCGAGTTGCGGATCAAGGACATGTTCTACGAGGCACACACCCAGGCCGTCATCTCCTACTACGCCAACTTCAGGGGGATGAAGGTGGATAAGACCCAGGCCAGGGAGATGATATGTGAGCCGGAGACCGACCTCACCGAGGAGCAGTACATGCAGGTAAATAAGTAGGAAAACATCCGCTGTGATTCCTTATGTGACACATTCAACTCATTATCTGGAAGATCTAATACTTGAATGTCATGCAGACACCTCCGGGCTGGTGCAGCAAGTACGCCGACTGCTGGCGTGCGATTGTCAGAGGGTGGCAAACGCCGGCGGCGTACGTGGAGCACAGAGCACGTCGGGCGAAGCGCTTGGAAGAGATGGCGAGGTCCGGGGTCTCACACCACCAGGGGAGCCAGAACCTCCCAGAGTTCATGGAAACATGGGTATGCTTGTGTTCAACCATTTCTTATAGCGCCGATTTCATATATCTCTACTTGTAACCATGTTTTTCGTTTTCCTCGCAGAGGAGCACCACCCCGGGCAGCCCATCAACGAGTACATGGGGTGGGCCCTTGCTCACAAGGGCCCAGCGAAAGCGCCCTCCACCACGCACAGCTCTTCGGACGGGCCCGAGAAGTATACCAGCCCGGTCGTGTACGAAAAGCTCACCAAGTACGCCGCCGCGGCTCGAGAGGCCCATGGCGACACCTACGACGTCACCGCCGAGCCCATAGACCCTCGCTCGTGATGAGGTTGGGAGGAGGGGCAAGCACGGCCGGTTCTATATGGCCCACAGCGCCATTGACCCGTCCTTCGGTCCCGACGCCGACCGAGATCCGCAAAGAAGACCGGCGTAGCGGCGCACCGCGGGTCCCCATAGCGCCTCGGCAGCCCGGCCGGTGCGCGCCCAGATCGCGGGTCTTCGGTAAGTGGAGTTTCATTCGTCGTTCGACCGTTTCACAAATAATGTACCTTGCCTTCAAATACAATCCACCATGCTCGTGTAATATTGCGAGGCCACGGTCCAGAGGTGCTAGCCAACCGAGAAGCGAGATGGCGCTTGCCTATCGGGAGCACGCGGCCTCGGTTGCGCCGCACTACCGAGACGGCGTGGTCGCAGATGTCCCAAAGACATGCGTGCCATGGGAATGGGTGAGCCTCCGGCCGCTTTCTTCGCTCCACCACCCGGCACCTCCACCGCCGCCTTTTCGGCACCTCGTCCGGTGAGTCCCTACATTGCCTATCGCTTTAGCTTGTGATGCCGGTCCGCAGTACTAATTCCATCACTTGGTCTTTGTGCGAGACACAATCGGAGGGTTCGAACCCAACCTGTGTGCTAGCCCTCCGCCGGGTGCTTCTCCACGTGGTCCTCCTCCACGGCCCGGTTGGGGTCCTTTCCAGAGCCTCCTCACGCGGCCGTTCGTCCCGACACCTCCACCGACGCAGGGTACTCGTGGCCGCCGCAGGGCAGCCCGGGTCGTCTCGGTTCCCACGCGGCCGGGGTACTCGTGGCCGGCGCGGCCGCGGCCGGGCCGTCTCGGTTCCTCGGCGGCTCGGCCACGCGCGGCAAGATCGTGGCGGCGCGGCTCGGCCCCGCGGCCCGCGGGGGAGTTGGCTGCGTGGGAGGATGCTTCCGGGGCTCGGGGACCCAAGGGGACGGCGCCACGAGCTAGGTAGCTTCTATTCCTTATTTTGGACCTTGTTGTGCCACGTCGGACATGTTTGGCCGATGTAGGACTTGTATGGATGCATTTGGACTTGTGATATGGATTTGTATGCATGGACATGGATTTGATGCTATATTATGTTTGAAATGGCGTATTATTGCGAATTTATGTGATGAATGTTCTCTATATTGCTTGTGATATCATGCTCGTGATTAAATGTTTGGGAATGGAAGAAAACAGGGAAAAAGGGGGAAAAAATTTTTTCCCAGATTTACCGATGGCCACCATCGGCAAACTTGGGGAATTTGGCCCAGTGGGGGAACAGATTTGCCGATGGCCGAGGCCATCGGCAAAATGACCAAAAGTTTGCCGATGGCCACGGCCATCGGCAAAAAAAATCGGGAAATGATTTTCTTAAAACAAAAAAAAAAATAAGCCGACGGCCGTGGCCATCGGAAAACATAGTTGTTTGCCGATGGCCACGTGGCGTCGCCCATCGGCAAACCCGCCGTCGGCCGACGGCGGGCCGACGTGGCGGGGATTGCCGATGGGGGCCACGGCCATCGGAAAAGGTTGCCGATGGCTTATTCTTTTCCCATCGGCAAAAAAATGTTTTCCGATGGAAAGGTTGCCGATGGGAGATTGCCGATGGCCACGTCACTTTGCCATCGGCAATCTCTTTTCCGATGGCATTTATGGGTTTGCCGATGGCTTCAAGCCATCGGCAAAACCTGTGGATCCGGTAGTGGGACCGCTATGAGTCACTATGCCAGAAAACGCTATCTGTGACGCGTCTAGAGGGTCATCCGTGACATGTAAAAAACGTGTCACTCTTTTTGCGTCAGAGATAAGGGCTTATCTGTGACGCGTAAAAACACGTCACCAATAACCCTCTATCGGTGACGCGTGTATCCAAGACGCGTCACTGATAACCATCTATCCGTGACGCGTTCTAGCAATACGCGTCACTGATAACCATCTATCGGTGACACGTCCTGCCAACATGCGTCACTGATAACCATCTATCTGCGACACGTCCTACTAATACGCGTCACTGATAACTATTTCAGAAAAACAAAAAAAATACAATGATCCTATATATATATATTATATAGGATCATTGTATATATATACACACACCAGACATGTTCCACCATTTTCATGATATTATATCAACTTTAACTTTACAGTAGTAACTGTTCAGGAAAAAGAAGCTCAACTGATAGCTCAATGTGTATTACATGATGATATTATACAGTAGTAAGAGTAACAATGTACTGTCTCTAACTAGCTGTTCTAGAAAAAGAAGATAGCACAACTGAAGCTCTCCTACTAAACTCAGTCTCACAGCTGAGATTCAGTATCTCCCTAAATTAGCAGTTGTTTTCTTTTCAGAATTGCAGGAGTGTGCAGATCGATCTTCTGAGAATAATATTTATGGCACGGTCAACAAGATACATCAGCTAGCAATAAGAAAGGTAAAGTTAGACAACATACGCTTGTGATACTTGGTGTGCTGATAACAGCCTTCCAAAAGATTAACATGCCACATCTGTCAACTCAAATAGAGAAGTTAAGACACTACAGATTTAGTAATATGCCAGATCTCATTCACATTTAGAAAATCCTAAGGAGGTTGCTGCCCAAAAATTTCAGTATCTTCTCGAAGTAAGAGAAAGCTGATGTTATTTGCACCTAACTAATCCTATGGCACCATCATCAACCTAAATGCACAGAGCGCAGGTTAAAATCAATATGAAAATTGACATTGACTATTTCAAGCAGAGAAGTCTGATCAACATATCTTACTACTAAAAAGCCCCTAAAGGTATCGTCGCCACCGCTTTCGGCCTGCCTCCGCGCCTAATCTCCCCCTCCGCTCGCGGCCTCCGGAAAACTGCAGCCCCGCTCCACGCTCGGCCGCAAAAACGCAACTGTCTGCCTCCATCCTTCCACATGATCCCACCCGGGCCTTCTCCCCAGCAACTACGGCACCTCCTGATCAAGCCGTCAAACACACGATCAAAAAGCCTGGTCGCACTCGAGGAAGCCGTCATCTGCCTCGGACCCGTGTGCCATGGCCGGCAATGGTGCTGGAAATCGCCGCGGCGGCAGGTAGAGGAGAGGACAACCCACCGGGTGTGGGGGAGGACGCCGGAGTTGGGGAGATTGCGCGACGCTTGCGAGTCCTCGAGCCGCCTAGCGTGCAGGGGAGGGCCACTGCCACCAGACAGTCGGGGCCGGCCGAGGCGAACTGGAAATCCGGCGAACTGGATGCCTCGAGAACTCGGCCGCGCACCTCGCTTGCCCATCTCCGGCGACTCGCTTGCGGCCTGCACGCGGCACGCGCGATGGCTTCCCCATCTGGTCGGCCGTGCCGCTGCCCTTTGTCGGGAACCATGGGAGCCCGCCCCCCCTGCGCCTGATCCGTCCGCGCCCTCGCCGTGGACTGGCCGGGGAGGACGCCGGGTGCCTTGCTCGCTCGAAGGCGCGAGATGAGGGAGGTGCGCTGCCTCCCTGCCGCCGGCACAGCGAGAGGAGATACCACCGGCGAGTCTTGGAGCTGCTCTCCGCCCCGGAGCAAGAGGATGTCGGGGCGCGCCATCTCCTCGAGCCGCCTGCGCGCCTGACCACCCGGATTGGGGAGGGCGCCCGCGCCGAGCGAAAGGGGGAGAGGGGCGGACGCGCGGTGGAGCCACGCCGCCGCCGACGGCAGCTCGCCGGGAGAAGGGGTGCCGTGCAGCTGCTTGCCGAAGACGGAAGGGCGGGCGTCCACGCGATGCCGGGCGACGTGTTCGCGGACGCAACCGCGTCGCCGCCAGGGGCGTCCACGCGATGCCGGCGCGCTCTCGCCGAGAAGAAAGGCGGCCTCGATCTGGATGTGGGCCGCCAGGCCTGGGGAGGGCGCCTCCTCCTCCTCCACCCGCGGCGTTGCCCCTGCTCGGCGTCCATGGGGCGCTTCCCACTGGCGCGCGGCATTGGCGCCCTAGCGCGGCGCGCGAAGGCCCGCCTAGGCCGCTCGGCGCACGCAAGCGCGGCCCGCAAGGCCCGCCGCTCGAGCTCGTCCAGATACGCGGTGGTCGCGGGGCCGCCGCCGCCTTCTCACTGCATCCACGCCCGCCGGGAGCTGCGCCGCCGCCTATCCTCCATCCCGCCCCCTCCTCTGCCGCACTTCGATGGGGTTGGGAAGCAGAGGACCCCGTAGGCGAGGTTGCGACCCCGAGCACTGCTCTACCCCGGGACGGGAGGTACCCGGCGCGCGCGCGGAGGCCCTGGCCCCGCCGGCCTCTGCTCCCTGGCGCGCAGGGGACGGGCCCTCAGCCCGTGCGTGCTGGCCGGCCGCCTCTGAATCCAACCCGCTGCGGCTGGAGCGCAGCCACTCCTCCGCCGCGCCGTCGCCCCTGCCCATCTCTTCGCGTCCAGTGGCGGCGGCGGCTCCTCGCAGTCAGTTGCGCGTCGCCATGGTGGGGTGGAGGAGCCGCGAAGCTGCTGGTGGGGGCGGTGAGAGGCCACCATGGCCGCCATTTTTTGCCGCCGGGAGCAGAGGCCTGCTTCTGTGTGTCTCGTGAAAAAATTACTGGAGAGGAAGAGATAAGGTGCAGTGGAGAATAATGGGAGAGAGAGAGAGGAGAAAGGCGCAGTCACCTAGGCAAGGACGGGGCCCTGCTGTTGCCTGCCCTGTTGCGCCTGGCAACGCAGGCCTGCGGTTGTACAGGGCGCACACAAGGATTAGCTCTAATCATCTCACAGCCATCCGCTCAACAATTCTGCATCTGACGGCATCGCGTGCGTCCGCCGCTACACCCCGTTGCTGTTCAATATTTCCCTTATATATATATTATATATATATATATACAACACTAACAACTTAATGCTTTCTCAGGGGCTTATCTGGTTATAGTGTTTTACTTGCCATGCTTGCGTGGAATGATGGCACAAGGATACAAACATCCATTCCCAATAATGTGAGTATTATCCTTTCTATATATTTTTTCTTTTCTTTTCACCTACATATATTTTAACTATATATGTGCAAAAATCTGGTAGGAGGACTATGAAATGAGGAAAAAGCACATCTTGCTACACCTACTCACATACACAGGGAACCAAAACATAGACAACATACCCGAAGGTGTACGAGATTGTCTTCGGCGCTATGTTAGTCTCACAAAGAAAAAAGAATGAATCTCGCCTACTTTTTCCTCTGTCTAGGTGGAGTCAGAAACATTGTTTCTTTATTTTAAAGAAAAAGTTTGAATTCTTTGTTTTAATGTTAATTAATTGTAATGACAAAAGATTATATATATATATTCCCTTGTTGGATGTCATGAATATTTTACTCCATACCCTCTCGTGAAACATCGAACTCGTACATCGGTTTTTCCTATACGTTTTAAACCCGTAGCAACGCACGGGCGCCTACCTAGTAAAACTATATAATTTCAAGCTAATGTACAGACTAGTAAGCTCCTAGACAAGAAAAAAACATCGAGTGAATTCTCATAGCAAATATGAATGCTTGTATTGACAATCACAACTAAGTACTTTCACTAAAGCAGTAGATCCAAATACACACTATTACAGGTGATTTGATTTTGGAGGAAGGGAGCTTTCTGAATTATGCCAAATCCAGCCCCCACTACTAGAACCCCCACCAGCCAAAAACAGTGTCTCATGTTTCTTCAGTCTGAACAGGGAAATACAAAAATGTGAATCAGGAAACTTAAACAAACACAGAGCAATAAATTTCTATCTGGTTCTGTGATAAGCAGAGCTTCACCAACATTATGCCACTACCACAGCCACACATAATAAATTAACTAATATAGAGTTTCACCAACAAATGTGTATCTGGTTCTACGAAATCACATAATATATGATTTGACACTGAATTGGGAAAAATAGCAGAATAGCACTTAGTCAAGTGTTTGCACTATATCTCTCCATTTAATAACAGATTAATCGAACAATCACATAGATATACTGCACCTTCTTTTGGAAGATAGGCCACATGCTGGCATTATATCCTTATCCATCTTGTACCGAGTCACTTTGGCACAGTTGAGATTCATGCCACCATAGGACCCCATAAAAGCATTAAGCATTGGAACAAATAAAAGTAATCAGATTACAAGTCCAATTGTGCCTCAAGCAGAATAGAAAGATTTATTAAAAAAATACCATGATCAGCTACAAGATACACTAAGCACAGCTGGACCTTTGTTTCAGGCTAACAAGTGGGCTTTGCGTAAGGGAAATAATAGCAATCTCCCTACTGGAGGTACCAGCATTTCAGCATAAGAATAAGAATAAGCTAAATGTTGATGATCGCATACAGAATGAACTAGCAACTGAACTGGACATTTCAAACATAAATATGAACTGAGCTGGAGAGGTTTATTTTTTTTCCCTATAACACAGTCAGATTGTAGGCTTCAACAGATTGATGATCAGACCCGAAAATATTAGTTAGTATATTAATGGTCCTCGTCTCAGACTGTCACTACTTGGTGCATGAAGCATCTAGCAATTTAGTTAAATAAGTAGCCATTTGTTTCCTTCTTGGAGGCTGTCAATGCCTCAGGTTATATGATCTTACAGCCATGGATAGCAATTCAAAATTGATGCAAGTAAATGTCATAGAAGGGCCAAGTTAAATGTTTCATCACCAGTTAAATGTTTCTTCTGTTTCCATCATCTCTCTACTGGTTAATTCCTACAAAAACAACCGTACAAAAGGCAGACAAGGGCCAGGTGGGAAGAGAATTACATATTACTCTTGTAGGCGGCTGTGGATTTGGCCTCCCTCTCATAGGCGGCCATGGATTTGACGCACGAGCAGGGCCCTTAATGGTCGCTCAACACCGCAACCCGGTGCACGGTGAACGGCGGCGACGGACTGGACTTGTGAGCAGGCAAATCGTTGAAAGCAGCACCTTCCTGTCATACAAGATGGTGAGCTACTGAGACCTTTTCATGCTCCCTAACAAATATTGTAGAGAGGAGCACTAAGAAGGGTGCTTGTAGAACACTGCTTCAGCATAAAATTGCTTAAGATATTTTCTACAGGAAACTGAACTTATGCATTAATCAATAAACATGTCTGTAAATTAGTTTTTCTTTCAGTTAAATAAATAATACTATGTTGGTGTTTCCATAGAACGCCTATATTTTTCATGGATCCCTATGAAAATAATCAACCATGTATCCTCTATAGACTAATTTGTTTAGAAATTGTAAAGCATTGGTAGGGTACATGAAGTAGCCGAATTACGATATGGTACTGCATACTATAGATTGCTGAATGCAAAATAAAAAACAATATTGTTGCAAAGGGGAATCAGACCTTGATAACCAAATGTTGTGTTTACTTTCTCAATCCTATTCTGTGACCCAGTGCTTCGAAAATCTACAGATATTGCAGAAGTTAGACATATATTCTTGTTCCACTTCAGTTCTGTAGCAGAAGTCTTACAAGACATAGTATAAATCAATGACTATATAGAAAGGGAAAGGGAAATCACGGATTGACAATTTAGAAGACCTCGTTGTCCATCTGTAACACCACTAAACTGAGAACATCCAGTACACCATGCCTCTATATATCCTTATCCTTATTCAAAAGTATTTGGAAAAAAATCACGTACATATAGAACCAGGGGAAGAACGAAATTAAGAGAAAGTAACCTTAGCTAGGACCACGAGATTGCCTGAAATCACTAACTAATGTAGACAACATTCAGAACTCGAGGTATGCCTGCATCAATGCCGTGGAGGGGCCCCAATCTCATTCAGATCTAATCACGAAATACACCAATCTCGCACTGGTACGACCCAGCCCAATCAAGCTGACCACTAGAATAACGAGGGAGATGTGAGAGGAAGACGGAGACGGAGCAGGGAGACAAAGCACTAACCTGAAGAACAAATTGCGGAACTGGAGAAACCCTAGGAACACCATGTGCGGGAGTTGCATCAGGGGAGGGGGCTTGCATGGCCACCCGGGAAGAGGACACCCGAGACGAGGGCGCCGCACCATGCGGTCCATCTGGGGGAGATAGCGTCCAGTAAGCTACCTAGGACGGGGCGCCACACCACCTAGATCCGCCGGCGGCCATGGCGTCCCTGCCCAAGCCACCAACCTCGCCAGTCCGCGAGCACGGGCTCCGGGTCGGCCGCCTCCTCACCAGATCCGGCGTCCATGGAACCGTCGTGGTGGAGGGGAGCAGCTGCGATGCGGAGGAGAGGTGGCGATGGCGGAGGAGCACGGGCGGCGAGCCTCACGGGAGGAAGGGAGGAGGGGAGAGGCGATTGGGTCTTCATAATTTTTTTGGCATTATTATCCGTAATTAACATATTGTTTGGCTAATACTCCGTAATTAACATGCCTTAAGATTGGTGCTTTAGATGTGTCGCCGGCCACATTATTATCCGTGACACATATTGTCGAGACGTGTCACGAATTTGCTTTCCTATCGGTGACGCGTCCAGCGAAAACGCGTCACATGCCTTATCTGTGACGCATTTTTTTAACCAGCGTCACCAATACGACCATCTATCTGTGACGCGCCTTGAAAATACGTGTCACACTTTTTTATCTGTGACACGTCTTGTTAATGTGCGTCACAAATACATCGTTATTAGTGACGCTTCTTGCTCCTGGGGCATGGGCAACAACTAATCGGTGACGCGTCTCTCCAACCCGCGTCACGAATAGATTATTGGTGACGCGTTTAGTTTTTGTGTCACGAATCGTTGCGTCACTGATAGCATTTTCTGGCATAGTGAGTGTCGGGGCTCATATTTCTGCTCTGTATAAACGAAATATCATGTAGTTATAACTTCAGTCTAGACCATGTCAACATCCGAGTTCATTCAAAAATTCTAAAGTTTGATATTCTAAATAACTGTAAATAAGATGTTGTTAAATATGAATTTGTAGATATAAATTTTGATATAAATCCATCTTCATACGACTTCATGTGAAAATGTTATGATTTTTTAATGATAGATAGGATATCTTTTCTCTTAAATACGCAAAAGACTTGTGAATCTTTGTATTTAAGAAGAGAGTTTTTTTACAAATGCGTCGCTGCGCAATTTGTTGGGGGGTCTTTCAATTTTACATGAAGCGCGCTCCCCCTTCCAATTCTCTATGCGTATTACACCCTAATTAGACATCCTATCTTAGGAGCCCCACTCTCGATCCATTGATCGCGGTATGCTTGATGGTGGCTGGTAACTGAGCGATTGTGGATGGTGTGCTTCTAAAACATCGAGCGTTCCTTTCCTTCCATATCTTCTAGACCACCAGGGTGAACAATGTATCGGCTCCCTTCTGCTTGTCGCCTTGCCATCTTTGGCGCCACTGGTCCCACCATGATAGGGTTGTGCCCCCTCCTACCAAGGATGTGCTTGCGTCGAACACCTCTAAAATTACCCACCAAATCTGCCTTGAGTATGAGCATGACGTGATGTTGTGGTCAATGATCTCGGTCTCTTGGTCGCAGAGGTACCAGTTGTCATCTGCCTTGAGGCCATGCCTTCGTCTTGTGTTTGCGGTCCAGTGGCAACCCCAGATTGCGAGCGATAGGAAGATTTTCACCCTGAGTGGCGCCTATGGTTTCTGATAACAGATATCTAAGACAATTGTTTCTTTTGTTTAATTTATTTATAGAGGACTTGTGGCAGAACCTCCTAAGTAATGTGGCCCACATGCACTAATCCTCGTCTTAATAGACCTCAGATTACTATGCATGTGTTCCACACGACTTATGAAGCCCTGTCGATGTTCTTAACGAACACCGATTGAACCACTTTTTACACTCATACCCGGGATCAACAATGGAGTAACCACAACATTACAACATTTGTTACAAAAATATATATCAGAGTGCGGAAGAATGATAACATTAAAAAGTTTACAAAATATGAATAAGTCAACTTTTACAAACTTAACTTAAATGTGGAAGTAGAGTAGAACTACGGGAGACAACTTAGATAGGACACCTAAGTTGCGAGAGGCAACCAAATCATGTCGAGCCCAACGACACAACATGGTTAGGAGCAACTCGGCACACCGCAACAGGGGTAGAACAAACCCCGAGTACATGAAGGTACTCCGCAAGACTTACCCGACTAAAAGAAAAGACTCTCAAGGATATCTCGGCTTTTGAGTAGTTGAGCTAGAAAAGGGAAGTTTTGCGGAAAAGCATTACTAATCTTGAAACCTTACTTTCAATGTTTTAAACGGGATAAAAGCATCGTTTAATTCAACATGCTAAAGTTAGATTAGCTTTTTGTTCTATTTCCAAAGAATCATATTAAGCATTACACTTGAAATTATTTTTCCATTTGCTTCCTTCTTGAAACCAAGAGTCACTAAGAACCAATTCTTTCATATTTCACTTGATTGCTACGATGTATGGTCGGAGGATCAAGTCTCCATAACCGAGGAGCACGACGATTCGAACCGATTTACTCAGCTGAGGATCCCTAAACACACGATATAAGTAGGACTCTAACCCACAATTATATCAACAATACCGTCGGACATTCTAGAACTAGGCTCAACTTCCGCGCCACCCGAGAGTACGGTCCTCCTCGAACCCGAGACCTTGTCCCCCGAGGATACCCGCTACTCCCGCCATCTCGCCACTCCCAGTGCACGGGCTCATCGTACTAGTCCTTAGATTATCCTAGGGTAAAGCTTTTCCGTAGATATGTGAGTAGTTGCAAAGTCTTGTCCAGCTGGCCAAACAACGGCCGGTCCTTAATCGACACGTCGGAAACACTACATCAAGACTCCATTCCCGATGCAAGTTACCCGACCGGTCTCAATTTAATATAACCATATTCTTATGCCCTCGTGACCCATCTTTAGGTCTAGAGAAGCAAAGATACAATGATAAATCATGATCAAAGATTAATGACCTACAACTTCTACCGAAGTCTAAGCATGGCTAAGCATAAGAAATCGACCTACACATACTAGTGGGATATCATGATGTAAAAGTAGATCAAGGTAGACATGCGGCAACGGTATCAACCAACTCCTATTAACTTAATGCACATTACACTAGACTTATAGTGTAAAATATTTGCAGAAATAGAAATGGGTTGCATGCTCCGGGGCTTGCCTGAGTTGCAGTGAAGTTAGTTTCCAGTTGTCGGAGTTGGCACCAACATCATGGATGGATAACACCAATATCAAGAAAGATGACTCGACATCATTGGTGGATGATCTTCTCGAATACCAATGTCGGATGACACATCTCCAACTTTGATCAACACGATCCAACTCACTCTCGTATCATCTACACGTAATTAATGATGCGCGATGAGCTCATGGCATGATGCATTGCATTAAGATAAACCAGCAGATCAAGATAATTCATACAAGTCATCAAGGTGCACAAAGTCATTAAGGACTAAATAAGCAATTAAAGATCTATTAAAAACTAAACTTAAAATAAAGATAAAATAAAAAGTTGTCAAATAAATCTCAAAAATTAAACTTAACCTTCTCATGCCCTAAGAAGGCTACAAAATAATTTTCAAGATTTTTGGAACAATAAATAAATAACTAAAAATAAAAGAAAGAGCATTTTTCCATTAAAAGGGAAAATTTTAAGACATATAAAATATAATCAAAATAGGCATCTAATATTTTTATAAAATCAAGCACACAACAGAGAGCATACACAAAAATTTTCATAATTTTTGGAGCTATCAATAATTCTATATGAAAATAACAAAAGACATTACTATTCACCGAAAAAGAAAAGAATAAAATCTAAATAAAAAGAAAAGGGCGAACTGGGCGAATCCGGTCCACCGGCCCAGTACTAATGGAAACGAGGCCCAAATCGTTTTCGAAAAAGAAAAAAAATAAAAAGAAAAACCAAGGCGGCCCGGCCCGGCCGCCGGCCCGCGAGCGGAGCGAGGCGGCCCAGTCGGGAGCAGCCGGCCCAGCTCGGCCGGCCAAGGCCCTTTCGGCGGTTTTTTGCAAAAAGGCCCCGAACTTTTACAAAATTACAAACTAGTCCAAGCACTATTCAACCTTATTCAACCGAGCCTCGGATTTTGCATCTAGACCCCGAGTTTCCTTAAATTTACAAACATATGCCCTCACGCAACCGCAGAGCGGAACGACGGCGGCCGGCCGCGCTTACCCGACGGCGAAGCTCGCGGGCGACGCGGCGGGGCTCTACATCCTCTACGCGACACGGCGCACTCGCTGGAATCCCAAACGCGACGGCGGACGCGGCGGCGCAGAGTTGGCCGCGAGCAGAGCGGCACGGCGGCACTACGGCTCGGCGGACGCGACCAACGGAGGCATCTCCGGCGACGCGGAGGCAAGCACACGCGCCTACGAAACGTAGCGGACGCGGCTGACCTGCTAATCGGGCCGGACTCGGCTTCTAACACGAACAGGCACGCGCACAGCGGAGCGGCACGAGCAGAGTTCGTCGGCAGAGACGCCCGGCGGCCATGGCACGGCTTCGACCAAAGCGAGGGCACGGTAGAAACGGGGGCTTACCACGGCTCCGATGCGCACGAACATGACGGCCGGGACTAGGTAGAGGGACAAGCTCCACGGCGGTGAGGTTGCGGCGACGATGCAAAGACACGACGGCGACGAGCGTAAAAGGACAACCGGCAAGACGGCCGGCCGGACGATTCGGCGGCAAAAGGTGAGGCATGAGATAGCTCGGCCGAGTTCGCGGGGATGAGGCGGAGCCATGGCCAAGAGCAAGTGGGCGGAGATGGCACGGTGACGGTGAATTTCGCCGGCATGAGGAAGACGATGACGATGGCGAGCGAGAGGGGAAAAGATGGAGGCGGCGTCCACCGGGCGGGATAAGGACGATCGAGCGGTGTGGAACGGCAGGGCGACACGTGACGAGGAAGCCTCTAGCGCGGGCGCAAGCTGGCGAGGACGGCGGCAAGCCGGCATGGGCGCGGGACACGGCGGCGCCCGGTGAACGAGAGGAAGGAGGGAGGTGATGACGTCGCGCTACGGGGATTCTTGAATACAACCGACAAAATTACCAATTACTCCAAATTATTTAAGCGAGCTCGAAAAATTCCAAACACAACCCTAGCCTAACTTTTCAAGATCTACAACTTTCTCAAAAGGATCATTTTCAAATTCTGAACAGAAATTTGAATTTGAAACCAAATTTGAAAAGGGGACAAAAACCCTAGAATAAAATATATGAAATTACTTTTGATTTTTCTAAAGAACTTGAAAAACTCCAAAACTATGGAATACTCAACTTTTCAAACTGCACATTTTCTCCAAAAAGAGTTTTTCTAAAATATGCATAGTTTTTGAATTATGTTTTGAAATTAAAAAGGGGACAACCGCCGAAAACCGTATTTTTAAATTTATTTGAAAATCTTTTTGAAAACTTGAAAAAACTTTGTTCACCAACATTGAAGCTCTCAACAAGACCCACAATGTTGCTTTTTGAACCAACCCCAAATTCTTTGTAGATTTTGAAATATTTAAAAGGGGATAAATAGGGTTTTCGGGAAAAACGGGGTTTTGAAACGAATTTTGAACTCGATTTAATTTCTACACTAACTAATCGGTCATTAGCAATCACAAGCATCATTTCATATGTAAAACAAAGCATCCTATCAAAAACAATATTAAATCATGAATGCATTAATGCCATGATGCTCGATGATTAGGTTTTAATAAAGTACTAAATCAAGTTTTAGTTTAATTAACATCTAGGATGTTACAGGACTAGAGGTGTCACACTTCATACAATGGTAAAATAGTTGTTTCATAGTCCTAAATTTTATCTCATGACCTTATAATTCTCTCTCCCCTCTTTCTTTTCTCCATATCATCAAATATCCTACGTGACAATACACAAGACGGAGTATGAGATACCCTTGATAGCTATTCTAAGGTAAACTTCGTAGGCTTAAAAAGTACTTACAGATCCGGTTGTTTTTGTCTAGCTATCTCTGTAAATAGAACGCCTTTGAAAATCAACAGGCATTTCCTTTTGGGGGTGGGTGGGGGTGGGGGGGGGGGGGGTGGTGGGGGGTAATATTATTCATCGTCTCTTTGACAAGTGGATGGGAGACTGTCAACTATAGTCACCATGCATTTTAGGAGGACAGTAATATTTTTCATATAAAAAATACACACCGGAGCCGTGAAAGATCGAAATGCACGCCGTAAATAGTAAGCTTCACTTCCATCACCTTTACAGACTACAGAGGAGGAAGCAAATAGTAAAGCTGCTTCCGTTCAACTCTTGCTGTCTCCCCCGCGCATTGCCGGCTCGCCGTCGAATCGTTGATCAAACGGCCGCCCATTGGCCAACCGGCAGCGGGGATGCCTCCCACAGTGTTGGACGCCACCGTGGCCACGCCCGGCCGCCGCCGCCGCCGCCGCCCCAACGCTAACACCGGCTGCGTCGTCGCCATCGCGCTCTCCGACGCCAATGCCAACGCCGGCGCCACGACGCGCAGACCCAAGACCAAGGACGTCGCCTCCCGCTACCTCAGCCCAGCCTCCAAACCCAGCTCCTACCTTGCTAAGTCGCCGGCACCGAGGACGCCCGCCTCCACGGACCGGTCGCGTCCTGTGCTCACCAACAACGCTGCCGCCGCCACGGATGCCGCGGCGGCGTCCAGCGGGAGCGCCACCACGACCACACGGACGCTCGCGGTCGCGTTCCAGACCCCGACCTACTCCTTGGAAACCAGCAGGGCGAGCTCCACCTCCGCGGAGCCGCCGGCGGCCACGCCGGAACCGAAGAGGCCCACTGCGCGCGCCAAGGTGTCCGACGCGAGCCAGAACACGTACACGTACCGGTGGCCAGCAGCGTCGGCGCCGTGCGGGCGCGAAGGCCGCGCACTCGCCAAGACACCGGCGTGCTCTGCTTCGAGTACAAAGAAGGAGGCGATCGCCACCATCTTCGGCGCCGTGCGGTCGACGGCGTTCCGCGGGACGCCGACGCCGCGGCGCGCGTCGGTGGACGGCGCGAACGAGTACCTGCTGGCACTGTCCTCCGACACGGACAGCGCGTCGTCCGGCGGGTCAGGGTCCGGAGGCGGCGGCGGTGCGCCGCTACGAGGCATCGGCTCGGGGCTGCGCCCGTCGCCGAGGACCGCCACCATGAGCGCCTCCGCGCGGTTCACGCGGGACGCCATGGGCACCCGCTCCGAACGCTTCGCGTCCCCGGTAATGCCGTCGCCGTCACGCGCATCGTCTCCGTCGTCGGCGCCGGTCAAGAAGAGGTCACTGTTCACCGGCCTGCTCTCTTCGCCGTTCAGCAGGGCGTCTCCTAAGCAGCCGTCGCCGAACAAGCCGGTGGCCGGCGCGTTCAGGAGGGCGGCCAGCCCAACCCCAGCCCGGCGCTCCACCGAGGTGCCTGCCTCCGCAGGGAACACGCAGGGCAGGGCTTGTTCTGCCGGCTGCGGCGTGGACGGTGTCGTGAAATACAAGCTCCCGGCGGCGATCAAGGCCGAGGAGGAGCACCAGCTGAGACTGATCTACACCCGGGAGTTGCAGTGGCGGCTCGTGAATGCGCAGGCTCGAGCGGCGATTTCGTCGCAGACCATGGGTGCAGAGGTGAGTGACTGAATGATTCTCTCTGTTCTGTTTGTATACTGAACAAAAATTCAGACACGATACAGGGTGATCATCGTGTCAGTTGTTCAAACATTTTTTTGAAGGCTGTTGATGCTGCATTTCAGTAACACAGCAGCTGATGGTTATCCTGTTCATGACAGAAAAACTTGTGTGGCGCATGGATTTCTATCCTGAGGATGCGCAAATCGGTCACCATTAGAAAGATGCAGCTCCAGTTGCTTCGAAACAGCTGCAAACTCATGGCAATCCTGAGAGGACATGTAAGAACATCATGCTGATCGTTTTGATTTAAAAAAACCTTAGAATAATAATGCAAATCTGTTTTGTTCCTTGGCACTAGCATTCATTTTTAGTTATTCTTAAAGACCTTAGAGTGATAATGCAAGTTTTGATTTTGATGATTGAGCAAGAGCAGGGCTTGTCTGTTTCAGTTATCAACGAAGAATGCTGTAAAAAAATATTAGAAACAGATCTTTACTAACACTAGTTGAAAAGTAGGTAAAATCAGCTCATCACAAGTCATACTAACCAGATGATATCACTACTAAAATGGACTTGTGGAGTTGTACTAGCTTGCAAATTATAATGGCCATGATGGCACTGAGATCATCCATAATTGCGATCTTAAAAATCTGAAGTTAGTACACCCGGTTTGCCCCGCTGGACCTGCAGGAGTAACTAATCGCTAATTTATGACACTAAATTCGTTCTGAGTACACATTGTTTTCGACAAAATCTGATAAACTTACAATGTGCAGATGAAATACCTGGAAGAATGGTCCTTTTTGGAGAGGGATCATGCTCATTCTTTGTCAGGAACAACACAGGCTCTGACTGCTACCGTCCTGCGCCTTCCTGTCTCCAATGAAGCAATGGTTGGTGTTTCATAATCATAAAACATGCAGAAAATTTTCATCACGTTGGCTTCCAGTTCAAATATTAAGATCTCATATTTTCAGGCAGATATCCAAGGAATAAGAAATGCTCTTAGCTCTGCAGTTGATGTCATGCACACTATAGGAAACTCAACAAGAACCCAACTGCCTAAGGTGCTGAGTTTATACAGAAGTTCATTTTCCAGTTCTCTTTGAATCATAGGACATTTACAAAAACAGGATGCTACAAATATCGCAACAAGTAATACAATGTAGCACTGAACTTTGAAGATGCATGCTGCTGTTTTCAGTCTGAATGGTCTGCCATTTTCTGCAGTTAGCCCGGACAAATGTCTTGGTGTCGCAGCTCTCCAAAGTTTTCCTTCAAGAGCACATTCTGATAACGCAGTGCAGAGATTTGCTGTCCGCACTAGCATCAATGCACGTAAGCAGTACATCCATACCAACAAATTCGGTTTTATAGTCTGTCAGCATTGTTGATGTGCTAACTGTTCTGGATTCAATATTGTTGAAACAGGTGACGTACAGCAGCCTACAAGGGCAGAGAATACAGCTGAACCAAACAAGGCCTCGACATTTTCAGTAGTCTTCAGGCCACTTTCTCCACTCTCTAGCTGCAGCCAACGTGTGGCCAAAGTTGAAAAGTTTTTTTTTTCTTCAGTTTGGCATCTGCAATAGTAACAATTGGGAATACGAGACGACTAACAGAACTGCTGTTATCGCTCTTGTTCAAGATGAAAGAGGGTATGCATTTTATTTGGGGGGGGGGTGGGGGGGGGGGGTGGGGAGTGAGCCTTTGCAGGCTTTTTATTCTTAGCTTTTAAATTTGCAGCATTTTTTATTCTTGGTTTTTTATTTTTTAAAAAAAATATTCTTAGTTGTCCAAATGACAGTATGTAGATTTCAGCTGTATATCAATGAAAATGGCACAATGTTGTGCCAGTTCAGAAACAGAACTAGTATTGCAGTTGTACAGAATGCATGAGGACACCAGAGTAAGCAAAGGTAGAATATGCGGGCTGTCACATTTGAACTGACAAAGACAACAACAAGTACTATTGTTCACTGACAAGCATTTTTTTACACGATATTCAAGTACTATTGTTCGAAAAAAACTGACAAAGACAAGAACAGAATCAACACTTACTGTACAGCAGCAAGCAACATGAAGTACAAAGGAAACAAGTAGACAAGACCTTCCAAGCAGCAAGCACGACACTTACCAGCTACTAAATCATACCACAAAGATAATTACAATTATGCAGGCAAGTTTACAAAACCGACAATATCGACACTTCTGTGATCAGAAGTACTTTATGTACAACCAGAAGCTACAATTTGTATGATTCTGCTACCATCAAATGTTTCGAGCCCCTTTGATTGAGTTTACCGAGAACCTGCATATTAAAAAAATGATGTGGTTTAGTTCTGATTGCTCTGGGCTGAACATATATAACAGAACTTGTGAGTTGAGTTATGACTAAGGGTTTTCTTTTCGAGACATTAGGCCAAGCCCTGTTTTACTATAAAGCACTAAGTCTTGCAAACCAGAAATGGGATGGGGAGAACAAAATCCTTATCAGAACCTGTCGCAGTATGACTCACAAACAAGAGACATTCACGATCAGACATGCTGTGTCTGCAGCAACGAGTCTGTGTGGTGCAGACAGCAACGGGTATCCAAGCTGCTGCAACCACAACAAGCCAGCCACATCTTTTGCAATCAGAAATCAGAGCAGCTGAACAGGTTGGAAGTGTTTCTCCAAATACTGCTATTTGGATAACTATGGTTTCTAAAACTGCAAAAAAAAGGGTACCAGGTGCCTAATACTTAATTTTTTTTTAAAAAAAAATTATGGCACAATTTTGAATCTAGAAAATCAAGGACTCTCCCAGAACATAATGTTTTTCTGCACTCAGAGTCCCAAACACGAACCTTCTCCTGCACGATCAAAAGGCAGGGTACATGTCACTTCAAACACAATATGGAACATATATACAGCTATAAAACTGAACATGGTAAAACAGCTGTGTCAGAGAAATTTGCCTGTTTCAACTTTGAACAAAGAAATGGAGAAATACTTACATTACACACAGTTTCCATTTGCTGTTGGTTGATTAATGGCGCAGGTGGAAGGGGCAGCTTGTTTGTCTGCAAGTGTCAAGGGGCAGGAGCTCGCATGGTGAAACCTCAGAGCAGAGCCACCTGATCCTTCTGCAAGATCAACTCCTGCGTTTTCTATGTCAGCCACGTTCTTTTGACCCCTCTGCAGGATGCCTGCGTGGGTGAGCAATGCCCATAGGTGCGTTATCAACTCTCCTCCATTTGCCAGGCATTCGATGTGCTCCTTCACATTATCTGATGGCGCCACATAGAGCATCATCTCTGCCCAGAAACCAGCGAGCACCTTCCAGCGGGTGCCATCTTCCATCTCCTCCAGTTGCTTCCCCAGTCTCACTCCCTTCTGGAAGATTGATGTCTCTGATGATTCAGGTAAACTTGTCATGGCCTCGTACTTGTCTCCTGGCAGAAGTTGTGCAGCTTCCACTGCAACTGGATCAAATACACGGCTTGTATCATAGTGGTGCCCAGGAAGCAACTTTGGTGCTGAAACCACCAGGTGGACACAGTACTTGGACAGTTTTGTGGCGACATCAAGGTTGAACTTAATGTCACACCTTATTTTTAAGGACAAGAATAAGATGCTTACAAACCTTATGTGAACCCCAGGAAGTCGCTCACATAAGTTGACAAATTGAAATAAAGTATCATCTCGATGTTTAATACAATAACGATAGCATAACAAAGTCTGAAACACAAATAGGTAAATCAGCTAAAGGCTCTTGACGCGGAAGCTCCAACACAGGGACAAGTTGACTGGTTGACTCAGGCTTAGTAGTCGTGACGGTAGCTCTCAATCCAATCCAAATCTGTTACCCATCCGGGATTTTCCAAGTAATGAAGTAAAACAAGTGTAAGTACAAACGTACTTAGCCAGCATAGTAGGGTTCATGAGGCTCAAAAGGCATGACACGGTTTAACTGCATTAGCTTTTAGTAAAGGTTAAGTTTTAGCAATTAGCATCAAGGTAGTATTCCCAAACCACATGATCAATTAGACATGATAAAATAACTTAATCGTCATTAACACATAAACATAAACTTAGTGAATGATAACTTATATTGCCGTGTCTCAAGGCCGCCCTAACCGTGGGCACGGACGATTAATCGATTTAACTCTGCGCAAAGTTGTACCCTTTACCTGTGAGTCGTGATTCCCATATGCTAGAGGTCATGACTCCTCAAACACACTACCTAGGTGTGCAAGCAGGGTTTCACTATAAAGCTACACATAGGTTCGTCTAACAAGATAGGGTTGCAGGGTCATCGAATGTAGGGAATTCCTCCTCCCAAGGTGGCACATTACCTACCCGCCTATACACACCATGGAGAAGCCGCCCTATACCCAACTCGCATAAGCCTCTACCTTGCTAGAAAAGGTCCTATGCATAACTAGAGTCAGAGCCATATAACCCTCACAGCGGCACGTTAGTCCCATATGATCACCTCAAATAAGTCATCTTAATTAAAGTTGCATAAATAATTAATCATGTCAGGTGATCATGGTAAAAGCACTAGCATTACTACCCAAAATGCATAACCCAAGTTGTCAAGGCAAAAGTAAACAAACCTAGGTAAAACTAGTAGGATAGCAAGACACATGCATATGAAATTTAGTGACAAAGTGATTAGGACACAAGGATGGTCCTACTATACTTGCCTTGATCCAAAGGCTCCTGTTGTTCCTGCTGGTCACCAAAGAAATCCGGGCCTTCAACGAAACCCTCACCGTCTGAACTCGATCAGAACCGACAAGCAGCAACATACAAGCATCCGAGCAATCATACACGAAGCAAACATATAATTTATATTAGAACAGTACACCAAACATAAGTAAACAGAAAAGAAAAGCTTATAAAGTTAATCTACTCGTCGCTACGATCACGTGGATATAAAGATCATCAAAATCGGAGCTAAAAGTTATGGATTTTACAAGTTTTCCTATTATAAAATAATTGAATTTAATTCAAACTCGAAATTTAAAAGTTTCAAACAAATCTAAAAGTGATATTAAATTAAAGTTCACGTCGAGACGATTCCAACGCCTATTTAACAACCTAATTTGGAGTTAAAATGGCGAAGTTATGAATAAATGAATTTTAAAACGGAGAATACGTTTTCCAGAGAGGAAGGCGTACTTCATAGCAGTTAAAAAGGAAAATACGTTTTCCAGTGAAGAAAACGTATTTCAGATCTACTGGATAGGAAAATACGCTTTCTAAAGATGAAAACATATTTCGGGGAATACGCTAAGGGCTCTTTAATGAACCTGGAAAACTCCAGGGGGCTTTTAGCAAAAGTGACCCGCGAAGGGGTACGGGTGAACACCGGGCCGTTGGATCTTGACCGGACGGCCGAGATTAGATCGGGTTTAAGGGGGCGCGACCGCGTGAGAAGAAGACCGGCCGGGCGGCTTCCATGGCCGGGCGGCGACCGAGCTCTCCGGCGAGCTTCGGAAACAGCCCTAGGGGCTATAACTCGGCTCGGGAAGACCACCAATCGAGAGAGCGGAGCGAGGGGGTCTCACCGGTCGCGAAGATGAAGGCCGAGACGGGGTGGAGCGGTCTGGCGACGGTGTCCAGCGGCGGCGAGGTCCCTGCAGAGGTTCGGCGAAGCGTGCCGGTTAACACAGAGCACAAAAATCCGAGGTAAAGAGCTTGGCGAGCTCGTAGAGGCGAGAGGAGGCCCGGCGTGATACCCAATTGAAGAAGTGAAGCTTCAAGGCGCGATTCGACGGCGGCGGGCGGCGGAGGTGCTCGGGACTAGGGTTTCGGGTGGCGGCGGGGCGTGAGCGAAGGCGGAATTAGGGTTTGCGATAGATGCGGGACGGCGCGGACTCGGGTTTTATCTCCGGTGCCGTGGGAGATAAGGCAAGGTGCGAGGAAGCGGGTTGGATTCGAGCTCGGGTGGTGTCCGGCCGGATACGACCCGGAGGTAGAAGGAAAGGGAGAAGTGGAGGCGCGACGGGTGGACCCGGCCGCGGTGAGAGAAAGGAGAGGACACGCGCGGCCGGCGGCGGTCGGGTCGCGGCTTGCGGTCGTCTTGGGCCGTTCCACTTCGGCCGGCCCAAGAAGGAGGGGACGGCGCGCTCGCGGGCCATGCGGGGAGGAAAAGGAGGAGTGGGCCGAGGAGAAGGCCGAGTGGGCCGAAAGCGGGAGAAAGGAAAGAAGTTTAAATCAATAGCTTTTCATTTTTATTTGAAGCTTTTTGAATAGGGTTTTGAAATGATTTTCAAATCCTTTTGAATTCAAACCAAAACCAACACTCAAACAATAAAATTATGCACCGGCATGAATGCTCACATATGCTTCTTGACCTACCATTGTTTTTATTTTTATAAAATTTAATTTTTGCCCTATGTTTTAATGCCCACAAAAATGCAATTTAAATAAATTTTAGTTATTTGAAATTCTTGCAAATTTAGGGTGTTACAACTCTACCCCCCTTAAAAGAAATCTCGTCCTCGAGATTTGGAGCTGCTTACTCAAAGAACCACGGATAAGCCTTTATCAACTCCTCTTCGTTTTCCCAAGTTGCCTCTGCCTCTGAATACCGATTCCACTGCACTTTCACCATTTTAATAATCCGACTCCTAGTAACTCTTTCTTCTGTCTCCAAAATCTTTACCGGAAACTCCTCATATGTAAGATCCTCTTTAACTGTTAATTCCTCCAAAGGTATTGTCTCTACTTCGGGTACCCGTAAACACTTCTTGAGTTGAGACACATGAAACACATCATGCACATCTGCCAGTTTCTCTGGTAACTCCAACTGATAAGCCACTTCACCACGTCTTTCCAAAATCTTAAACGGACCAACATACCTTGGTGCTAATTTCCCCTTCATGTTAAACCTCTTCACACTCCGCATAGGTGACACTTTTAGATACACGTAATCACCCACTTGAAAGTTTAGTTCCCGTCTACGAGTATCTGCATAGCTCTTCTGACGAGACTGTGCCACTCTCAAATTCTCACGAATCATTCTCACTTGCTCCTCAGCAGATCTAAGCACATCCGTTCCGAACACTTGAGTTTCACCCGTCTGATTCCAAAATAAAGGAGTTCTGCACTTGCGACCATACAAAGCTTCGAACGGTGCCATCTTGAGACTTTGCTGATAACTGTTGTTGTAAGAAAACTCTGCATAAGGCAAACTCTTATCCCAACTAGCACCATACTGCAAAGCACAAGCTCTCAACATATCCTCCAATATCTGATTAATCCGTTCTGTCTGACCATCAGTCTGAGGATGATAGGCTGTACTAAAATTCAGTTTGGTCCCCAAAGCACTATGAACTGCCTTCCAGAAATGAGACGTGAATTGAGTACCTCTATCTGACACAATCTTCTTCGGTACCCCGTGCAAACATACAATCCGTTCCATGTATAACTGAGCTAGTTGTGGACCACCGTAAGAGGTCTTGACAGGTATGAAGTGTGCCACTTTAGTGAGTCGATCCACTATCACCCATATTGAATCATAACCCTTCTGAGTATGTGGCAATCCCACTATGAAGTCCATTCCGACTTCTTCCCACTTCCACTCAGGTATCTTCAGTGGTTGCAACAATCCAGCTGGTCTCTGATGTTCAGCCTTCACTCGTTGACAAGTGTCACACAAAGCAACATACTCAGCTACATCTCTCTTCAAACCATACCACCAATACTTCTCCTTCAGATCAAGGTACATCTTAGTACTTCCAGGATGAATAGAGTAAGTTGACTCATGGGCTTCCCGCAGAATTGCATCCCTTATGGTCTTCACCTCAGGCACACAAATCCTCTTTCCGAACCATAGGATCCCATTCTCATCTAGATGAAATCCAGGTGCTTTACCAATGACTACATTCCCAGCTATTTCCTTTAACTTATCATCTTCCAGCTGTCCCTTGTATATCTCTTGCTCAAGAGTAGGTGTCATCTCCAATTCAACAGTGTGGGCGACAAAGCTAAGATTCAGGTAATTGAATTCTGCACACAGCTCCTCTGTCATAGTTGTAGTGCAAATCTCACTGTAGCTTTTCTTACTAAGAGCATCAGCTACAACATTCGCCTTGCCAGGGTGATAATGCACTTCAAGATCATAATCCTTGATCAACTCCAACCAACGACGCTGTCGCAAATTCAAATCCAACTGAGTGAATATGTACTTCAAACTCTTGTGATCAGTGTAGATGTCACACTTATGCCCAATCAAATAATGTCTCCAGATCTTCAATGCATGAACCACAGCTGCTAACTCCAAGTCATGAGTAGGATAATTTAACTCATGCTTCCTCAACTGCCTTGATGCATATGCCACTACTCTACCCTCTTGCATCAGAACACATCCCAAACCAAGACGTGACGCATCGCAAAAGATAGAAAACTTCTTGCTCAAATCAGGGAACGTCAAGACAGGTGCTGTAGTCAACTTCTCCTTCAACTTTTCAAAACTAGCTTGACACTGATCTGACCACACAAACTTAGCATTCTTCTCTAACAAAGCTGTCAATGGTTTAGCTATCTTGGAGAATCCTTCAATGAACCTTCTGTAGTAACCAGCCATACCCAGAAAACTGCGAATCTGACCCACATCAACGGGCGGTTGCCAATCAAGAACGTCTTTCACCTTCTTTGGATCCACTGCTACACCTCCATTAGAGATAACATGACCTAGAAAAGACACTTCTTTCAGCCAGAACTCACACTTACTCTTCTTAGCATATAACTGATGTTCTCTCAACTTCTGCAACACTAACCTCAGATGTTCAGCATGCTCTTCTTCATTCTTAGAATACACTAGAATATCATCGATGAAAACCACAACGAACTTGTCAAGATACTCCATAAACACCGTGTTCATCATATACATAAAGTAGGCAGGAGCATTGGTCAAACCAAAAGACATCACGGTGTACTCATACAACCCATACCTCGTAGTGAATGCTGTCTTTGGTATATCTGTGTTACGGATCTTCAACTGATGATAACCAGAACGCAAATCAATCTTGGAGAACACACACGCACCTCTGAGTTGATCAAACAAGTCATCAATCCAGGGTAACGGATACTTGTTCCTGATAGTGACCTCGTTGAGAGAGCGATAATCAACACACATCCGCTGAGTTCCATCCTTCTTGTCCACAAAGATCACTGGAGCACCCCATGGAGATGCACTAGGACGTATGAAACCCTTATCTAGCAACTCCTTTAGTTGTTTCTTAAGTTCTTCTAATTCATCAACCCCCATTCTATATGGACGTTTAGCTATAGGTGCAGTACCAGGTAATAACTCAATAATAAACTCAATGTCACGGTCAGGTGGCATACCTGGCAAATCATCTGGAAAAACATCAGGAAACTCCTCCGCGACATCCGGCTGCGACTTATCATCTGCTTCTATCAAATTCACAACAACTGCAGGTGATATCTTCTCCACTACCTCAACACTGATACGGTCTCCCTTTGGTGTTGTCAGAGTTACAACCTTCTCTTTGCACTGTATAATCACTCCGTGTTTCTTCATCCAGTCGAGACCCAGTATAAGATCAATCCCAGAAGCATTCAACACAATTGGACCGGCTGTGAATTCTACCCCCCTTAAAGAGACACTGACTGAGGGGCAATAAAGTGAAGCTGGCATACCCCCACCCGGTGAATTTACTAACATTTCTTTCATGGCAAGCAAAGGTATGCAATGGGTTCTAACAAATGCTTGTGATATGAAAGTATGCGAAGCTCCAGAATCGAAAAGAATAGTAGCGGGGATAGAGTTGATGCTGAACGTACCCAACATGATTTCTGGCGCTCCCTGGGCAGTTGCCTCCTGTGCAGTCTCAGTAGACACATGGTTGACATTCCCATAGGTAGCATAAGACCTGGCGTTGCCACTCTGCTTCTGCGGCGTCTTAGAATAAATTCCCAATCCAAAATATGATTCTGAAATTTTCTGGTCGAGATGTAGTAACAGCAGTTCAGAAAAACAGTCATATCTGGAGTTCCCGAAATCCAATTCAGCCAAACTTTACACGGTTGGAAAGCTTATGAAGTTAGCTAAAACTTTTATTCAGAACACTTTTACTGATTCGATGATTAAGATTGCCAAAAGAGGACACAACAGAAACTGTTTCTGACTTCCAGACAGCGCAGAACCCTCAAATTGTGACCAATGATTCTCCCAACTCAGAACAGATTTTAACGTGATTCTTGTGGCATTGGAACGGTGCAGGAGTCTAGTTATTACCATAAAATTTTTACCCAATTTGCTGTAGCCAATTTTGAGATATACCAGAAACTTTGAAGGTTGCTCAGAAATTTCAGCACAGGACAGACTCGAGATTGACTCACAAAAACTTTATTAAAGACCCCAAATACTAATATGCTTAACTAAGGATTGTTATGGACAGGCCCATAACTTTCCAACACTCATTAAAAAAATCCAAATCACTCAAGAGCACAAAGACAACTCAACGAACACACCAAAGTTCACAATCACAAAAGACTCTCACTAGACAAGACTAACGAGACTAGCGACTTTGATAAATAGGACAATCCTAAACCTATGGTAGAGGTGGGGCTTCAAACTTGTCATAAAGTCTTGCTTCTCCTCTAGCTTCCCTTTGATCATCTTCATCCTTTTGCATCTTCTTGAAAGCTTGCTGAGAAAGGTACAACTCAGCACGTAGACGATCACACTTTTTCATCATCTCACGAGCAAAGTCAGCCACTTGTTGAGCAGCGGTTTCCATTAATCCCTCAGAATTCTCCATGGTCCAACCATCACCTTCTAGACTCCCAACGGGCAGGTAACGATTGACATCATTCTGAGGACGATAACCCCGGAGATGCACCCAAGCTTCCATGGCGGCTTCATCAATGCTTTGGTTGATGGTGGCGCAATGGGTAAGATGAGTGAACTTCATCATAGCCATACTTCCTCCCCCTGTTTTCGACGTGATGACCACACTTGTCTTCCAATAGGTGTCTTGCAGGGGATGGTAGTACTCAGTACAAGTGTACCGTTGAGAGGCTTCCCAATCTGAGTAGCGGGTCAGGAGCAATCCCACCAGGCGATGATGAAATTCAGTGTAGATGTGGTCAGGATAGTGAACTCTTATGGACCAACCCATTGGGGGGTTTGGATCTCCTCCTCCGCCAGAGCTTCCATTAGCAGGTGAACTCCCATGAGATGGTGATCCACCATGCGACGATAAGCTCTCATGTGCTGGCGTTTGAGGCTGGCCACCACTGTGTTCATCGTCTTCTTGGACTTCTTCTTCCTCATCATTACTGACGTAGATCATTGGCACCATCTCTTCAACTTCTTCTTCAGCGGATTCCTCAGGATCTTCTTCTTCAACTTCAGGAGTAGGAGATGCTGCTGGTGTTGGCGCCTGCTCAGCTGCGGGATGAACATATCTGCCATCTTCACTATCACTCTCCCAGTCTGCCACTGCTCCATCTCTAGGCTCCTGTGGCTCATAAACTGCACGAGGTGGATAGTACCCTCCAGTGCAAATGCGAGCACTCTTGTGGCCACGAGTCATCTACAGGATTTAGATTGAGTTAGATTAGAAACAATATTTTTGCAATAGAAAAGGTAGAAAAGCATACCAACAGTTGGCCAAAAGCAAGGTTAAGTGGGGAAGCAAGAATTAAGTGAAGCAAGGGGACTAAAAGCGACCATTCTACACTAGGCTTGCGTCCTACAGTCAACAGGGAGCTGATACCAATCTGTCACACCTTATTTTTAAGGACAAGAATAAGATGCTTACAAACCTTATGTGAACCCCAGGAAGTCGCTCACATAAGTTGACAAATTGAAATAAAGTATCATCTCGATGTTTAATACAATAACGATAGCATAACAAAGTGCGAAACACAAATAGGTAAATCAGCTAAAGGCTCTTGACGCGGAAGCTCCAACACGGGGACAAGTTGACTGGTTGACTCAGGCTTAGTAGTCGTGACGGTAGCTCTCAATCCAATCCAAATCTGTTACCCATCCGGGATTTTCCAAGTAATGAAGTAAAACAAGTGTAAGTACAAACATACTTAGCAAGCATAGTAGGGTTCATGAGGCTCAAAAGGCATGACACGGTTTAACTGCATTAGCTTTTAGTAAAGGTCAAGTTTTAGCAATTAGCATCAAGGTAGTATTCCCAAACCACATGATCAATTAGACATGATAAAATAACTTAATCGTCATTAACACATAAACATAAACTTAGTGAATGATAACTTATATTGCCGTGTCTCAAGGCCGCCCTAACCGTGGGCACGGACGATTAATCGATTTAACTCTGCGCAAAGTTGTACCCTTTACCTGTGAGTCGTGATTCCCATATGCTAGAGGTCATGACTCCTCAAACACACTACCTAGGTGTGCAAGCAGGGTTTTACTATAAAGCTACACATAGGTTCGTCTAACAAGATAGGGTTGCAGGGTCATCGGATGTAGGGAATCCCTCCTCCCAAGGTGGCACATTACCTACCCAGCTATACACACCATGGAGAAGCCGCCCTATACCCAACTCGCATAAGCCTCTACCTTGCTAGAAAAGGTCCTATGCATAACTAGAGTCAGAGCCATATAACCCTCACAGCGGCACGTTAGTCCCATATGATCACCTCAAATAAGCCATCTTAATTAAAGTTGCATAAATAATTAATCATGTCAGGTGATCATGGTAATAGCACTAGCATTACTACCCAAAATGCATAACCCAAGTTGTCAAGGCAAAGGTAAACAAACCTAGGTAAAACTAGTAGGATAGCAAGACACATGCATATGAAATTTAGTGACAAAGTGATTAGGACACAAGGATGGTCCTACTATACTTGCCTTGATCCAAAGGCTCTGTTGTTCCTGCTGGTCACCAAAGAAATCCGGGCCTTCAACGAAACCCTCACCGTCGAACTCGATCGAACCGACAAGCAACATACAAGCATCCGAGCAATCATACACGAAGCAAACATATAATTTATATTAGAACAGTACACCAAACATAAGTAAACAGAAAAGAAAAGCTTATAAAGTTAATCTACTCGTCGCTACGATCACATGGATATAAAGATCACCAAAATCGGAGCTAAAACGAGAAAGTTATGAATTTTACAAGTTTTCCTATTTAAAATAATTGAATTTAATTCAATCTCGAAATTCAAAAGTTTCAAACAAATCTAAAAGTGATATTAAATTAAAGTTCTCGTTGAGACGATTCCAACGCCTATTTAACGACCTAATTTGGAGTTAAAACGGAGAAGATATGAATAAATGAATTTTAAAACAACAGAATACGTTTTCCAGAGAGGAAAGCGTATTTCAGAGCAGTTTAAAAGGAAAATACGTTTTCCGGTGGAGAAAACGTATTTCAGATCTGTTGCAGAGGAAAATACGCTTTCTAAAGAAGAAAACGTATTTCGGTGAATACGCTAAGGGCTCTTTAATGAACCTGGAAAACTCCAGGGGGCTTTTAGCAAAAGTGACCCGCGAAGGGGTACGGGTGAACACCGGCCGTTGGATCTTGACTGGACGGCTGAGATTAGATCGGGTTTAAGGGGGGCGCGACCCGCCGGAGAAGAAGACCGGCTGGGCGGCTTCCATGGCCGGCGGCGACCGAGCTCTCCGGCAAGCTCTCGGAAACAGCCCTAGGGGCTATAACTCGGCTCGGGAAGACCACCAATCGAGAGAGCGGAGCGAGGGGGTCTCACCGGTCGCGAAGATGAAGGCCGAGACGGGGTGGAGCGGTCTGGCGACGGTGTCCAGCGGCGGCGAGGTCCCTGCAGAGGTTCGGCGAAGCGTGCCGGTTAACACGAGCACAAAAATCCGAGGTAAAGAGCTTGGCGAGCTTGTAGAGGCGAGAGGAGGCCCGGCGTGATACCCAATTGAAGAAGTGAAGCTTCAAGGCGCGATTCGACGGCGGCGGGCGGCGGAGGTGCTCGGGACTAGGGTTTCAGGTGGCGGCGGGCGTGAGCGAAGGCGGAATTAGGGTTTGCGATAGATGCGGGACGGCGCGGACTCGGGTTTTATCTCCGGGTGCCGTGGGAGATAAGGCAAGGTGCGAGGAAGCGGGTTGGATTCGAGCTCGGGTGGTGTCCCGGTCGGATACGACCGGAGGTAGAAGGAAAGGGAGAAGTGGAGGCGCTGACGGGTGGACCCGGCTGGCAGTGAGAGAAAGGGAGAGGGACACGCGCGGCTGCTGGCGGTCGGGTCGCGGCTTGCGGTCGTCTTGGGCCGTTCCACTTCGGCCGGCCCAAGAAGGAGGGGACGGCGCACGCTCGCGGGCCATGCAGGAGGAAAAGGAGGAGTGGGCCGAGGAGAAGGCCGAGTGGGCCAGAAAGCAGGAGAAAGGAAAGAAGTTTAAATCAATAGCTTTTCATTTTTATTTGAAGCTTTTTGAATAGGGTTTTGAAATGATTTTCAAATCCTTTTGAATTCAAACCAAAACCAACACTCAAACAATAAAATTATGCACCGGCATGAATGCTCACATATGCTTCTTGACCTACCATTGTTTTTATTTTTATAAAATTTAATTTTTGCCCTATGTTTTAATGCCCACAAAAATGCAATTTAAATAAATTTTAGTTATTTGAAATTCATGCAAATTTAGGGTGTTACACTTAAGTTCTCCCACGGGTCTAGGGGAAAGGCATCTCAATGTTGCCATCTCGCAGTAACATGTTGCAATGTGCCAGGTTAAAATAACATGAGTCTGATTCTCATTTTCCTGTGAGCATCTTCTGCCCAAGTCATACCTGCAAGCCCATAAGAGGTGGTGAGCTCCATTGGACACCAGCGATGATTCTCCATTCGTTAGTTGACCATCGGTACGCTGAAGGCACTGGACAAGTGCCTCTTTTACCTCTGCTGGCAACTCCACTGGTTTCCCATGCAGTTGTGTTCCCATGTCTCTTGTGGATACTCAGTGCATATCTATGCATGTTATGATCAAAGGCTAAGGGGTCTAAAAGACAGGTAAACCTGAGACATTTTCGTGAGATCGGGGCATAAATACATGCCACGGATGGACTCGGATCATAGCTCACCGATTCAACTAATGAGTACTGCCCAAGCTTGTGTCGACAGTAGTATTTGTGTGATGCAGAGACACCAATCTTGACAAGGATCTCTTTAAATCTCATGCAGTAGCTCCCCCTTGCATTCACAGCTTGTTCTCGGACATAGTGACAAGCAAATGATACTCTTCCCCAGATGGTCGTCCAAAAAACCAGCAGTTGTAGAAATTCAAGCAAGGCAACGAATGCTAGTATCAGGGATGTTATAACAATATCAGATTTTGTGGTGCAGAGGTCTGTGGATGTTTTTGTGTTGCAGAGATCAGGGGGTCCATCCATCCTAGACGAATGCTTCACTCTGGTAATTTTGGCTGCCAGATAAGCTGTTAAGCAGGTCGAAGCCAAAGACCAAAATGCTGAACCCTTAGGTTCATAGTAAGTGGCAGCGTGCTTGGTGAAGAAGAAATCATACATAAAAGCTAACTCCACATCAATCACCTTGAAAACCCTACTGTAGTCCTTGGTGCCCCCCTTGTTATTCGATAGAAGACCATTGAAGACAAAGTCATGTGTCTTTTTCTGTGAAGATTCGCCACATGCAAATCCAAAGAAGCGCCTTCTCAACAGATGAAAAAGGGAGAAAGAGAGGCATGTATCCCTAATTTCTTGGCTTAGTGTGACAGCATAAGTCTAGTGCTATCCTTATCTTAGGAGTAGTTGGATGCTCATGTCAGCATCTTATCTTTACTTGCTTTAGCATCTTTACTTTAGCATCTCTATAGAATATGCTGTAATCCTTTCTTAAGGACCGAGAAGCTACCCTTATATGTATCCTAACCTGCCATGGTTATGGTAAGGCTAATGAAATGAAATTTCAGCCCCAAATTCAGATTTGTGTCTAACAATTGGCCCTGAAGCAGCTCGGCAAGAAGGAGATGGTGCGGGGCATGCCGTGTGTGACGTCCTCCGTCAGCTAATATAATTACGAAGCACTAATCAAGCCACCGTGGCAGCTTAAGTAGTAACCGCAATCATATTAGCCCGGTAGTCCGCGAAATCCAGAAGGATCTCGAACTTTTACAACATCACACCCGAATCGTAAGTTCAGCAGTTCCCATTCACTTGACAACACAGTTCAGAAAATAGAATTATTACACCACAGGTATCAAATAAAATATTATTACAACTTAGACTTTTCAAATAAACAGCGGAAGTAGATATTCTTGAAAATTACACTCACACCAACATTTTAAATACTGTGCCAGCTCAGGGTCGACTCCAGCAAAAGCATGTAGATGAGATATAAGAGTTGACTTTGCCCAAAGTCTATTTCCTCCCTAGTGGGATACGGTCCACCTTGTTGCCACAGCAAAAGTCTTCGATCTGCAACAAGTAGGAATAAAACCCTGAGTACGTGGGTACTCAGCTAGACTTACCCGTCTTAAACCAGAAAATAAGGACGCTATGGGGTGGAATGCACGGCCTTATAGTGGGTTGGCTGACTCATTTGCGAAAAGCACAGGTTATCATATTATAGCTATATATAAGTGTGAACCTTCCTTTTTAATTCTTGCATAGCTTATCGTTATAGCCTATTTATGCTAGGTGAGCACCTATGCTAATAGCAACACTTGAGTGATTATTAAGCAATCAATAGTGACCAAGTCCATTTGGCATTGTCCAACATCATCCACATAACCAAGATCTTTAGTTCCATAGTAGCATTACTACGAGGTCGAAGCTCGAGTCAAGTACTCACTGTCCTGGAGTGATGGCGATTCGAATCGATTCCTACTCAGCTGAGGGTTTATTCCCCACACAAACCTAGAAATGCCTCCGGAGGCCGCCGGCAGGCACCCTAGGTCACCGTTGGTACTGTTTGGGTAAAGCCGCGGGACCGCTATGGACACGTCTACACCCAGAGGTTATCCGGTGCCAGGATGCATCAAGACATGTCTGCCCACGGTACGACGCCAGGTAGCTCAGAACATTCTTGCCCATGGTCCACTCGGGCCTCTACCACTCCCCCAAACTTCAGTGTTCGTGCCTACATTTCAGTCACCGGCCCAAACAGAGCTACTAGGCTTCGCGGTCGGAACGACTTATCCTTCCAGCTAAATGTGGGGCATATGTTCAACATGACTCGGGGGCCAACATCGATCGGTCCTTAATCGACACAGACGGGAACTACAGGCACACAAGACCCATGTCCTGCTGCCCCACATCCCGCCCGGTCTCCATTTATCCAACACACTTGGTTATATCCAACATAATCATCTTATGCCAATTTATCTTTATCACCCTAAGGTGTAGGTGACGGGAAATCACCCACTTCTAATAATTTTAATTAAGCAAGGCTAAGCATTGATATCGGTCCTGCACCTAACAGGGTAATGATATTTTATAAGTAGTCAAGGAATGGATGACATGCAGCAAGGGTTTCCAGGCAACTCCTATACTTAATGCATTAAACATATAAAAGGACGCAAGTGAGATTTGCAAACATAGGAGAAATGCTCCGGGGCTTGCCTTATTTAGAAGATCGATGTTAGAGCCCCAGGTACTCGACTACTCCATGTCGGGTTCCTGGTGCTGGATCACTTCTCGAGCGGACCTCCATTCGTGACTTGCCCTTCTGGGTCCTCGACTTCACGACGAATGTTCTATGCGTGATCCTGGAATGATGCATATGCATATGCATGAGTGCGTGTATCATCGGTATATGCATGATCATGAATAATCAAGGATGACAGGATGTTCATGAGCGAATAACCTATTCAATCTGCTACACTTATCACTAGCAAACAAGCTAGCAAGGCCAAAGACTTAACCCTAGACATAGTCATCCTAACACAATCATCATGGCATACTAATTAACAATCAACCATACATAGCATGATCCATATAAACCCTTAGCATTAAACCCTACATACAAGCAACACTCATTAGAGCTTCACTAGCATTTAGACCTGCAACTAGCGGTCTAGAAAATAAATCATAACTCCCAAACCATCCATCCAATGACCGCCAAATCAGCTACCTATCATGTGAAGACATGATTCCCAGAAAACCAACCTATCATTAGGTTGGGCATGGCATTCTGGAATCGACTCTAAATTAACCATATGTAGGTTGAACAGCAACCCATATCTAGACACATCCTAAAATCCTATAAAAATTACAGTAGATAACACATGGCAATGCCAGTGCATCATCCAAATTTCACCCCAATCGGATGATCCTACTGGCCTGCACAAACATGACATGGCAAGACACATGGAGGGTCCTAAAAATACTTTGTACTACAAAGTTCATCAAATCAAGCATTTCATCACACCAGGGGCTACATTATATCATACAATGAACCCACAAAAATTACCAACCTCATATGATACCCATACAATTGATTTGCGAATTATTTCCGACATAGCTCCTAAATCGAGCTTGAACTACAACTCTATATTTTTACACAGCAAGCCTACCTCAAATCTTTACTACAGCAAAGGCATGACAAAATAAGATTATAGGAACAAGAATCACATTTTTCAGAGCATCCTATAATTACTTATGAATTTCCTAGTCTTTTTAAACATGCATAAAAGGGATAAATCATAACTAATTATTTTCCTACATAACATAGTCGGTTTCATATTTTTACAAAAAACTAGACATCCTCACGATCACAACCCAAGTTGAATCACCCAAAATGGAGCTACCAATCTCAAGATATGAATTTCTAAAGATTCCTTAAAGGTCCTACAATTAGGTCCTTTTGGCACTATTCACCTGAGTCTGTGCCTATGCAGTTAGGCCCCTGAAGTTAGTCAAATTTTTACCCCGAGGTCCGTGGCCGCGAGAAGAGGAAAACAGGCGGTGGTGCTCCTTCCCCAGGCCGGAGAGGACCTCATCGGCGGCGTTGAGGCGGCGGCGGAGCATGCTGGGGCCCTGGCTCACCCGCGCGCGGTCGCGGTTTGGCGCGGGGTGGCCCGCGGCGCTCTGGCCGCGCTGGCCGGCGGCCATGCCTGCCGGCGAAGCGGCGGCAGCAGCTCCCAGCGGCGCGCGGCGGCGGGAAGGGAGCGCGTCGCGCTCGGAGGAGGATGGCGACGGCGACGGTGGTCCCAATTGAGACCGGGAAGGCGTGGATGGGGAAGTGTGCGGCGGCGGCCAAGTTCCGCGCCGGCGGTGGCCATGGCGGCCGGCTCGGCGGAGCAGAAGGGAAAAGGGAGGGCGAGCAAGGCGGAAGGAATGGGGAGGCGGTGCTGCGCATCCGCGGCTGCACTTGGGCCGGCGTGATGTGGCCCAGGTCGAGCCGTGCTTGCGTGCCCGCGGAGCTCGTCGGCGCGGCACCGACGGCGCTGTGTTCCGGCGGCTGTAGGCCTCATCGGTGACCCATGCGCGGCGGCGGAGGGACGCCAGGGCTCCGTGCTCCCGCTGGAGGTCCCGGCGTGGCTCGCGACGGGCCGCGGTGGCTTGGCCACGAGCTCGGCGTCGCGGCGGCCATGGCGGCCTCCGCGTCGGCCGTGAAGGTGGAGCGCGCGAGGCGCGAGCGTGGCGGTGGGGCTGCGCTGCGGGGTGGCGAAGGAGGAGCAGCGCGGTGGCGCCGTGCGAGGCTCGCCGTGGCGGCGGCCGTGGCGGCGGCGCCCGGTCTCGGCCGCGGGAGGGAGGAGCAACGGGGCTGGAAGAAAAGGGAAAGGGAGAATACGGGGTCCTGCCCCTTTCCCCTTTTGGCAAGTCAGGCCCCCACGGCACCGCCCACGGTGGCCAATGGCCGCGCGCCACGTGGCGTAAGTAACAGAGCTTGCCGGGGACGATATTTTCGTCCTCGCCATTTTCGTGACGGCCATTGACCAACCGTCACTGAAATCCCATTTCCAATACACGGCAAACAATTTTCATCCCCCTAGATCTCCTAAACCAAGCCGAATTAGAATAAACTTTCTACATGAAAGTTGTTCCTCTTGATGAGTAGATCATTTGGTCCAAAAGGTGTTTGGCCAGATTCCTTGTAGATTTTGAGATACAAAATTCACAATGAAAATGCCCCTAAAATCCCCAAAAATAGAAAAACAGCCTTCAAATCAGTCTTTTTGAGCCTTTTTGGAAATCTTCCACTCATTTTCATGAAAAGTGAGTAGTGGGACTTTTGATCCTTATAAAATTCTACACAGAAAAGGTTTAAGGCGCATCGCCATGCAAAACTTCTATCTAGCACTTTTAAAACGGTCAAAGCGAGACACTTTTATGGCCCTACCATGATTAATCCTCCAAGAAGCAAGATTAACCAAAGTTGTTAACACAACCCTAGGTTCATTTGGTGTCCTAATCAGGTCTAGATTATCTTAGCGAGCAATCATCAAACACTTGTATTAAATAATCACAATTACATGCATCACAAGCATAATTAAGCAAATTGCAATCCAGCGTCAAGGTGCATTGCAAGTCAATCATTGATTTAGTGCAAATGACATGATTATGCTCATGATGTGCAGAGCTAATATGTGATTAACATCCTGGATGTTACAGCCTAACCCCCTTAAAGAAATCTCGTCCCGAGATTTGGTGGAAGTAGGTTAGTTTTCAAAAAATGATACCTCACATAACGATCTCTCATGCTTTACCACTGCCTTCTCGTTTATCCAAAAACTTCTCATTACTTTTCACAGCCAAGTGAATCAGTTCCATGTTACATGATGCTCACTGCCTCAGATCCAATGCATCTTCGAGTATAATTTACTGGCTCCAACGTCGTGCTCCCGAAACATAATGCTGTTTCTTCCAAAACAACTCAGTTTGCTTAGGTTATGACGTGGGAGACCCGACAAGGTCACATTCCACTTAGAGGCATAACCAACATAGGCAGCCTCGATGGAATCCAAATTACCACACCATCTGATCTGCCTTTTTGCAAAATTCCAAACATTCAGTGCACATGGTGGATACGGAGCTTCATTGGCAAGGATTGCCAAATGATTAAAGCAATTATTTTTTTACATCACTGTCTTGTTGGTTAATTCATACTCACCCTTAGCAAGTATCTTCGAGCATAACTTGTATCCAACATGCCCTCTCCTATGGTGATGCTACCATTACTATGTCAGTCTGAAGCATGAAGATGACAAAGAATGGTATGATATGCCTTCACATATAACCTGAAACTATATCCCAATCGGGTAGGTTAGCATTTTACATGACCAAACAACTACCCAACTGGAAAACGTCGAGGGTTACTTGAGAGGAAATCTGCTATTCGCATCATCAAACACATCAAAAGGTGCTTCAAAATCCACAGTGTTCACCACTAAGAAGCAAAGCGTAGAATCTGCAAAATGGAAACCACGGGACTCACTTCCGAGGTGGAAACATAGGACCTTGTCAACACCTGTTCGATAGTGGCACAGCCCTACGTAGAATTACTGGCTATAAAAATGCCGATGTGAACTATCGGGTCCCAGATAGTTCAACTTTTACATGTAGAAGTCAAAGTTCTTAGGTCAAAGATATCCAAATCTTCTCATGTAGAAGTCAAAGTTCTTAGGTCAAAGATATCCAAATCTTCTCATGTAGAAGTCAAAGTTCTTAGGTATAGCTCTCCTTATCTTGGTAGAAAACCGCCAAACTTTTTTCTTTGCATAAGCAGGTCCGACAAGTTAAGTGGATCCTATAGCAAGCATCTACAGGTATCCCCCTTTCTTGCATAGGACACATATTCTCAGGTTAGGGGTCCACTACCTTGGATATACCAAAGTGCTTTTCCAACCATACCCGTGCCAAGCTTTACTCAAAAGTTACCAATATTGAGCCAAATTTCATATCCCGACAATGCTTGGATGATTCGTAAGGCCCATATTCATGACTCAAGGTCGTATCAACTCACTCATGCTAAGGATGTCAAAACATGGCAATTGTCAACTATCTCTCGAAACTGGCTCAATGAAGACTTTTGTCCGATGGATCTCCTCCTTCGATTCCCATAAGATAAGAGTATCTTATAGGACATTAGAAGGGCTAACCCCCTTAAAGAATTCCAACTTCATGATAAGGGGTACCATGGAGTAGAGATTCATTTCGCTGATCGGGCAAAATCTTGTATCCAATTAAACTTACGTTGACTGCTCCAACTACTCCAACGCTTGTGTCGGCAAGAGTGATTCCAATATGAGCAAAGGGACAACTGTCACAAGCCAGAGCTCAACCAATGCTACTCGTACTTCACGCTCAAAGCTCTCAGCTCGGAGACGTGGTTGTTCATCCGATCTTATTCAACACGGACAGGGTATATCTCTACGAATACCTCAAAGAGAGATACACGCGGTCTGCACGAGATAGTGCAATTGTCGGAGAACACTCGATTGTGCCCTCAGTTTACACTTTCTCGTAGTCTAACATGTTAATGTTATGGATCTAGCCTATTGAAGTTATCTTCCCTTGCTCAATGAGAAGGGAAGCCTCATCGAGGCGAAGTTGAAGGATCAATTGAGATTAAAGGGAAGTTTGCGTAAAATGGCATGTCGAGGTAATCCCCCATAATGGATCAAGATCAAATTAACCATGATACCTGCGCGTGCCGAGCAGCACTACCCTGTGTCCTCGGCCACAGGATGTTCTCGGTTTCGTCGCGGCACCATCAGTTATTAGTAATGACACCACTATAGATTTTTCCATCGAGATGCAATTTCACACCATAGGACAAGTTCCTGCACGTATAGACATTACGTGCAAGGCAATAACGAAGTAAGGATTCTTGCAGGTTTAAAGGATAGCAAGGAAGGAGAACTGGATAGGTTCAACACGTCACATACTTGAATACGTCTCATACCGATCGTCATGAAGGACTGGCGAGAGATAATCCATTGCCGAAGCGGCAATGATAAATATCGTTAGAAGACTCAATGTTAGCAAGCTTCGAATAACACTATTTTGAGGTGCTGGGGTTGCATTGATAGGATAGGAATAAACGATTATCAAAAGAGGGTCGCACAATAGAAACCTTTAGGCTGTCGTGACTAAGATGCGGTCGCGATCAAGAGTTACAATACCAGCATGGTTCCTAGTGTACACATCCATGTGCCATGGTTCACATGGTGGCTCTAGGTTCCGATGCGGCACTATAACAACTTTGATCGAGACAGCAATACAAACGTGATGGATGAAAGATAGTCTACCGGATAAGTCAGGATATAAATAGACACCTTGTGCGACTGAGCAATGCGCACAACATAAGACCACGTCAGTTAGGAATTGGAAAGTTTCAAGGGTAACTTGGCGGATCGCTGAATCGAACGCAACAAATGTCACGTATGCTATCAGCGGCTATTTGCAAGGGATAGTTATCAACTATACTTGCTTTAAAAGAATTGGCCTAGACACGTGACGACAAGGGTTCAACATCGATAGGTCACCATCGACCAAGAAGGTATGAATCAAATTTTTGCAAGACGAGATCGAGTTGACATTAAAACGATGTTGAAAATTCCAAACCCAAAACATTAGCGGACTAACATACTTGTTCTAACCTACTTACTCGAGATAGGTACTCTACACTGACTAAGCTTGTCGTAAACACCAATCTGGATGGTTACCTTCTTCGCTCACTGTTGCTTAGTGGTCACATAAACAGGCTCATGATCAAGAGACTCCAATGCACTCTCTAAACAAGAGTAGTTTCTCATCATGGCAAACATCATGCTGCTAGCAATACCATTGCTAGTCTCGGCCTCATCCGTACCACCAACAAGTGCAGTCTCATTATTTTGGCGCCATACGGTATGGTATGGATCACCCTTAGGAAACACAATTGCAGTGGCACGAGCAACCTTACCTGGACATCTCATAAGCAATTCCCTTAGGACATTGCAAGCAACTATTTTCGCACCTTCCTGAGGATTCCTGCCTCGAGCGATACATCGGCGTCAACACCGAGGGGACGCATCTTTGCTCTTGGCGGGAATTACAATTTCAACAAGAACTAAACTCGGACGTTGACTTTACAACTCCTTACTCCGCTAGTAGTGAGGCTCTATACTCGTGGTATAACCCACAGAGTACATAACTCACCATAAAAGAGACAGCATTCCAAATTCTGCTAGAAACTTCTTGATTCCATATGGCTCCCGAGTGGCAAGCTGATGTTGTAGAGCTTCTACTTTGGTTGACTTGGATTTACTGTGCTTCAATCGGGCCATTTGTAGAACCGAAATACAATTCTCATGTGACGAAGGTTATATTGGTCAATTTTTATCGAAAGAGGAGCATTCATTTATAAGGAAAGAAATAGTGTGGTACCCATGAAATGATCATGCGACATGATGCATGCTCGTTCCGTACGTCCTCACAAACCTAGTAAACAATAGATTCTAGCGTTTTAGGCGGTGGCATACATACGACTCTCACATAGCGAAAACTAGTCGATCTACACGGACTTGCGTGGTTAGTGTACCTGCAGAAGATTCCATTTCAGCCCAAAATCCCTCATGAATGCAAGCGACGTAAAAACTCGGCACCTTAAGAATAAGGTCAAAGCTCCGTATACAAACAACTCCTATTCCACACCCCCCTCCACACAAGCATATCCCCGATATCCCTGCATGTAGGTGCACGCTACCCGAATCATCGTCAGAAGACGATCCCACACATGGGACACTTTCATATCAACATGTGTGAAACATGTAGATAATCCAACGTCATATAAGCATTCCCCTAGATCGGCAGTGTATCCGATCATGCTCTCACAACTCACACTTACCTTGGGCGTTGAACGACATACCTGAGCGTAGAGGCAAAATGAACCAAACATAACCATTCAAGTGAATGGCCCCCATACATATCCGTCGTGTATGAGCGCGACAAAAGAAAATATGATGCAATACCCAAACTTAGCCATGTTAGATAGCCACCTAATAGTCCTTAACTGGGCATATAGGACACGACCACTGGCACACTTTAGTTTGAACACATAGGTTTTCAAACACCTATATAACTATGAGTTGGCAAATAGTTTTGTAAAACCAAATCCTTTTGTTTTGAAACACCCAAGTGAACGGTAGGTGCTGAACGGGAGCCGATACGTTGTGACGTCCTCCGTCGCCTAATATAATTACAAAGCACTAATCAAGCCACCGTGCGCAGCTTAAGTAGTAACCGCAATCATATTAGCCCGGTAGTCCGCGAAATCCGGAAGGATCTCGAACTTTTACAACATCACACCCGAATCGTAAGTTCAGCAGTTCCCATTCACTTGACAACACAGTTCGAGAAAATAGAATTATTACACCACGGGTATCAAATAAAATATTATTACAACTTAGACTTTTCAAATAAACAATGGAAGTAGATATTCTTGAAAATTACACTCACACCAACATTTTAAATACCGTGTACGGTGGTCGACTCCAAAGAAAAGCATGTAGATGAGATATAAGAGTTGACTTTGCCCAAAGTCTATTTCCTCCCTAGTGGGATACGGTCCACCTTGTTGCCACAAAGAAAAGTCTTCGATCTCGCAACAAGTGGGAATAAAACCCAGTACGTGGGTACTCGGCTAGACTTACCCGTCTTAAACCAGAAAATAAGAACGCTATGGGGTGGAATGCACGGCCTTATAGTGGGTTGGCTGACTCATTTGCGAAAAGCACAGGTTATCATATTATAGCTATATATAAGTGTGAACCTTCCATTTTAATTCTTGCATAGCTTATCGTTATAGCCTATTTATGCTAGGTGAGCACCTATGCTAATAGCAACACTTGAGTGATTATTAAGCAATCAATAGTGACCAAGTCCATTTGGCATTGTCCAACATCATCCACATAACCAAGATCTTTAGTTCCATAGTAGCATTACTACGAGGTCGAAGCTCGAGTCAAGTACTCACCGCCCCGGAGTGATGGCGATTCGAATCGATTCCTACTCACCGAGGGTTTATTCCCCACACAAACCTAGAAATGCCTCCGGAGGCCGCCGCAGCACCCTAGGTCACCGTTGGTACTTGTTTGGGTAAAGCCGCGGGACCGCTATGGACACGTCTACACCCGAGAGGTTATCCGGTGCCGGGATGCATCAAGACATGTCCGCCCACGGTACGACGCGGGTAGCTCGAACATTCTTGCCCATGGTCCACTCGGGCCTCTACCACTCCCCAAACTTCGGTGTTCGTGCCTACATTTCGGTCACCGACCCAAACGGGGCTACTAGGCTTCGCGGTCGGAATGAGTTATCCTTCCAGCTAAATGTGGGGCATATGTTCAACATGACTCGGGGGCCAACATCGATCGGTCCTTAATCAACACAGACGAGAACTACAGGCACACAAGACCCATGTCCTGCTGCCCCACATCCCGCCCGGTCTCCATTTATCCAACACACTTGGTTATATCCAACATAATCATCTTATGCCAATTTATCTTTATCACCCTAAGGTGTAGGTGACGGGAAATCACCCACTTCTACCGATTTTAATTAAGCAAGGCTAAGCATTGATATCGGTCCTGCACCTAACAGGGTAATGATATTTTATAAGTAGTCAAGGAATGGATGACATGCAGCAAGGGTTTCCAGGCAACTCCTATACTTAATGCATTAAACATATAAAAGAACGCAAGTGAGATTTGCAAACATAGGAGAAATGCTCCAGGGCTTGCCTTATTTAGAAGATCGATGTTAGAGCCCCAGTTACTCGACTACTCCATGTCGGGTTCCTGGTGCTGGATCACTTCTCGAGCGGACCTCCGTTCGTGACTTGCCCTTCTGGGTCCTCGACTTCACGACGAATGTTCTACGCGTGATCCTGGAATGATGCATATGCATATGCATGAGTGCGTGTATCATCGGTATATGCATGATCATGAATAATCAAGGATGACAGGATGTTCATGAGCGAATAACCTATTCAATCTGCTACACTTATCACTAGCAAACAAGCTAGCAAGGCCAAAGACTTAACCCTAGACATAGTCATCCTAACACAATCATCATGGCATACTAATTAACAATCAACCATACATAGCATGATCCATATAAAACCTTAGCATTAAACCCTACATACAAGCAACACTCATTCGAGCTTCACTAGCATTTAGACCTGCAACTAGCGGTCTAGAAAATAAATCATAACTCCCAAACCATCCATCCAATGACCACCAAATTTCAACAGTAGATGGATACACTAATCAGCTACCTATCATGTGAAGACATGATTCCCAGAAAACCAACCTATCATTAGGTTAGGCATGGCATTCTGGAATCGACTCTAAATTAACCATCTGTAGGTTGAACAGCAACCCATATCTAGACATATCCTAAAATCCTATAAAAATTACAGTAGATAACACATGGCAATGCCAGTGCATCATCCAAATTTCACCCCAATCGGATGATCCTACTGGCCTGCACAAACATGACATGGCAGCACACATGGAGGGTCCTAAAAATACTTTGTACTACAAAGTTCATCAAATCAAGCATTTCATCACACCAGGGGCTACATTATATCATACAATGAACCCACAAAAATTACCAACCTCATATGATACCCATACAATTGATTTGCGAATTATTTCCGACATAGCTCCTAAATCGAGCTTGAACTACAACTCTATATTTCTATACAGCAAGCCTACCTCAAATCTTTACCACAGCAAAGGCATGACAAAATAAGATTATAGGAACAAGAATCACATTTTTCAGAGCATCCTATAATTACTTATGAATTTCCTAGTCTTTTTAAACATGCATAAAAGTGATAAATCATAACTAATTATTTTCCTACAGAACATAGTCAGTTTCATATTTTTACAAAAAACTAGACATCCTCACGATCACAACCCAAGTTGAATCACCCAAAATGGAGCTACCAACCTCGAGATATGAATTTCTAAAGATTCCTCAAAGGTCCTACAATTAGGTCCTTTTGGCACTATTCACCTGAGTCTGTGGCTATGCAGTTAGGCCCCTGAAGTTAGTCAAATATTTACCCCGAGGTCCCTGGCCGCGAGAAGAGGAAAACAGGCGGCGGTGCTCCTTCCCCAGGCCGGAGAGGACCTCATCGGCGGCCTTGAGGCGGCGGCGGAGCATGCCGGGCCCCGGCTCACCCCGCGGGTCGCGGTTTGGCGCGGGTGGCCCGCGGGCGCTCCGGCCGCGCCGGCCGGCGGGCCATGCCGCCGGCGAAGCGGCGGCAGCAGCTCCCCCGGCGCGGCGGCGGCGGGAAGGGAGCGCGTCGCGCTCGGAGGAGGATGGCGACGGCGACGGTGGTCCCAATTGAGACCGGGAAGGCGTGGATGGGGAAGTGTGCGGCGGCGGCCAAGTTCCGCGCCGGCGGTGGCCATGGCGGCCGGCTCGGCGGAGCAGAAGGGAAAAGGGAGGGCGAGCAAGGCGGAAGGAATGGGGAGGCGGTGCTGCGCATCCGCGGTTGCACTTGGGCCGGCGTGATGTGGCCCAGGTCGAGCCGTGCTTGCGTGCCCGCGGAGCTCGTCGGCGCGGCACTAGGCCTGGATATCGAGCCAACTCGGCTCGTTACGGCTCGGCTCGTTATAGCTCGGCTCGTTAGCGTTCTGGCTCGGCTTGGCTCGTTATACTAACGAGCTAGAAGAGCAGCTCGGCTCGGCTCGTTAACCAGCTCGAGCCAGCTCGTTTAGCTCGTGAGCCAAACCATAAAAACACAATTTCTTAAAATACTTGTAAATTTAACAAAGAAAAATATATACTTGTAAACACCATTCCATCGATTGATCCACTGTTTTTTAATTTTTATCTAGACAGCCCACCATGACCATGATTATGAGTACATGATAGTCATACACATCATCCATACATAATTTGAGTTTGTTGGCTTGTGAATTGATCGGCTCGTACGAGCTAACGAGCGGCCTTCGCGAGCTAGCTCGAGCCGGCTCGTTATAAAACGAGCCGGCTTGTTATAAAACGAGCTGGCTTATTATAAAACGAGTCGAGCTCGAGTCGAGCCATTAACGAGCGAGTCGAGCGAGCTAGTGAGTTTCGAGTTTTTCGTCCAGCCTTACGCGGCACCGACGGCATTGTGTTCCGGTGGCTGTAGGCCTCACCGGTGACCCATGCGCGGAGGCGGAGGGACGCCAGGGCTCCGCGCTCCCGCTGGAGGTCCCGGCGTGGCTCACGACGGGCCGTGGTGGCTTGGCCATGAGCTCGCCGTCGCGGCGGCCATGGCGGCCTCCGCGTCGGCCGTGAAGGTGGAGCGCGCGAGGCGCGAGCGTGGCGGTGGGGCTGCGCTGCGGGGTGGCGAAGGAGGAGCAGCGCGGTGGCGCCGTGCGGGGCTCGCCGTGGCGGCGGCGCCGTGGCGGCGGCGCGCCGGTCTCGGCGGCGGGAGGGAGGAGGAACGGGGCCTGGAAGAAAAGGGAAAGGGAGAATACGGGGTCCCGCCCTTTCCCCTTTTGGCAAGTCAGGCCCCGCGGCACCGCCCACGGTGGCCAATGGCCGCACGCCACGTGGCGTAAGTAACAGAGCTTGTCGGGGACGATATTTTCGTCCTCGCCATTTTCGTGACGGCCATTGACCAACCGTCACTGAAATCCCATTTCCAATACACGGCAAACAATTTTCATCCCCCTAGATCTCCTAAACCAAGCCGAATTAGAATAAACTTTCTACATGAAAGTTGTTCCTCTTGATGAGTAAATCATTTGGTCCAAAAGGAGTTTGGCCAGATTCCTTGTAGATTTTGAGATACAAAATTCACAATGAAAATGCCCCTAAAATCCCCAAAAATAGAAAAACAGCCTTCAAATCATTTTTTTGAGCCTTTTTGGAAATCTTCCACTCATTTTCATGAAAAGTGAGTATTGGGACTTTTGATCCTTATAAAATTCTACACAGAAAAGGTTTAAGGCGCATCGCCATGCAAAACTTCTATCTAGCACTTTTAAAACGGTCAATGCAGACACTTTTATGGCCCTACCATGATTAATCCTCCAAGAAGCAAGATTAACCAAAGTTGTTAACACAACCCTAGGTTCATTTGGTGTCCTAATCATGTCTAGATTATCTTAGTGAGCAATCATCAAACACTTGTATTAAATAATCACAATTACATGCATCACAAGCATAATTAAGCAAATTGCAATCCAGCGTCAAGGTGCATTGCAAGTCAATCATTGATTTAGTGCAAATGACATGATTATGCTCATGATGTGCAGAGCTAATATGTGATTAACATCCTGGATGTTACACTGGGTGTCGACCACGTGGAACAGTTCTGCGACACCTGGAGTGTTCATCGGCTACGCGGAGCACACCAGGAGTGTTCATCGGCTACGCGGAGGGAGTCAAGGCCTACTGCATCCTCGACCCAACGACACAGCGCGTCCGCATCTCCCGGGACGTCGTGTTCGATGAAGGGCGAGGCTGGACCTGGGACAAGGCGGTGGACGACGGCTCGGCTTCGACCCTCAGGGACTTCGTCGTCGACTACGTCCACTTCGAGGGAGCCGGGGGAGCTAGCAGCTCATCTTCACCGAGCTCGTCCTCCTCGGCACCCCGCTCGCCATCAGCTCCGGCGAGTACACCACCGCCTCCACCACCAGCGAGTCCTCCACCACCTCCAGCGCTGGACACGCCACGCTCTGCTACACCAGCTCCCTACTCTCCTGCACGGGCGCCAACACCTCCACAATCGGCACCAGCAGCTCTGGCCCGCCAGCGCTCGGTGGAGTTCGCCACTCTGCTGTCTGACGACGAGGACCGCGTTGACGCCTACCACAACGATGAGCCTCTACATTACCGTACCATGGACAACATTCTCGGCGATCAGCCTGTCCCTGGGATGGCGGCGCACGACTTCGAGGCGGAGCTGCACCTGGCACACGAGGACAGTGAGCCTCGCTCCTTCGCTGAGGCGGAGGGAGACGCGGCATGGCGCACCGCGATGAAGCAAGAGATGGACGCCGTCGAGCGGAACCGGATGTGGGAGCTGGCGGATCTCCCTGCCGGCCACCACGCCATCACCCTTAAGTGGGTGTTCAAGCTCAAGAAGGATGAGGCTGGGGCGGTGATCAAGCTCAAGGCCCGCCTCGTGGCACACGGCTTCGTTTAGCAGGAGGGAGTCGACTACGACGACGCCTTCGCGCCCGTTGCGCGGATGGAGTCCGTTCGCCTTCTTCTCACGCTGACTGCCCCGGAGGGCTGGCGTGTGCACCACATGGACGTCAAGTCCGCCTTCCTCAACGGTAACTTGAAGGAGGAGGTCTACGTCCGCCAGCCGCCGGGATTCGTCATCCCCGGCAAGGAGAACAAGGTTCTCCGCCTGCGCAAGGCTCTCTACGGCTTGCGACAGGCACCTCGAGCATGGAACGACAAGCTGGACGCCACTCTCAAGAAGATGGGCTTTCAGCAGAGCCCTCACGAGGCTGCTGTCTATCGGCGGGGCAAGGGAGGCAATGCCCTGCTGGTGGGCGTCTACATGACGACTTGGTGATCACCGGCTCCAAGGAAGAAGAGGTGGAAGCGTTCAAGGCGGAGATGAAGGTCACCTTCCAGATGAGCGACTTGGGCCTCCTCTCCTTCTACCTGGGGATTGAGTTCCATCAGGACAGCTCCGGCGTCTCTCTTCGCCAGACTGCCTACGCCAAGCGCATCGTCGAGATGGGCGGCCTCACCGGCTGCAATCCAGCCCACACTCCCATGGAGGAAAGGCTGAAGCTGAGCCGCGACAGCACGGCGAAGGAGGTTGACGCCACCGAGTACCGGCGCATTGTGGGCAGCCTTCGGTACCTCGTCCACACGCGGCCAGACCTGGCGTTCGCCGTTGCTACGTCAGTCGGTTCATGCAGCGGCCGACGACGAAGCATCTGCAGGCTGTCAAAAGGATCCTACGCTACGTCGAGGGCACCTCCGACTACGGCTTGCACTACCCAAGGTGCCCTGCGCATGGAGCACTTCATTGGGTACAGCGACAACGACCTTGCTGGCGACATCGACAATAGCAAGAGCACCACCGGGACGCTGTTCTTCCTTGGCAAGTGCCTGGTCAGCTGGCAGTCGGTGAAGCAGCAAGTGGTGGCCCTATCCAGCTGTGAGGCGGAGTATATCGCTGCTACTACCGCTTCGACTCAAGCTCTGTGGCTGGCTCGGCTGCTTGGTGATCTCCTTGGTAAGGATGCACGAGCAGTGGAGCTCATGGTGGACAGCAAGTCCGCCTTGGCCTTGGCGAAGAACCCCGTCTTCCATGAGCGCAGCAAGCATATCCGCATCAAGTACCACTTCATCCGGAACTGCCTGGACGACGGGAGCATCAAGGCCAACTACATCAACACCTAGGATCAGCTCGCGGACTTCCTCACCAAGTCCCTTGGGCGGGTCAAGTTCCAGGAGATGCGCGCCCGGATTGGGATGGCTCAGATAGCCCAGAAGGCGCCGCACAAGACTTAGGAGGAGATTGACAGCATAAGTCTAGTGCTATCCTTATCTTAGGAGTAGTTGGATGCTTATGTCAGCATCTTATCTTTACTTGTTTTAGCATCTTTACTTTAGCATCTCTATAGAATATGCTGTAATCCTTTCTTAAGGACTAAGAAGCTACCCTTATATGTATCCTAACCTGCCATGGTTGTGGTAAGGCTAATGAAATGAAATTCCAGCCCCAAATTCAGATTTGTGTCTAACGTAGTGAGGCTCCATTGCACAGCCATATCCTCTCTATGTCAATGACTTGAGCATCATCTGCAGTTAAATGTGTCATATGTGATGTTCGAGCTTCTAAAGTCAACTTGTGCAGGGGCCAGTCAACAAGGTAATGGTAACCTTCCATGCTACCTGGATCGTAAGATGATCCACTCCTGATGTGCTCCTCATACATATAGTCAGCAGCCATTTTATTCAAGTTCCATGATGCGCTTGCTAGTTGAGGAACTGACAATCTATGCATAGATTTCCAGTAACCTATCGTAGCAAGATAAATAGTTGTGGGGATACCGGTACCAGAGCCTGGCCAGACAGCAACAAAAATTACCACCGCATATAAATAACAGAGAGTACTCTGATACATCCGTGTCATGAATTGGTTGTTGTCATCAACACTATAAGCTGTGATAGAGTCAGCACAACCAATTAAGATATTGAGTAATGCGGCCCAAACAGAGTACATGCTGCTCTTCACCGCTGAAGATTGCATTGAACCAAGTGCGTATGATAACAGGGAGTAGGACAAGGCATACACAGCCCAGACAGCTTTTTGGATAAAGAAGTTTCTACTTTGGCGACGGCAAGAACCAAAGGTGGCCATGAATAACAGGATGATAGCAGCCACTACTACGAGCACCTCAATGCGGATCACTGTCCCCCTAGGGCTCTTCCAAAAATCCTTGGTGTGATGTGACCAGGCCGTCCATGTCCCATTCATGTTATCATGGTACTGTTGTTTCAACTTGAAACCATGATCAGCCAGCCGAGATGAAAATATGTGTTGTAAAGTGCAATCGAATGTTGGAAAAAAAAAAGAGACATAAGAGCAAACTGATCGACAGTTAAGAACAACTGTGTGTAAATACAAAAAAAAAACCTTGTACAAGGGGAAATACAAGAGACAATAATATATCCTATACTGCAACAGAAAGTTGAACTTCTCTGGACATGATTGCAAGAGGCATAAGTTTATTTGGTCACAGTTGCATTTGCATACCACATAGTTAGTCATCTTCTGGTCGGACGAAGTGAGCTCCTCCCCTGCTCCCTGAGAGTGCTAGCTGATGCCCAATGCAGTGGCCACCTCCAGGTGTTGCAGATGGTGAAAGGTGTGCACTCTGGCTGTGTACAAGAAGCCATTAAGACAAGCTCCGACTGCAAGCACAAAACAAATCTAGTCCAAGTCAAGAAACATTATCATCTAAAGCTGTCAACTAGTCAACCCTTGATGCCTATAACTATAAAGAAATTCAGTGTGCATTAGTATTATCCTTACTCGTGAACCTGATGCATATATTTTACACGGCTCAGGTTTGTTTAGCGGTTCAGTTCAATACTATTACCTGTGTAGTAGGCTAGTAGCTTGCAAGCTTACGCAGAGAAGGCTTCCTATTAAACTGAAACGCAGGTTTATTAGTTGCAAAGTAGACATCAAGAGTCAGGGGCCCAAGTCAGATTATTCCAATCCATTGCCCACTCGCCACGTTGTTCCCAGCTGCTTCAAAACCTCAAATCGATGAACAAGCCAGCTGCTGATCTGCTGCCACATCTCCACACGCATCTGGAGCCCAACTGCTGAATAATGCTGATGGATAAAGAATCAGGGAAACGCAGAACCATCTAGATTAGTTCATTTTTCCCACCAATATCTAGATTAGTTCATGGAAACCAGTGAGGAGGGAATGAATAGCCACTGACTGCACAAACTAGTACGTGGAACCCAAGCTGAAGAACAGTGTACCTGTCGGTCTTGCTCCGGCGTCGTCGATGGGAAGGGATGGGGCGGATCCATCGACGATGCTTGCTGAATAGTGTCCCCAGTGCCTGCAGTTGTTTGCTGCATCTGGAGGGCTCCTGCTGCGCGCTGCCAAAGCGATAGCTAGCGAGGAAAGCTCGCCGGAGAGCAGGAAGGGGAGAACCAGCGCCGCCGCCACCGCCCGCCGGGCGGCGGAGCCGGATAGCAATGGCAGGCGGGCTGCTGGGCCGCGTAACAGGCCTTCTGGGCCAAAGGCGTTTGCTCCACTCAATATCAACCGAGCCACCGAATGGGCCTATTGCTAATGGCCTACTCAGGCCCAGTAATGCGATCTGGGCTCCGGATTTCCCAGCGTTGCAGCCTCCACACTTCCACGGGCTGCTTCTCGGAGGCATTCCCACAATAGTTTTTTTTTTTCTCAAAGTGGTCCATGCATGGCCACGCCGTCGTCGGCAGGGGCGGATTAGGGCCCCCCCACCGGGCCAAATCAGCAAGGACCAGCTAGGTCTTCAAAACCCTCAATTATTAGACTATTATTCCCCTCAAAAAAAAATTAGACTATTATTATTAGTAATAGATCAGAATTAGAATGGATAGTTACTATGCTATATCTATATGAATATAGCAAGCAAAAATGAGCTTTAATTACCCCCCTCCCCGTCCCCGTCCCCGTCCATTTCTAGATCCGCGACTAGTCGTCGAGAGCCGGATCTGGTGAACAGTGCCCGAGGTCATCCTGGACGTAGCCAAGCCATCTTGACACTTGGGCTCTGCACCCTCCTCAGTTTTGCTGTCAACAACTAGCACGCCACACAAAGTGCATTATGTAATATAAATAGATACTGCGTTTTTTTTACCGCTCGGTTTACCGCGGTAAACCGCGGTTACCGAGGTAACCGGGCCGGTCCGGTTCCGGTTCGGTCCGGTTCGGACCGGTCCAAATTTGAAATTTGAAGTTTGACAAAAATGCTGAAAAAATTTCTAAAAATAGCTGATGAATTATGGAACCCAATGGTGTAAAAAGTTTTGAAATTGGAGCTCGTATGATATGAAAAAAATTTGAATTTGAGTTGGTTAAAAAAAAAGGCGCGGCCCGTTAAGGCCCATTAGGCCCAATAGGCGCGGAAGGGCGCATAAGGCGCCGTGGCTCGCGGTGGGGGGGTGGTCAACGCCCCGTAAAGCCAATCCGAGCCCCCCCCCCCCCCCCCGCTGTCTTCCGCGCTCCGCCGCCGCGCTCCGCCGAACCGCCGCGGTCGGGCGGTAAACCGGGCGGGAGTCCGGTAAACCGACAGAGCGTCGCGCTGACCGCCGACCGCTCCGGTCAGTCGGTTTACCGGCCCGGTCGGCCGGTTTACCGGGAGGCTCCGGCGGTTAGCCGCCGGGTAGGTAAGTTTTTTTTTTTTTTTTTTTTTTGTTTAGAGTACTTTTAGCTCTAGGATTTAGGATGAGCAGCAGAGCCAGTGACCAGCGACACACAGGGCGAGGATGAGCAGCAGAGCCGGCCATACTATTTCGAGGATAGCCGGGCTCGTGCTAGTGGTGACGACAAGCATCGACGATGACGGTGACGGTGGCGGTGGCGGTGGCGGTGCCGGTGGCGTGGCGGTGGCGGTGGTGGTGAAGGTGGCGGTGGTGCTGGGTATGCGGTGGTGGTGGTGGCTATGAAGGTGGTGGTGGTGGTGGTAGTGATGCTTTGGTGATCCTCGTTACGCGGGTCTTCATTTCACGGGTATCCATTGCACCTACATTCGCACGCTTTTTTCTGTCAATGCCTACTAATTATGGTTGATTGCGGGCGAGACCGACTTCACACATTGTACTCAAGACCGTGACCATGGGCAACCGTCATCGCAAAGGAGATGGAATGCACCGACGGACTACGACACCCCACAAGTACTCTTCTTCCTCCTACTGGTGATACCTCACGAGCCTACTTATAGCTATCCCATTCCCGACGTGAGCGTGCGGCACCGCTAATAAATGGGTGTTTGAATGGGAAGACCCTGAGTTTTATAGAACATTAGTTCAGGATTGGGAGACAACAGCAGCATGGACAGGCAAAACTTGGCAACAATACAAGGCTGAACTGCTCCAGGAGCAAGGTATCTCTCTTATGTCCACCGCCGAATATCAAGCGTCGTGCCGATATGGGGTCTTCCCATACATCCTCCAGAGTGAATGAGACTATGTGGTTGTGTTTGTATGCGACGACGTGGTTGTATTTGTATGCGACGATTTATTTGTATGAGACTACGTATCGGTTTGTAGTTGTATTTGTATTCGACTAAATATTGTTGCTTTAGTGACTTATGCTAATTAGTACCGCATTGTGTTGTATGTGAACATTAATAGGTGCCAAAAAACTACCCGAAAAAAGTGTTTATTCAAGCAAAAAAAAAATTCCGGTTTGCAGCGGTTACCGGAAAAACCGGCCGGTAACCGCCACAAACCGGCCGGTATACCGGTACAAACCGGAACAACTGCGCCATTCAAATTCAAATTTGAATTCGGGCGGTTTTTGTCCGGTAACCGGACTAACCGGCCGGTTTACCGGTTCCGGCCGCCTCCGGTCGGTTCACTCCCACCGGTAAAAAAATGCATAATGCTTTTGATTTTTTTTTTTGTGAATGTGTCTTAGCTCATGTTTCATTAAGAAAAAGACGATTACAGAAACCTCCATAAAACAACAACTAGCATGTCACACAAAAGTGCATTATGTAATATAGATAGGTACTAACACCAAAGTTCTAAAAAATCCATAATGCTTTTGATTTCTTTACAAACATGTCTTAGTGCATGTTTCATAAGAGAAAGAGAATTATTACATGTAGTATGACACAGCTATGAGAGAACCTCCATATCACACATTATAAACCACCAAGCTAGTAGTAAGCAACCTACTAGAACAAACGAAAGCTACAAGAGAAAAGGAGCAACAGGAAAGGGATCCTCAACGGAGGTGATCAACACGATGGTTTCCTGCATACAAGACCACACATCCTCAAGTAGTTCTTCAAAGTTCACAATGTACCATACAAATTCTCTAAAACCGGTTCAAAAGTACTTGAGACACATTTTATCTTCCAGATCCTTCTTCATGAGCAAGTGTGTTCTTGATTACACGCAACTCCTTGATAACTTCTCTTGCTGAAATTCTACTAGATGGCATTTCTGCAGAGCAAAGCAACCCTAGGTGAAGTAATGATATCAATGAGTCGATCCTTCTCTTGCTCGATAGACCACCAACGGTTGCATGCTCATTTACGAGCTCCGTAGCCAAGTCCATGTCAATGATGTCCATCACACTATTGTTTATAGCCATCTCAACATACTTGTAAATTCCTGATGTGCCCTCAAATATGTTATCTGTTGGTCTTCTTCTAGTGATCATCTCAAGAACAAGAATCCCGTAGCTATAGATGTCTCCGTGAGTTGACACTATACTGCCAGCACCATATTCTGTTATATTGAACAATGATGTTATGAAAACAAACACTCTAGGGATGTTATTGAGGCTCATATAAAATGACAGTTAAAGTGAATATATACAAAGACCTTGACAGTATAAAGTTTCATATATTCACACTGACATGATTGCATTACATAATTATTTTTGAGTCATTTGCGTTGATGTATTTTTCTATGTTAATGCTTTTAGTTTATAAGAAACTTCTATTATACGTTTTGTTTAAAAAAAATAACATGGCTAACCTGGAGGAGCATAACCAATTGTCCCTCGGAATCCCATTGAGCTCATTGATGGTTGTAAAGATGAGCATCCCTCAGCAAGAATCTTGGCAAGCCCAAAATCCCCAACATGTGCTACCATATCAATATCCAAAAGCACGTTACTTGGCTTCAGATCACAATGTACAATAGGTGTTCGGCCATTGAAATGAAGGTATTCCAATGCATAAGCCACATCAAAGAGTATGTTCACCCTTTGGAGAAGGCTCAAGTGCATCTCCCCCAATTCAACATCTGCGCTAGGGTGAAGCCAGCCATCTAAGTTACCTTTGGGCATGAACTCAAATACAATTGCTTTGAAGTCCTCCCCATTCAAATCAATGCTTGAGCAAGCTGTGATTATCTTAACAAGATTCCGGTGTCGTATGTTTCGCATGACGTCGCATTCTGCAATGAAACTTTTTACTGCTCCAGGGGCTTGAAGTTTTAGTACTTTTACAGCAATAAAACTTGCACCTTCCTCGCTATGTCCATCTAGATTTCCTTTATATACAGTGCCAAAGGTCCCAGCACCTAGCAGGTTCGCTGTTGAGAAACCGTCTGTAGCTTTTGCTAATTGCGAGTAAGTGATTAGTGGGTGGCTTTGCATGGGTGCTGCTGAAGGGTTTCTTCTGGTTGATCGCTTCTTGTTACAAGTAAGGTAGATATAGATAAATGAAAGGGCACTTATCGTTTCAATGACAGAAACAACAATTGGTGTCACTGGGATTTTCTTTGCCTTATTCTTTGACAATTCAGAAGAACATGGAGGTAAATGAAGGTCAAAGATACCACCACAAAGCTTAGGGTTCCCATGGATTGAAAATGCACTAGCATTTGAGAAAACACCAAATGTTGGCACTTCACCAGTAAAGTTATTGAAGGAGATGTTCAGGTAGATGAGTGTGGTGATGTTCCCCAGGAACTTGGGTATCTGCCCTGAAAAACTATTGTTTGATAGGTCAAGAATTTCCAAATTTTTGAGCCCAATTAAAGAATTTGGAAGAGTGCCCCTCAAGAAATTATTTTGTAGATGGAGATTCTGGAGCAGCTGGCATTCACCAAGGGTGCTCGGGATTTCACCCGACAACTTGTTTGATTCAGAATGGAAGATGGAAACACTTTTCATGTTGCCAATTTCAGGCGGAATTGGCCCTTCCAAATGGTTATGCGACAGATCTAGTTCATGCGTGAGTGACGGAATTTGCAACAGATTGGCTGGAATAGTACCTGTTAATTTATTCCTAGAGAGATCGAATTCCAGCAATGACTTCAGATTTCCCAGTGTGGTCGGTACAGTACCATTGAAGGAATTATATCCAATATACAGATAATTTAGCTGAGTAAGATTTCCGATCAATCGAAGTTGACCCCAAAAATTGTTATAGAAGAGCGACAAATATTGTAGGTTGGGTATCATACTTAGCGACGAGGGAAGAGGTCCGCTTAGGTTGTTTTGTTCTAGTGCGAGAGTTTGTAAACCTATAAGGTTACCAATGTTCTGTGGTAGAACCCCAGAAATTCGATTACCGCTGAGGGCCAACGTTTGTAGTGTAGTGGATAGATTAGAAACCGATGAAGGAAGCTCTCCAACAACATTATTTGAATCCAGTTCCAAATTTATTAACTGAGAACAATTTGTCAATGCGGTCATGAAGTTCCAATCCTTGGGTTTATTCACTTGTATGGAATTGAAAAACAGATTTAGCCACTGGAGAGCTTGTAACCGTCCTAGGTCAGAAGGAATAGTGCCACTAAGATAGTTGTTTCCAGCATCGAAGGAGATAAGGTTGGAAGCATTGACTATTGAGCTGGGGATGCGTCCATGAAATTGGTTGTGGCCTATGTCCAGTATCCGAATACTAGGGATGTTATGGAAGACATTTGGAGGTAGCGTCCCAGTGAGATTGGCCCCATACACAGATAGCACTGTTAGAGAGGACAAATTCCACAGTGCCTCAGGGATCGGCCCAAACAGATTATTAAAGTTGAGCTCTAGAATGGAAAGATTTGGTAACCGGCCGAGAGACGGAGGGATTGCTCCAGACAAGGCATTGCTCGTGAGGCTCAGCCCTTGCATGGACGACAGGTTTGCCAGAGATGGAGGTATCTCCCCGGACAGATCATTGTTATGAAGATCCAAGAGGGCAAGGTTTTGCAGGGATCCTAGTACCTCAGCCGGGATCTCGCCGTCGAGGTGGTTGGCAGCCAGGCTGACCACCGTGAGCTGAGCACACGTTCCCAGAGCTGCCGGGATGCCTCCCTCCAGAGAGTTGACGCTGAGGTTGAGCAACCGCAGCCTGCGCAGGCGACCGAGCTCCGGCGGGAGCCCGCCGGCGAGGTCGTTGTTGCTGAGGTCGATCGTCCTCAGCAACGACAGGTTGCCCAGGAACGGCGAGACACGGCCTCCCAGACCCAGGGAGCTGATGGACAGCGCGACGATCCGCCCGGGGTGCCGGCGGCTGCACGTTACCCCGCGCCAGGTGCACATCCGCGTGGACGTGTTCCATGAGGAGAGCGACCCCGACGGGTCCGACAGCGCGGACCTGACAGACAGGAGCGCGAGCTCGTCGGTGGAGGCGCCGCCGCCGCTGTTCCCATACCCGCGTCCCCCCGTTCCCTGCTGCGGCGGTGTCCCCAACACCGCCGCCGCGGAGGAACGCAGGAGCAGAACCAACAAGCTGGCGATTATGTACATCGTCATAGACCACTGCTGTTGAGTTGGAGTGCTACTGCTCTGTGTGCTATCTATATGTAGAGAAATGTAAATGCTGGTGCTGTTCTGCGGGCCTCAAGTCGTCGTCGTTGCATGAAAACGCCACCGTCGACGTTCCACATTTTGGTCCATGCATCTCCTTTTGTTTTCCCTCCATGCGTGGAAGTTGGGCCGCCAGGGATCATCAATGGTGACTGCAGTGTCTTTGTCGCCCTTGACCTTGACTAACTTCTCCTCAAGTTCGCTAAAGTCAGTCGTCCCCTAGAGTCCTAGTTGTTAAGTTTCTATGACCGTCAAATAAGTTTTAAAAGACTGACCGAATTCAGTCAAGACGCGCAAAGCACCTGTAGCCAAGATACTACGAATAGGATTTTTGGTCTACCAGCTATTCCTAGCTGGTGTATGGCAAAGGTTTCAATAATCCAGTCGACTCAACTGTGTGGTTCACTACTAAGTACTAACACTAACCGGAAACAGGGTCTTCGCCGAGGGCTCAAGGCTTTGCTGAGTGCCAAATCTCGGGCACTCAGCAAAGTCTATCTTTGCCGAGGGCTAGCCGCGGGGACACTCGGCGAAGGCAAGCCCTCGAGTGCCTGGCACTCGGCAAAGGCCAGGCCCTCGGCAAATTCTAACTTTGCCGAGTGCCGGGCACTCGGCAAAATTTGGCCGTCGGCAAAAATGACCGTGCGGTCACGGCGGCCACTACCGTCAGTCTTGGCCGAGTGCCCGCCGTTTGGCACTCGGCAAAGATTTTTTATTTTTTAAAAATTCTTTGCCGAGTGGACCGGACTGCACTCGGCAAAGAGCCCTTTTGCCGAGTGTCTTGCTAGGCACTCGGCAATTTTTTTTTTGTTTTTTGGACCCAGTTTTCTTGTGGGGATATAATACATTATTTGAAACTCAATTTTCAAATTTAGCGGTTTTTGAATTTTTTTGATATATTTGATTAATTTGTTTCATTTATTTGATTTTTTCGGATAAATCAAATTTGAACGGTAGGTGCATAGAATAATAGAATATAGTGATTCAAAAATTGATATTCATGCTATTTAGTGTATGTTGAGTCTATATCCAGGAACTCACAAGAACTTTCGAGTTTCTTGTTCACGGACATGACGAGGAACTTGTGGGAAAAGTGTTTTTAAATTATATAAAATGCAGATGAAGTCCGAAAATCACGAAACTTGTTGAGGTGTCATGTTATCGCATGGGTAGGCGGTGATAAAAAATTGAGTACGTTTCGAGCAAGTTGTGATGTCCGATGCATAAAACCCAGACATCTCCACATGTGATCACTTGTATTCCTAGATTACTAGATGCAATCTCTAAGTTCCAAAACTGTATTCCTAGATTACTCACACATGCAATCTCTTCTCCTTTGTGCAGCCTCCGTCCACGGGTTCGAATAATCCCGCTAATGCGTCACTGGGTGATCACGCCTTTGCTTCACCATCGTCTCACAGGCTAGCTTGATGAGGACTTGTGCTTGGTGATGTGCTTGGACTTGAGCGTGATTTGTGGTTTGTGGTTGTGACTTGTGCTTGGATTTGATGGACTTGTCGTAATAAACTTGTGAATGATGGTGAATATGTGACGTGGTTGTAATATATTGTGATTTGTGGTTGACAATTATGTGGTATATTGTGAGAAAATGGTTTCTTTGTGATATATATCTGATGTTTGTGATATATATGTGATGGTTGATATATATATATGAAATGCTTGTGTCGATGGAATGCAAAAAACAAAAAAAAAATTGAATTTCAGCCTCTTTGCCAAGTGCAATGGTTAAGGCACTCGGCAAAGCTGGGCAATTTGCCGAGGGCCCTGACCATAGCACTCGGCAAAGAAATTTTGAAAAAATTCAGCAAAATTTCTTGCCGAGTGCCGTGGCCTGTGGCACTCAACAAAGATTTTTGAAAAAAAAAATAAAATTTCGTTGTCGAGTGCCCATGGCGTAGCACTCGGCAAAGATTTATAAAAAAAAAATCATTTCTTTGCCGAGTGCCGCCGGGGATGGCACTCGGCAAAGACTCCGTCCACGGTGCCGGCACCGTGACGGCTGCTTTTCTTTGCCAAGTGCCGCCCGGACACTCGGCAAAGCCCGATAAAGGGCCCTCGGCAAAGACCCCCTTTGCCGTCGGAAAATTCCCCGAGTGCTCTTTGCCGAGGGCCACCCTCGGCAAAGCCTTTGCCGAGGGCCTGAGGGCGCATCCAGTAGTGTAAATAGATGACTAATGGCACTGTAGGCAGATGGTAGGTCATATATTTCTTTTTTTTTTACTAAAACTGTGAAGCAAAGCTCCCCAGCACTTGCATTAAAACCAACCAACAAGATTACAACAGGTTAGCCAAAAGGTCGTAACTGAGGGAGGTTAACACAAAAGTTAAATGAGAGCTACTTACAAAACTACAAACTAGCAAAGAAGAAAAACCTCAAGTTACAATTGATTTAACCAATTCATGATAGACGGATGAAGGGCTATATTGGTCCTATACAAATGGATCTTCACTTCATTTATAAACAAATTGTTTCCAAGCAGCAACTGAAGGTAATTTCGTTCATTCCAGATGCACCATGCTGAAAATTTCTATGAAGAAAGGGAGCTTCAAAGTCCTCCTTTCTTGTTCCAACATCTGAAAAACAGTGCCTTGAGGCGACCAAAAAAAGGCAAGGCTACACCATCTGGTTTTATTGTTTCAACTTGAAACAGTGATCAGCAAGCCGAGATGAAAATATGTGTTGTAAAGTGCAATAGAACATTGGAAAAGATTGAGACATAAGAGCAAACTGATCAACAAATTTATTTTTTTTAAGAAAACTGGAGGGGCCAGGGTCCCTACGGAAATTTATCAAACGAGGCAAAAAGTGAAGTACAACCAAAGAACAAAGCAGTACAAAGCTAACAAACTAAAACTAGACAGCTTAAGAGGACAAAGAAAGAAACAAAGAAAATGAAGGCATTGCTCAATTACAGACTTTGGGATCCATTGATCGAATGTGACTGATAAACTAGATTTAACCCTTAGGGAGACTATGTTATGACGGGCATCACATACGCAAGGAGGGGCGCCACCAGTGGCTAGGAGGGGCGCCGCCGGGGCTAAGTGGGCTAGGAGAGCCCAATTATCTTCGTCATTTATTTATATTAGAAATATTATTAGTCCAGGGAGTATTTTATAAATTATTAGATGAGAGGAGACTATATATTGTAAGAGCATCTCCAAGGGTTATGCAATTGTAGTTTTGCATTTGAGGTAATTTGAGACTTTGCAAATAAAAATGGCCAGTCTAAAAAGGTGTGTTTTCCAACCGTTTTGCATTTTGCCAAGTCTCACATTTTTCCCGAAAACTTTTCTCTTTTCGCGCGCCATTCCCGTCTCCGCCAAATTTTTTCACGCGCGCTCATTTCGTCGCCGCCAGGTCTTCGTGGCAGATCGCCATTCGTGGAGGTCCAGGTTGGTCGCCGCCAGGTCTCTTTGCGTCCGCTCGCCTTTGGTGGACGCCGGGGTTGTCGTTCGTTGCGTGGTCCAGGTACGAGGGTCCGTTCGTGGAGGCTCAGGTCCGTCGTCGTTCGTGGAGGTCCACGTCCGTCATCGCGCCGCCGCCAGTTCGTTGCGGCCTCGTCGGTTCCGCCGCCAGTCCGCCGCCAGGAGGAGACGTGCGCGCGGTACATGGCTTCGCGGGAAAGTTTCGCGGCGCGAGGTGGAGGGAGACGACGAGAAAGTCGCGCGAGGGAGGGGAGAGAAACGCGCGAGTGCTATTTGCATAACCGGAGTGGCTTGGCATATATGCCAAGTCTCCCCCTCCAAATGCCAAGTTATGAAAAATGTAAAAGCTAAATGCATAACCATTGGAGAGGATTTTTTAGTAGTTTTATGCAAATTAATAAATGCCAAGTCCAATTGCATAACCCTTGGAGATGCTCTAAGACATTGATTTGGATCAATTAAGCAGAGACATATTATTGTTTCCGGCTTCCTTTAGGGAGCCGGGAGATCGGGAAGTCCCCCAACCCTAGCCGCCACCTCCTCTGCTCGCTGTGCCCTAGCCGCGCGCGCCCCCAGCCCTAGCAGCGCGCCCCCTCTGTTCAGCACGGCGCCCAAGCGCCGCCAGCGCCCCCGTCCTCCCGTCTCTCATCCGTACAAGTTGCGAGAGATCAAGGGTAGGGTTAGGAATCCTATCAGACTAGTCTTGCTTTTCTGAAGAAAAAAAAATCTCTGCCTGTATTCCCAACAATTAAGAACAGCTGTGTGTAAATATACAAAAAAAAAATCCCTTGTACAAGAGGAAATACAAGAGACAAATGATATATATACTGCAACAAAAAGTTGAATTTCTCTGAACATGATTGCAAGAGGCATAAGTTTATTTGGTCATAGTTGCATTTGCGTACCACATGGTTACTCATCTTCTGGTCGGATGAAGTAAGCTCCCCTGCTCCCTGAGAATGCTAGCTGATGCCCCAATGCAGTGGCCACCTCCAGGTGTTGCAGATGGTGCCGGCTGCCGGGTGTGTGTGCACTTTGGCTGTGTTAGAAGAAGCGATAAAGATAAGCCCCGACTGTTAGCACAGATAGAGTCTAAGTCAAGAACATTATCATCTGCAGCTGTCAACCCTTGATGCCTATAAAGAAATTCAGTGTGCATTAGCATTAACCTTACTCATGAACCTGATGCATACATATTTTACACGGCTCAGCTTTGTTTAGGGGTTCATCTCCAAGAATATTACATGTGTAGTAGCTTGCAATCTTACGCAGAGAAGGCTACCCATTAAACTGAAACGCGGTTTATTAGGTGAAAAGTAGACATCAAGAGTCTGGGGCCGAAGTCAGAGCATTCCAATCCATTGCCCACTCGCCACGTTGTTCCAATCCCAGCTGCTTCAAGACCTCAGTCGATGAACAAGCCAGATGCTGATCTGCTGCCACGTCTCCCCAGGCATCTGGATCCCAACTGCTAAATAATGCTGATGGATAAACAATTAGGGAAAGGCAGAACCATCTAGATTAGTTCATGGAAACCAGTGAGGAGGGAATGAATAGCCACTGACTGCACAAACTAGTAGAACCCAAGCTGATGAATGGTGTACTTGTCGGTCTTGCTCCGTCGTCGTTGATGGGAAGTGACAGGGGCAGATCCATCGACGATGCTTGCTGAATAGTGTTCCAAGCGGCAGGAGTTGTTTGCTGCATCTGGAGGGCTCCTGCTGCGCGCTGCCAGAGCGATGGCTAGTGAGGAAACTCGCCGGAGAGCATGAGGGGAACAGGGAGCGCCGCCGCCGCCAGCAGGGCGGCGGAGCCAGATAGCAATGGCAAGTGGGCTGCTGGGCCGCGTAACAGGCCTTCTAGGCCAAAGGCGTTTGCTCCACTCAATATGAACCGAGCCGCCCAATGGGCATGTTGCTACCGTAATGGCCTACTCAGGCCCGGTAATGCGATCTGGGCTCCGGAATCCCAGCATTTCCCACAAGAGTTTTTTTTTTTTTTTGATAATTTGAAAGCCAGCGGGAACCAATCAACAAGACAACAAGACCGAATACCATGGCGTGAACAAAGCATCATACACCAGGACTTCAGAATAACGATGATGCCTCATACATACAAATTTCATTTGAGGACTATTGTACCAACTTTGATAATAATAAATAGCTACCGCATACATACAATGTCTGATTTCTTTTCCTTTCAAAATAACGGGACAACTTTTTGGGATTGATGGCACCACGAACAAGTGAAACCAGGAACTGTGAATGACACCCCATATATACAAATTTCATTGATCAACACATAGAAACATTGCTCACATGATACTATTCAATCTCTTTGTTCTCACTTGGAGCAGCAGTGTTTGCATTGGGACTTGGGAGTTCCACATTTTGCACTGGATATGCTTGTTGCTGAATCATGATCCCTACTGATGAAAAAAAGTATATACTATTAGACAATTCCGTAGTAATTTAGAGCACAGAAGCCCATATAATATTTTGAGCAAATGCTTTTAGTCACAAATTTAAATGATTTATCAATGGATTTAATGTGCCCAGTCTATCAATTTGGGGAACAAGCAAAATCTCTTGCAAATTCACTTTATCTGCGATAATGGATTAATGATTTATACTTACATTCCTTTCAGAACAAAACACACAAACTTTTCATTTTCTTTTTTAAAAATGCCTTAATGTCTATTTCAATGGGTCTAAATCAACATATTATGAGAAATTCTTTGCTAAGGACAATTTCGATCTTATGAGAAAGAAGCGATAGGAGAAATCTAAGCTCACGAGGGATTAGTATATTCATTTCAAGCTCTGAAAATTCATATTTCTATTTTATTATTGTTAAAACATTTTGTGCCTTCTTCGGCATTATCAAAAGCCAAGGAAACGTGAAACATAATATGGAAAATGCGATATGGATGTAAATTTGTACACTGGTTCATAGAATTTTTGTGCTTGTTCTAAGAGGAAAAAAAATTACCACTCCTTCCATCCTAGAATATAGATATTTATAGCATTCAAATTTTGTCCCAAAACATAGCTATTTCTGATTCTAATGTTGGCTCCAAGGGGTAAAATATCCCTTGTTCTATCTTTTCCTCATTGGCATGCAAATAAAAATATGGCAAGCAAGGCAAACAAATATGCAGGTTTTCCTTTTTCTGGACGGCATGCAAACAAATATGGCTGCAGGCAATGCTGCCCATGCCACCAGATACGCGGCTGTCTCAAGCATGTAATGAAGGGCAAATTAGACTTCTAAGCACTCTCCTTAAACTATCTAAAAAAAAACTCATAGGATGGAGGGAGTACACTAACCTTGCTCACAGTTTCCTCGTGTTGCTTGTTTATTTGGGGCGCTGGTGGCTAAGGTAGCACCTTCTCTAGACTTGATAATGTAGGAGTACGCACGCCGAAGCCTCAAAGCAGCACCGTATGAGCTCTCTCCAGGATAATGCCTGTCAGTCCCAGCATTTTCTATGTCCTCAACATTCCTTTCAATCACTAGCGAAAAGAATAGCGATGGTTTAGGGGAGATGAAAATTCCTCTTGCAAATTCACTTTAGCCTCTTTGGAAAAGAGAAAAAGGAGAAACACTTACACTCCACACTATGGTTCCCAGTCATTGGCTCTTGATTTGTGGCACAGGCGGCAGGTGCAGCCTTATTAGTTGTAGATGGACAGCCGTATGATGATCCTTCCCATGGATTTTCTATGTCATTGTTGACATTCGTTGGAGGCCTCTCTAGAATGCCAGCATGGGTGAGCAACGCCCACCAGTGTGTTATAAACTCTCCTCCTTTTGTCAGTGTGTTGATATGCTCCTTCACATTTTCTGAAGGTGCGACATAGAGCAACATCTCCGCCCAGAAATCTGCAAGCACTTTCCAACACTTGTCAGCCTCCATCTCCTCGAGCTGCCTCGCCAACTTCATCCCCCTCTGGAAGATGGATGATTCTGTTGATTCAGGCAAACTTCTCAAGGCTTCATACTTGTCTTCCACTTTCTGCAGGAATTTTGCAGCTTCCACTGAGACTGCATCAAACACAAGGCTAGAATCATAGTGGTTCCCAGGAAGCAGCTTTGGTGCTGAGACCACCAGGTACGCACAGTACTTGGACAGTATGGTGGCGATGTCAAGATGTAACTTGAGTGCTCCCCCAACTCTAGGGGAAAGACATTTCAATGTTCGCACCTCGCAGTAACACGTTGCAATGTGCCAAGTCAAAATTATGTGTGTCTGGTTCTCCTTGTCCAGGTAAGAGTTGATGCCTGAGTCTGAGAGCATATTGTGCCTGCAAGCCCATAAGAGATCATGCGCTTCATTGTACACTAATGATGATTCTCCATTTGCTAGGATACCCTGTGTACGCTGGAGGGAGTGGACAAGTGCCTTTTTTACTTCTACAGGTAACTTGATAGCTGCAGGTTTCACATGTCCCCTGCGGATACGTCGTGCATGAATATAGTCTATGTTTGTCTCACAAAGGTGCCCAAAGTTTGGAGACGATAAAAGAATACAATGCATAAACCTGCAAATCCTTCCCTTACGTGGACTCTGCTTGTAGTTGTAACTAATCACTGATTCAAGCAAGGAGTATTGCCCAAGTTTATTCTGGTAGTAGTATTCGCTTGACCTTGACCTGGAGATACCAATAATCATGGCAAGAATAATCTCCCTGAATCTCATGCAGCAGATCTGTTGAAGAAGTTTCATGCAGATTTGTTGAAGATCTGTTGAAGAATGTTTATACCAATAATCATGGCAAACAAAGAATACTCTGCCCCAAATGGTGCTCCAAAAAAGTAATACTTGGATAAACTCAAGCAAAGCAATGCATGCTAGTATCAGTATTGTGACAATAACATCAAACGTTGTCGTGTCCTTAAATTCAGACCCATTCTGATTAGAAAGAACACTGGCTGTCAGCTGGTAGATTTTCACAGAAATTAAGCTGGCTGATGCTAAGGACCAAACTGTTGAAACCTTTTTAGATCCATAGTAAAGAACAGCATACTTGGTGAAGAAGAAATCATACATAAAAGTTAGCTCAACCTCAATCACCCTGAAGATCCTGTTGTAATTGAGGGTTCCATCCTCATTCTTTGACAAAAGCCCCTTGAAGACAAAATCATGTGTCTTTCGCTGTGAAGATTCAGCACACACAAACCCAAAGAAGCGCCTTCTCAGCAGATGGAAAAGAGAGAAAGAAAGGCAGACATCCTTCAGCTCGGAGCTTAGTTCATTGCACAGCCATATCGTCTCTATGTCAATGATTTGAGCACCATCCACTGTCAATTCCATTGCATATGACATCCTTGCTTCCAGTTTTGACTCATCAAGGGGCCAATCAACTAAGTAATGATAACCTTTCATGCTGGTTGGATCATAAGATGGGCCACTTCTGGAGTGTTCCTCATACATGTAGTCGGCAACCATTTTGTTCAAGTTCCATGATCCGGTTGCTAGCTGGTTTGCCCATAATCTTTGAATAAATTTTAAAGAAGCTAATACACTCACCCAGAAAATTAGGGTGTCATTAGGGCTGTTAAGTTGGGCGACATATATTAGCACAAGAAGAAACAGAAAAAGCAAATTTGTTTGTTGGTTGTTGTCATTGAGACAATAAGCTGTAATAGAGTGGGCAGAACCAAAGAGGAGATACAGGGATGAGGCCCAAATGGGGTACATGCTACTCTTCACTGTAGATGAGTACATTGAACCAAGAGTGTATGATATCATAGACGAGGACAAAGCGTATGATACCATGACACCATTCTGTAGGAATGAGTTTCTGCTCCGGCGGCGCAAGGGCCCCAAGGTGGCCATGAACAACAGGCTGATTGCAGACAATACGACAAGTACCTCAATGCGGATCACTATTCCCCTATCTGTCTGCCACGGGTACTTTGCCTTCAAAGCCATGCAATAAGCGGCCAGCTGCAATGGGTGGATGTGCCGTAAGGTACTACACAACTACACAAGCTTCTATAAACAAAAATGATGGGGCAGTGGGGCACCCATCACTGATGTGTGATGTGCCATAGTGGTTGAGCACAACAATGTAATTGCTATTAAGGTCAGCAGTTAAGAAAGGTAATTAGTCTGGTGATATTATATGAAAAAGAAATGATGGGGTACACATTTGCATATACAAGTAGTGGTAGGCTGGCAGCAAAAGGAGACCCCCTTTTATTCAGAAGGTCAGAAACAAAGATATTACTTAGGATAATTGTCTAGAAACTACAAAAAAAATCGATCATAATAGCAGATAACAATGTTATGGTCCAGTAGCCATGCAAACATTAAATGTACACATATACTTTGTGTGCATTATTGGTTTTGTGTTTTTAGAGCTCATCAGACAGATTGCCAATGCTACCCCAAAGTTTGATATATAACCAAATGAAAACTGCAGAACAAAACAGAACGCATGTTGAACTTCATGAGTAAACAGGGCTGGAAAAGAACTACTGAATATGACTAAAGGCTCCACAGGTCTTGGGCAATATTTTAAATCACTTAGCTTCATTATTAACTCCTATCACAATTCACAAAGAGTAAAATGCATGAATAGGCTATTAACTTGTGCGGCTGTGTTGATTTGGGCCACCAACTTTGAAAATGCATTTTTATGTTCAAAATCTTGACTTGTGTAGCATTAAGAGGCCATACCCCTTCGTTTCATGCTTTTCGCCTACGTGGACACAGGCCACCGTGGCCGTTGAACTGGCCAACCACGCTCGGCAGCGCACGTGGCCGCGTTGGGCCGCGCCCTTCTAGCAAAATGGCCCCTCGAATCAATACGGCCCTCATTCCCCAATCCATGCGCCCTCTCTCTCGTTCTCTGTCCTCTGCGACGTAACGGCGGCGGAGGCGACAACGTTGCCTAATCACTGGATCTTTTGTCCCTCCGCCGCCGCAACGTTGTCGCCTCCACTGCCGTCGCATCGCAGGGGACAAAGAATAAGAGAGGGCGGACTGGAGAATGAGAGGGCCACTGATTCAATGGGCCATTTTGCTAAAAGGCGCGGCCCAGTGTAGTCACATGTGTTGCACGAGCGCGGCTGGCCAGTTCAGCAGCCACGGTGGCCTATCCACATAGGCGAGCACATGAAACAAAGGGGTATGACCTCTTAATGCTACACATGTCAAGATTTTGGACCTAAAAATGCACTTTCAAAGTTGGTGGCCCAAATCGACACAGCCGCACAAGTTAATGGCCTATTCATGCATTTTACTCATTCACAAATAAGCATGTTCCAAACAGTAATAATTGATGGTCTTGGAGATAGAGCTGTGACCATTATTTCCTTCTGTAACACATTTACAGAAATGAATAGTGTTATTTCGTTCAAAAGAAATCAACTCAGAAAACGGTAGTTTCAAGAAATAGGCATAAGCAAGCACAACAAGAAATTTAAATTCTGAGACTCTAGCAAGAGAAAACATGGCAAGAAAGCATCTTCCCTCATCATGATCAATTATTGCAGGAGAACGTAATCAATTTTTTTAAATTTTTTTCTTAGAGGGCAAAGAAGATATGTAACTTTGTTTGTCAGTCACAGCAGCATACCGTGTGGTTATCCATCTCCTGGATGGATCGACGAACTGATCTCCTTTCCTCCCTCCCCCTAAGCCTAAGTGTGCTCCAGATGAGGCAGATGGCAGGTGCACTCCGCCTTTGAACAGGACACACTTTATACAAGCACCTGCTGCAGCAAGTCAAGTCAGCTGCTCCAAAGGTGTGCCAAGACGATAGGGATGTTCCTTTGTACAATTGCACCGTTCATCTAGAAAGCAAGACTTTTGGTTGTTTAGTGAAGTGGAATCCCAATCCCATGGGGGTGGCAAGAAGAAGATAGGGACGTGGCTACATGTCTGGTAATTCAGAATAAGCTTCCTGGAACACTGAATCTGAATCCGTCGGGAGATGCAGGACGTGGGCTGCTTAGCTCCACACACACGGCCAAAGAGATAGATACGAAATGACCAAGACCGATGCAAATCCCACTAATGACGCGGCTGGCGAGGAAGGCTGCGATTTCTTACGCCATAGAACGGGAGTAGTAAGGGCTCTGGAGTCTGGACCACCAGCGGGAGGGCATGGCGGTGTTGTGCTTGGACGATGAGGAGGGCGGCGGCGGCGGGAAGGAGAGTGACCGGCGGCTACCCTCCGGCGCTGTGAGGCTTTGCCGGGGCTAAGCATTCCGGGCTGGTGGGCCGAGTCGTCCAAAATGCCGATCGAGTTCAAAAAAAATTAACTCCTCAAAAAGCAGAATTGCATCTTTTTTTTTTTTGACAGATGGAGTAATACCACTAGCTCCTAGCAAGAAAAAAAAAAGAAGCATATTGTTCCACACAAGATTTTTTACCGAAAGAGATATGCACTACACAACATTATATTACAAAGGTTCTTGAAAGCCCGATCTCAGAATTAGAGCAGCTAAAAACTCCTGGACAGTCAAATGAGTTGGCTATCAACTCGGGAGAAAGTACGATGATTCGTGTGTAGCCATCTCATTGATGATGTGAAGTCTTTAGCAAATTTAAATTTTATTGAGTTTGAGTGTGTTTTTGTTCCTAGAGAATGTAATAGGGCTGCCCATGAGCTAGCCGGTTTGGGGTTGATTTGTAACGTGGGTGAGGAAGTCATCATGGACTTTGTGCCCGATTGTGTATCAGTCTTGGTGGCTAACGATTTGTTAGCAGATGAGTAATGAAATCCCCAAGTTTCAAAAAAAAAAAAAATGAGACAATGTCCATGTTCTCGTAACCTAAAAGAGAGAGGGAGAGTAACAGTCAAATGAGACGATGTCCATGTTCTCATAACCAAAAAGAGAGAGGGAGATACTCTGCACTACATTCTATTTCATTCAATAGATGTTAATCACGGCACTAATGCAGAAAAAACAAGCCTGGCTAAGAACATGATGACAGATGATGGTCAATTTGTCACTCAAGAACTCACATTTAAGATATTTTGTTTGCTATATACAGCCGCTAGCTTTGGCAGCTTAACTTGTCACGTGGACAGTCACTCAAGATCTTGTTCTGCTTCTTGATGATGAATAAAGGTTACTCAAGGAAGGAATTTCCATTACATAACATAAATAAATAATGAGGGTCTCTCGGACAAACGAGTTAGCAGATTTGGACAATGTGTTAGCATGACAGATCTGGCTCCATCTTGGCAGTTGCTGCGGTATCTTCTTCATCAAAGGTATTTTGCTCCCTCTCTAGAATGCCGCGTGTAGAAGCAAGGCCCAAAGATGAGTCGAAACTCCCTCCATTTGCCAGATGTTCGATGTGAGCTTTTGCATTGGTTGATGGAGCTATGTACAGCATCATCTCAGTCCAGAAATCTACTAGTATCTTCCAGTGCATGCCATCTCCTATCCCCTCAAGTTGCCGTCCAAGAAGGAACCCATTGGTCAGAATCCGCTCATCCGACGGTTGCACATTACAAGTTCTCATCGTTCGTACAGTTCAGGCAAAGCCATATCTTTTGGAAACATATTTTGGGCATCGCATCTCGCCACCTCAAATATGATCCGGTGTCCAATTCGTCATCGGGAAGCAACTCGGGACAAATGCCATCAGATATGCACAATATTTTGATAGTGTAACAGCAATGTTACGGTTGGGAACTGAGGCAACACAATGTTCTTCCCTTCCAAAGGACTCGCAACATCACAAGATTCGGTCGATATGCCAAATCAACAGGGTGCTACCGTGACACTCCTGCTGGCATGCCCATAGAAGCCCATGCTGAGCATTGCGTCGCAATGAGAATGTGCCATTCGAAAAGTTGCCATTGCTACCTTTGAGAGTCTGAGCAATTGCTAACTTCATATCCCTGGTCAACTGAATATGTTTTGGCCTGGGAAGATCAGTTGACCTTGAGGTTGTACGGTTTCCAAGACACTCACCAAAGAAACGCCCAGGTATGGATCCTATAGTGTCATAAATGCCTGGTCGACTATGCAGATCCTGTAGTAATGCATGCTGTCCAATCTTATTTTGCCAGTATCCCAATAACCGGGGAAGCTTACTGTAAAACCTATCGAATCCGAATGGGATGTCTTTCCCCGAGATAGACTGACGAACAAGTTGTACCTTAGCCCAATCAGATGACAAATAAAGATAAAGCTGTAGCATCTCTAGTGACAAAAGCAGTAGCATGATTAGTACCACAGCAATGACCATCCGGGTTGAGTTGTAGCTTGTGCTTTTTTTGTGGATGAAATCTTTAACAGCAGCTAGTATTGTGAGAGGGTATATAACAGCTTTAGCAGTACCCAGTAGGATGGTACACTTACCAAGTTCGGTGTTGCCAGAAGCAGCACTGGTGAAGAAGTGGTCATGCGCAAAGGCCAGCTTTGCCTCAATCACCGTATATGCAGCATCACAGTCTAGAAGCAATCCTTTGAGGACAAGGTCACGTGTTTTCTGAAGCTTTGATTCTGGACAAGAGAGCCCAAAGAACGGACGCCTCATCAGCCGAAACAAGGCGAATGACAGGCATATCTGCTTCAGCTGTTTACCATCACTTGTGCCTAATGGGCCTTCATCACAAGACCAGATCCTGTCAACTGTAATCTCTACACGCTGAACAGCTGTAGAGGAATCATCAATCTTGTCACAGACAAGGTATCCGTAGCCTGCCAGGGTAACAGGATCATAGTTGGTGGATTCCATGTGTTCACTCTTCATGTGAACCTGAACATCTCTGCTTTCTTTGTCCAGGGAACTGCTAGCAGTCATACTTGCATAAATCCTCCCCCCATTCATTGAGATCATCAAAGCAAGTAAGAAATAAACCACAATAGCATAGACGAGCGTTGTAATAGACCTGAAATCTGTAAGCTTTGATACATCACCGATCTTCCACATGGCGACGAGGCTGAGCACGCACAAGAGCTGCTGAACAGAGCGTCTCGTGTTCTGCTTGTTGTCATCGACGCTGTAGGCTGTCATGGAGTTTGTCCCAGCCAGGGCCATAACAAAGAGAAAAGCACATGCTCGAAGCATCTCGCTTCCAGCGACGGAAGGCGAGGACCGAGCGAGGCCCAGAGTGTAGATCAGCAAAGGGGGGTTGATGGTGTATGCCAGCCAGAGCGTGTGCCTGATGAACGTGTTGCTGGAGCAGCGCCGCCACCAGCCAAAGACGACCTGAACCGCGTGCAGGAGAACTGATAGCACGAAGAACAGTTCGACCTGGGCGATGATGCCTCTTTCGGTGTGCAACCAAGAAGCAGAATCTTCAGCAGCCTTTGTCGCGCTCACTTTGGATTCACTTAGATTCAAGATGGTCGATGCAATCGTCATGTGCTTGCAGGGTTAATTAATCTTGAAGCAAGCATGTGGACAGGCAGGTTCTGCTTCAGTTCGGTTTGGTGATGTCTGCATCGAACATATCAATAGCAGCAGTTAATAAAGAATTGTGAGATTTCACTTATGATGAGGCCTACAGAAGAGAGTACAAGCACAAAAACATATAGAAATACTCTCTCCGTTATGATTTAAAAGGCCCATTCAGATAAGGTTTTCCACATTACAACTTGAACATTCATTTATTCTATCTATATTATATAATTTTTATGACTATAAATTCTAAAATTATGATCAATGGATAGTATAATTGGTTATAAATCAAACCATATTAACTGATTATTAGATTTTGTGTGTGTGCCTTATAGACAGCAGCGTGGAGAATATATATATGAAAGGAATCAGTAATGACTTACGTCAACCAACTTAGTACTAAAAGACAACCTTATATATATATTAACAAAAAAAATCAAGCAGGCAAAGTAATGACAGAGCGTTTATAGCGTAAAGTTAAGCATACCGTGAACAGATCTTGAAGAGATGATGATGGTGTGGTGTGGCATCAGTAGAACAAGATTGCTGATTTATAGCTGGCAGTCTGACAGGTGGCGCCTCCACCACTGAACCTCGGTTCAGATTGTACAGTCTGCAAGTGAGGCGGATCCAGTCCATCCAAAGCAGCAGCAGCTTGAGTATCGCCGTCCGAGTGGGCGGATCCATCGAGTCGAGTGGATTCCAGACCACCGTCACCAGGACTTGGGAGTGCGTAGGTCTCTGCGCACCGGAACAGCCAATATCCCCTCGGATTCGGAGCAAAGCTGCAATTTTCTTCTAGGGCCATGCATGTCGCAGCCAAAGAACCGCGCGTCAGGCAGAGCGTCAGACTGTGAGCTCATGAGGCACGACGACGGGGGGTTCTTCTAGGGCCATCGTGCTGAGTGCTCCCCGGAGAGGATGCCGAGGACTAGGAGTGCGACAGGAGCAGAACGTGGCGGCGAGGGTTGTGCGGCCGCCGGCCGGACGAGCCACCGGTGGCACCGCCGCGGCGCCCATCCGGGCTCCAGCAGCGGTCCGGTGAATCTGGTCCAGACCGGGCCGTCAAAAGGCCGGCCGACGTTATACAGGCCCAGTGAAAACTCTCGTGGTAGGCCGGCCTTTGTAGCCCGACAGACATGCGGCCCAGCCCAAGCCCAACACCGACCCAGCTGTGTTCACCGGCTCTCCCCTCGCCCAGCGCAATGGCGGCTCTCGCCGGCGTCGTCTGTCGCCGCCGCTAGATCTCGCCCCGCGCCGCCATGCCCATCCCTGCTCGTCCCGTCACCTCAGCCACCTGCAAATGCTCTCCAGTGTCGGGAGGCCGTGTCGCCGGCGGCCGGCGTGACCGCCCAACCCAGCACGGCTACACCCCACGCCCCGGCGCTGCTCTCTAGGGGCACCGGGTGCTGCACCCCGTACCTCCGCATCCCCTGCTCACCCCTGCCTTCTTCCTAGTCGGACCTGCGGCTCCTCTAGGCGCCTCCGTGCCCTGCGCCAAGTCAAACAGGTACGGCCTCCCATTTCCCTTCCTGTCCCTTGTTGCCGTCGCAGCCGAGCACACCAAACCAGGCCAGATCTTGGGCCCTTCTTCCCTCCTCGCCATTGGTAGCTGTCGATCCGGCCTCGGCCCGCCTCTGCCATTTCTTTTTCATGTTTCTAATATCAGGATATGTGTAGATTTTGCAAGCACTGGCATGGCAGATGCTGCCCGTTCCAGGTTTCAGTAATTTCTATATGCATAGCATAATATGGTTCATAATTCGATGATTGTTAACTAACCATGGTTGTCATGCAAATTATTGTACACACCAAATGGCTGCTTTGTTGTACTGCGATGCACCCTGCAATGTCTTCTATGCATGCTCTTTCCTTTTCTTTTACACACCAAATACCTCAGTCGTGTACTGGAACCTATCTACAGTTATACACCTTAGCAATGTGGTACGAAATAACAGCACATCCATGCAAATCAGCGCCCCACCACTTCAAACTTTTGTTCATTTCTGTATGCTCCATTGGTCTGTGCATGCCCCTTGTCTCACACCCTGTTTGTTGCTGATGCTATGTGCAAAACGTGTTAGAAATGCAAACTTTTGATGTGCCACACTTCATTTTCTTTCTTCTATGGTGCGCAGAGCCCAAGGAGGTCATTAAGGGGGAGCAGCGGCATTGGATTTGCGTCTTCCTGTGGTACTGTTCCCGGATCAAAGAGGTGATAACACGATGTGTAATCATTTGGGTCATGTCCGTTGATGATTAGAGTGAGTTGATCTGACTCTTAACTTGTGTGCAGTTTTTCTACTCTATGAACTCTGCTTTTGGTTCTTCAACAAGTAGAAATTTTCAACAGTAATCTTTGCGAAAATGCATTTGAACCTAAATGGAAATTCAATCAATTGACTAGGTTTTGTTGGTTTCAGGAACCTGAAAAATGCAAAGCGGTGCTCTACAGTAACCAAGCTCAGTCTTACCTTCTCCTGCAGCAGCCATTGGCCGCCATAAGTGTGGCCCAGTGAGTCGTCATGCCAAGAATTTGTGGAGAAGAGCTCAAGCATATGATATGCTTGGTTTTGCAGAGGAGAGCTTGCTGGATGCAATCCTTTTCATAAATGAATGTTTGCAGTCAAACTATCCTGAATTTTCCCTGAAGCAAAACAAAGTTCCTGATTATGCTGAGCGATTGGTAAAGAAGCAGATGTGTGCCCCATAGCTGCTGAGGGAAGCAGCTCTGAAACATGGATTGTTCATTGTGAAGGAGACGCTAGCGATTTGTTTGGTCTAGAGGCTGACGACTCTGTGAGAAGCAGCTAGTGAAAGTGATGCTGAGAACTGGCGAGAAGCAGATGATGAAACTGACTGCAAGAATTATGGCCACCAGGAAGGTTTCTGTGAGAAACGCTGAGGAACAGGTATGGTTTTTACATACTAATATGTTTGCAAAAAGAAATGTTAGTCTCTTGGAAAAGATAATATCAAGCACTAGCATTGTTTTTTCTTCTCTTTCCTTACTAAAGTTTCGCGAAGAGGCCATATTCCAAACGCTCTTGCCTTTCCAGTGGACTTATCTGGAATTCGAAGGTCACATTTCCTTTCTTCAGGCTGTACTTGGTTTTTGGTATACCATGTCAATTGTTATGTGATGTAACAAGTAGGGGTTTATAGCTTGGGTCATGTTCTTTAAGTTGAAATTAGCATGCTAGGCATATGTTCTGCTTGCCTGTCAAAACTTTTGAGGGTGTTATTGGGTCTTAAGGGCCTGCTTTCCTATCACATAGTTCATTGGTTAGTGATGGATAGGTCTATACCTGTCATCTGAAGGTTTTTAATTTAAATCTTCTGGATAAATTATACACATCATTCGGACTATGTTGATGTAGTAACTTGTTTCTCTGTATTTCAATTTCTCTTCTTAGTGCATGCAGGATGTCATCGTGGATTTCTACTACCAAGGATAAGACTCTCAATATCTATTGAGTATATGCAGGTACATACCTCGTCGAGTTTATGTGCTGAACTTGTTATGTTAATCTGTGTAGATGTGTGCCTTCTGCTCCAATGAAGCTATGAATGATCTTATGCACGGATCAGCACATACATTGTAGTCTACTATGTCTATTCTTGCATGTCCCCTTAGATCCAAGCCACTCTAACCTTGGCGTGACACGGGTAGCGTATGTCCTCCCCATCCAGGTAGCGCTTCGGCTTTGCCAGTGACAGGCAGAAGCAGCGCTGCCAGCGGCGAGCCTGATGATAGTGATGACATGGAAGGTGATCCTGTGTGCCTCACAGATGAAGAATAATGTAGGTAGTCGAGATCTAAAGTGGATACATGCTAGAGAGCCATGCATCATTTATCAAAGTAGAGGGAAGCATGTGCTTGATACAATGTGTGGAAATACATACATCCAAATGGGTTTCTCCAAAACAACACACGGACATAAAAAATAACACACATAGGCAAGCAATGACTTGGGGTACAAACAAACGGAATAGCCAATGGACAAAATACTACAACATTGACCCCTTGACGCACACACTCTAGTAAGGAAAAGTCATTAAAGCACACCAGAGATATAGACAATGATTATATATTGAACAATAAAAAAATCAGTGAAGTTACATAGCAATATCAGCATCAGCCATCACAGTGCTTGGTAAAATTTCCTTTGATGAGAATAGCATAGCTTTCCCAGAATCTGCAAGCTCCAAAGTAAATGAGTTCAGCTGTGATATCTGTAGCTAAACGGAAGTAGTATAAGTTATGACCAACTTGGAGACGTTTGGAGTAATTTTTGAAATCTAATAGTGCTTTAGTCTCAATTACTTTGTTAGAATTCCCTGGTTGGACAAAACACGGAACCAGGATTTGTTAATGGCCAATATAAATTTCAACATACTGACAGAACAATTTAATTATAACAGAATACTCACTTCTTATGGTTGAGTCACTATGTTTTCACTTGAAGCAGTTCTTGCATCGGGAGCTCTAACAATTTGCACTGTATTTTCTCTGTTGGGGAACCATCTCTGCTGCTGAAAAACAAGATCAATTATGATAATGCCATAATGATCAGAGCCCAAAAGCCTGTATAATATTTGGAGCGCAAAAGCAATAGATTGAAGTTCTAGGTGCTCCAATAATTCAGGCGACATTGAAATCTCTTGCACACTCATTTCAGTCGCAGTGCACAAAAAGGGGGATTTAGTAATCTTCCCAGAGGATTCAGGATTCCATTTAATGTATCTTTTTTTTTTTCATTAGATTATCCTTCATTGCTCATCAACTTATTATGCGACCAAAAGTCAGGCCTATAAAAAAGTTACAGGAGGAATTTATAAATCCCTTTCAGCACTACAAATTAATTCAGAGTTTTTTTGTCAAAATATTTTGTGGGCAAACAGGCTTTTCTCCTACATGAAAAAATCTTGTGTATCGTATGCATCAAACACATATGGAACATATTACTCTTAACACTATAGGCAAGTAAAACAGCTATTTAATTCCTAGTAGAAACCTGCCTATTTCAAATAGAGAGAAAAGAGAAACACTTGTGCTGCACACAGCTTCCACGCGATGGTGGTTGCCTTTGGAAGGGTGGTAAACACCTACATTTTCTATGTCGACGACATTGCCTTGATCCCTCTTCAGAATACCAGCGTGGGTGAGCAACGCCCACAAGTGTGTTATGAACTCCCCTCCTTTAGCCAGACATTCGATATGCTCATTCACATTATCTGATGGCGCCAAGAAGAGCAACATCTCTGCCCAGAAATCAGCCAGTACCTTCCAGCGGGCGCCTATTTCCATCTCCTCAAGTTGCTTCCCCAGCCTGACGCCCTTGTGGAAGATCTTCTCTTCTGGCTCTGGCCACTGTCCTGATTCTGGCAAACTTCTCATCATGGCTTCATACTTGTCTTTGCCCCCTTGCAGAGATTGCATTGCTTCCTCTGCTACTGCCTCAAAAACACGTCTTGTGTCATAGGGGTGTCCAGGGAGAAGCTTTGGTGCCGAGACCACCAAGTATGCACAGTATTTGGATAGTATTGTGGCAACATTATGATGTTTCTTGGTGAGTTCCCTGTCAACAGTTTGGCAAGGGGACCTCCCTGTTCCCATCTCACAGTAACATGTCGCGATGTGCCAAGTCAAAATGAAGCACGCCTGATTCTCTTTTTTCTGGGCATAACCAACTATGCCTGATGATTCTGAGTACTGGCAGGCCCATAGGAGATGAGATGCTCTATTGAGCACCAATGATGATGCTCCATTGGTTAGTTTACCACCAGTACGTTCAAGGGACTGAACAACTGCTTCCTTTAGTTCTGCAGGCACTCTGGTGGGTTTCCAACGCCTTTGTACAACGCTCCGTTGACGATGATCTCCAAGTGGATGAAAGGCCATGCGGTCTGCAACATGTATAGGAGCAAAACCTTTGATTAGAATATCCGAGAAACTATACTTGGATGGATTGGGATAGTAGTTCACTGATTCTAGTAAAGAATACTGCCCCAACTTTTCCTCAAAGTAGTGTTCATTTGACATGTACACACCAATCTTTGTAAGAATCAATTTAAATCTCATGCAGAAGCCTCCATGTTTGTTCAGTGCCTGTTCTCTAACTCGCTGGCAAGCCAAAGATACTCTTGCCCAAATGGTTGTCCTGTAATGCAGCAGTTGTAGCACTTCGATCAAAGCAATGCACACAAGTATCACTATGCTGATAACAACTTCCAGAAGTGACGAAATCTTGTACACATGACTGGCTGTCAGGTAAGCTATTACAGATATTAAGCAGGCTGAAGTCACGGACATGCATATTGCAAACCTTGATCTGTAGTAAACCGCAGCATACTTTGTGAAGAAGAAATCATAAACAAAAGCTAGCTCTACTTCAATCACCTTGAAAACCCTGATGTAGTCCATGCTTCCGTCCGTGTTCTTAGACAGAAGCCCCTTGAAGACAAAATCATGCGTGTTTGCTCGAGAAGATTCACCACACTCAAACCCCAAGAAGCGCCTTTGCAGCAGATGAAAAAGAGAGAATGAAAGGCATGTATCCTTTAGCTCCTGGCTTAGTGTCTCGTCAGTGCACTGCAAGATCATCTCTATGTCAATGGCCTGAGCATCATCCACACGTGCACATAAGGTGTCAGCTTCCAGCTCTGAGTTGTGCAGGGGCCATTCAACTAGGTAATGGTAATCTTTCATGCTGACTGGATCATAAGCTGGTCCACTCTTAGTGTGCTCCTAATGATACATGTAGTCGGCAACCATTTTATTCAAGTTCCATGAGACGCTTGCCAGTCGAGATGCAGACATTCTATGCATAAACTTGAGTTCAGCTATCAAAACCAGGCAGAAAGCTGGGATGTAACCAACAGTTGATGATATGCAACCAATAAGAAACCCCACATATAAATTATACATCACTAACTGATAGACCTGTGTGCCCATTTGCTTGTTATCATCTAGATTGTAAGCTGTGATGGAGTCAGCACAACCAAACAGAATGTAGAGAGATAGGGCCCAAATTGGATACAGGCTGCTCCTGCTCTTCCCCGCTGAAGACTGCATCGAACCAAGCAGGTATGTTACCAGGGAGGAGGACAACGTGTATGCTCCCAAGACACTGTATTGGATAAAGCGGCTTCTTCTTTTCCGACGCCAGGACCCAAAGATGGTCAGGAACAACAGCATGATAGCAGCCAGTACTACAAGCACTTCAATTCGGATCACTGTTCCTCTAGGGCTCTTCCAAAAGCCCTTCGTGCATTGGAACAATAAGGCCCATATGACATTTGACTCCTTAGTATCATGTTCTGTCGTCAGTGCGGAGCAATAGTCATGAAACTGCAATAAGTAAATGTACTCATGTAAGAGTATACCCAACAGATTTTTAAACCCATTTCCAATCTTTTTTTTTGGTAGGATGAAAAAACTCTTCAACAGTTCCTATATATCCAAACTCCACCTACCTGTGTGCTTGAAAAATGGAGGCATCCACATAGAAGGATATGCAGATGGCTCCTTATTTTTTGACCCTTCGACACTGTCGCCCTATTGCCTCTATAATATTCTAACAATTCAAAGGTGATCCAAATACATCTTTGTAAATAAGAATTGTGAGTCCAAATACGTCTTTGGAAATAAGAATTATGAAGTATTGTAGGCATCTTACAAGAAATAACTATAGCTATAATATAGGTGATCCTTCAATATCCAAATAATTTCTTGTGTTCTAATAAGAAAACCTCGACCTACGAGGGTAAGACTGCCCTTGGGTCTTTTGCTAAGAAGAAGACCATGTCAGACAGATCATGGAAAATCCTGAACATCTACTCTACCCATACACAAATTTATTGTGTTCCTAAATTCATCTCCCCATGTTGCCATGATATGAATTGATGCTAACCCCATATCACCGCATCTAGCATAGAAAGCACGGTACCCAAATATATCCAAATATGAAATTTATGTTAAACATATCATATTCAACTTCCACGTGAAGATTAAACACCTAACTACGTTCAAACTTGTGAAAGATAAGATATGATTTTGAACTCTGTTGAATTCAAATCTAGATAATCAAAATCTCTAGATAATCAAAATCCTGTACCACATGAAACAAAGGAAAATATGAAGGGAAAATATGACTGCGGATGACACAAGTTTATTTAGTTACCGATTGGTTACTCATATCTTCTTTGATGAACACAGAAATGGGCAGGTTCCTCCCTGATTGATGGTGCCCAATGCAATGCCCACCTCTAGCTCTAGATGTTCGTGATAGTATTTTTGCTTTCAACAAGAGAAGATATGAGAACCTCAGTGCTCATCTATTGCAGGACACCTTTGAAGAATTCATTACACTCAAGGAATAAGCTCCAAGCATTAGGAATGGAGGGAAGGGTTTCTATAGTTTTGTCACTACTTTGGCTTTACTTTATGCAAACCAAGTAATGAATAAAATCAAATAAACAATCATGTACGGAATTTTTTTAGAGCAAAGACCTTTTCCAGATCAGCTTATTATACTGATCGCCCAAACAAGGTTTACATTGGGGAGCCCAGTTTCATAGAGAACAGATAAAGAAGCGGGTCCAAAGCCAGCTCAACTAACTAAACATCAATAAACAAGAGTTGCGATGGAGATTTGATGGACAAATGTCATGGAGGCCTTTTTTAGAGCGTTGCAAACTTGCAATGGAGGATTGGATGGGAAGGTTGCCTTCTTTTTTTGCTAGCCCACTGTATTCTCAAAACAAAAATAATTTTTCATTCTTGAAATGTCCAGCCTGGAAAAAAAATATCTCCAGAATTAACCTAATTCATACGGTTTCAGCACTGAAAATAGGTGCTCACTGATACTCACTCTTGCTGCCACTACTTCATCGTGTCTGCTTCTTCTTCTTTTTTTTGCGAGGAGTGTCTGCTTCTTGTCACATTGCTCGTCTTTATCTTTTACTGACTACTATTGTCAAGGAAGAATCTAACCTGTGTCTACTTTGCTAATATTGATACGTTATATGCATGTGCGATGAACACCGAGTTAGCCAGTTAGGCATGATGAAACCTTGTGCCTGTAATCATCCAAAGGTTCCTGACAGCTTGTTCATGTACTCGCTGATTGTATTTTTTGCTTTTTTTTTTTGGTTTCTGAAAACGTACTTGTGTCTAAATATATGGCACAATAGTTATTGCATTCTCTGTATAACTGAGTGACTATTTATTTGCCTATGACCTTAAAGCCTATTTGTTGAGTACACGTTTATATTTTTGACAGGAATGACGGACCCAAATGGAACAACTCTATAACTTCTCAATGCCCAAAATTCCAAAAGGTTATCCGGAAATTCCAAAGTCCAGATGTCCAAAACAGCTCTCCTGGATTTCTGAAGTCTGGAGGTTTTCTGAGGAAGTGAAACAGCCTGAAGAACAACACAAAAGAAAGGAGAAAAGTAAAAATCAAATCAACCGCCATGGAATCGGAAGGTGTAGGCCTGTAGGGGATGACTTATTTCCTCGCCTGTTCTTGGAATCAGGGCAGCAGAAAACTCTGGACACTCCACGTTCTCACAACCAAAAAGAGAGGGAGATCCTCTACACGACCTTCAATTTTAATTCAGCGCATGCCAATCATGGACAACTGAGCTTGCATCTGGGGAACATTAAGATATTAACCACAGATTCCAGCCATAGTATAGGACAGCAACTCCAACACTACCCTAAAATCATTTGCCAAATACTATTTTTTGGCAAAACCAGAAAAAACTCCTTCAAGACTACCCTAAAACCACTTGGCAAAATAGCAAGCTTGGCAAAAGGGGGGCTGACCGGCGCATATATACGCCCGTCTCGGGCACTTGGCAAATGGTGCATGCGTTATCTCCTTCACGCGAGAGGAGGAGGAATCACCAAGCTGCATGCGTCCCCACAAAAAATTAAGACATGTGGACCACTAATTTTCAATTTGCCAAGCCCAAAATAGCAAACTGTTGGAGAAGGGTTATTTTTTCACTTGGCAAATGGGTTTTAGACTTGGCAAAACTAGAGATTTGCCAAGTGATATTTGCCAAAGTGTTGGAGTTGCTCTTAGGACTTGCAGTTCGACAATTTACAACATCAAGAGAGGAAGAGAGGGGCGATTGCATAAGAAACATGTGATGTGACACTATTCATCGGTAACAGAATGCAACATAGGCGGTATAGATAACAGCTCCAGGCCTACGCTGTATCTCTGCAGGTGATGGTTTGGTTGCACTCCCCGGTAGACCACTTAATTTCTGTGCCTCCAAAGTTTCCGGTGTGGCAGAGAAGCAGCAAGGTATCCACTCTGAGAGGATGGAGTTCCATAGCTCATTTGTAGGGTTATGTGTGTATTTGCGGTACCCAGATGGAAAATTTTAGGGTTAATTGCACGACTGCTCTTGTTTTGAGACCCAATTGCTCGTTTATCACTCTTTTTTTTTTTAACTTTGCACGTTTGCATCTATTTTTTAAAGCTGAAGTCTCTAGTTACTCTTGTTCCGTGAAGTTGACTTAATGGTGTTAAGTACATTTTAAAAAGACAAAAATGCCCTCAACATGAATGACGAAGAATTAATCTTAATTTTTTCTACAGGTTTATTGTGCACTTATCTTGGACAAATGACAATATATATTTTGTATAAATTCAAATTAATTTTTTGTAAGCATAATATTTGCACAATATACAAAAATAATATTTGCACAATATATAAGCATAATATTTGCACAACACATGGTTGACAATATTTAAAGGCAATATTTGCATCATAATGCAAGAGTTGACAATAACCACATTAAGTTTTCATGTCTCGATCACAGCTAAAAATCATGTCCAGGTCATACATGGCCTACCACATACACAACTAATCATCCATTAATATTACATATCTCAAGGAGTGTTGAGCAAATCAACAAGTCTTGAAGCATCTCTTCCTCTGCCTCACCCTCCTCTTCCTTTGCCTCTTCCCCTCCCCCTCCTCTTCCTAACTTTAAAATTGCTTAGCTTCATCCCTTAAGCATATAGATCAAAGGTAATCATCAGAGACATTCCAGATGGACAATACACTATCACAAGTTTGGCATACCTAACTATCAGATGCACATTATGCACAGTCATTGTCAGGTTTTTTTTTGCGATCACGTCCAACCCTGGACGCGTTTTTCATTAAGCAGAGAAGAGTCCAACCCCAACAATACAAGTGGCAACTATAGTTACCACAAAACTTACCATAGTTACCACAAAACAACAACAACGAAAGAAAGAAGAAAACTGAAAAGAACTAGCGAGGCCGAGACCAGGAAGTGGACACCGGTCGCTCAAGCCAAACCAAGCAAAGGTCGATCAAAGCACCGGGGCTCCAAGATGCCTATTTCCCGCCGCACACCACAGCTCCGCCTCCTCAAGAATCATGTCCACTAGCCTGCCGGCCAGCGAACTGATCCTGTCAAAGGTCCTAGAGTTCCGCTCCTTCCAAATCCTCCAACTGGCAAGGGCAAACAGCGCGTCAAAGCCTTTTCGACGAACGCGGGGAATCAACTTCCTGCACCGCAGCCACTAGGCGAAAGCGGTCTCGTCCTGCTCAAACTGAAGTCCAAACAGGTGGAACCTGAGCAGCAGCAAATGCCACACCTCCCTTGAATAGACACATCCAACGAGGATGTGATCCATCGTTTCGACGCCCTGGTCACACAGGACACAGACGTTGTCATTCTAAAGACCATGTCTGAAATGTCTGTCCGCTGTCCAACAGCGCCCATGCATCACCAGCCAAAGGAAGAACCGGACCCTTGACGGGGCAGCTGTCCTCCAAATCTGTTTAGCTCCCAACGGAATCGTCGCGCCAAGGAACATAGCGCCATATGCCGAAGCCACCGAGTAACTCCCATCCGGAGACAAGGACCAACTGAACGTGTCCGGTACGTTAGAGAGTTGCACCGGCTCCAGCAGGTCACAAATCCTGGCCACCTCGACGACCATCTGCATAGTTGGCGCACCCCGCAGGTGATCCACCCAGGAGTCGTCAGGTAGCGCCTCGGCAACCAGGGCAAACCTCTTCCTTGGCCTTACCGCGGCAAAGACGGTGGGTGCCAAGTTCTCCAGACTTTTGCCATCCAGCCACCGGTCCATCCAGAACAACACAGAGCGCCCGTCTCCGAGGGTGATGCGAGTAGCTGCCTGAGAGAGAGCCAGAGCGTACCGGTCTGTGGCCCTCGGGGGCCGGCCACTAATTCTGTCACGCCAAATCCAACGAGAACGAAGTGCAACCCCCGCCCGCCTGAGGTCCGTGACTCCCAGACCTCCAAGGTCCTTGGGCAGACAGACAGTCAACCAGGTCACCTTGCACTTGCCACCCGCTACTATTGTCATGCCCGCCTAGATAAAACCTCTTCGCAGCTTGTCAATAGCCTCAACCGCCAAGGGCGAGAGGCAAAGAGCGATGGCGGTGTGGATCGGGATGGCAGATAGTGTTGCCTTGGCCAGCGCCGTGCGGCCAGCCACATTGAGCAGACGTCCCTTCCAGGTCAGTATCCTGGCTGCAACCTTGTCAACAAGTTCCTGTTCTTCTGACCTTTTGAGCTTGAAGACTGACAGTGGGGTCCCCAAGTACCGTACAGGGAACTGACCCACCTTGCAAGCTAGAACCTGCTGCACTATCTGCAAATGCGCCTCCGTGCAATGCAGCGGAGTAGCCACACTCTTCTCAAGGTTGCAGAACAAGCCAGAAGCCAACCCAAAGACGTTGAGGATCGCCATGACCGCCTGCAGGTCTTCGGGGATCGGGTTGACGAAGATCACCAGGTCATCAGCATACCAGCTGACCCGCGCACCCTCAAGCGCAGGAATCAGCGACAACATCCTCTGGTCCTCAAGCCAAGCGAAGCAGTGGCTGAGGACTTCCATGGCGAGGACAAAGAGCATTGGTGACAACGGATTCCCCTGGCGAAGGCCCCGCGCATGGCAGACACGCCTACCGAGACGTCCATTGAGCAGCACTCTCGTGCTGGCTGTGGATAGGATGACAGATATCCAGTTGCGCCATCTCCTTCTGAAACCCATGTGCTCCAACACTTCAAGGATGAAAGGCCAGCAGACGCTATCAAACGCCTTAGCAATGTCAATCTTCAGGAAGATACAAGGCTGATGGCTCCAGTGGATCGCCCTGCAGTTGAGGTGCACACTTCTGAAGTTGTCATGAATGCTCCGTCCCCGAATAAAAGCGGTTTGGCTAGGTGAGACCAACCGATGGAGAACCAGCGCCAGACGCTCAGTCAAGCACTTTGTGACCAACTTCCCAAAACTGTGAACCAAGCTGATCGGGCGATAATCTCGTATTTCCTGCGGCTGGTCCTTCTTCTTGAGGAGTATCATATATGCCTCGTTTAAATGATGGAAGCTCCTCGCATCTTGCGATCAGAAAGCGTTGATTGCAAGCATGATGTCCGTTTTGATAATGGGCTAGCAACGCTTATAAAACAAGCCCGTGAAGCCATCAAGGCCTGGTGCTTTGTCATTAGGCATCTGCTGGATGACAGCCCAAACTTCCTCCTCTGTGAACATGGACTCCAGATGCTCTAGGTCCTCAGAACGCACACCGAGCGCCTGAAGGTTGAAACATCTGGAACGTACAAAGTCGGTGCCCATAATACCATCAAAGTAGTCAAACACCGCTGCTGCCTTATCATCTTCGGACACAAGCTGCATACCTTGCACCTGAAGGCTTTGAATATTGTTAATTCGCGCACGGTGGCAAGCCTGAAGGTGGTAGAATCTCGTATTGGCATCCCCCTCTGCAAGGAACAGGACCCTAGCCCTCTGTCTTGCCAGAGTCCGGCTGAACGAAGCCAGCCCAAGCACACGCACCTTAAGCACACGCTGTAAGTTAGCTTCCCAGGTAAGCAGAGGACGTTGTTCCTGAACTTCATCAAAAACCAATATCACCTCGCGTGCCAACGTTAGCTGCAAGCGAATGCTACCGATCTGTCGCGCACTCTAGCTCTTCAGCTCCTTGGCCACACTTCTGAATTTGTGATCAAGCACGCGGAAAGGGTCAGCCAGCGTGGGTGTCGGTGCCCACGCAGCCCTCACGGCATCCGCGAAACCATACAACTTCACCCAGAAGGCCTCAAAACGGAAGCGACGCTTTGCACGACCCAGAACGTCCAGCTATAGCAGGAGGGGGCAATGATCCGAGCAATCAGACGACAGTGGCTTAAGCAGGTGGTTAGGGAACCTCGCCAGCCACTCTGTCGACACAAACACCCTGTCAAGCCTCTCGAGGGTTGGCACCTCTGTGCCACTGGACCAAGTGTATAGACGCCCCACCAGGGTCACCTCCTCCAGCTGAGCTCTGTTGATGAAGGCACTGAACCTCGCCATGCCCCTCCTATCCAATCTCATGTTGTTCTTGTCTTGAGCACTGTGGATCATATTGAAGTCACCACAAACACACCAGAGGCCCGGCGAAGCCTCCCTGAAGCGGAGCAGTTCGTCTAGGAACTCCACCTTGTCCGGTTCCGACTGCGGCCCATAAACCACAGTCAGCCACATCACATCTTGCACGTCCTCCACAGCCGTCAACTTGGCTGAGAGGGAGTGACGTCCCAAGGTGACATCAGTTACAGGAATGCGCTCTCGGTGCCAACCCAGAAGGATTCCACCCGCCGTGCCCACCGCCGGCAAGAAGATATAGCCAAAGCAAGATCCTAGCATTTCCGAAGCTAAAGAGTCACCGATTACACTGAGTTTGGTTTCCTGGAGACAGATTACATTAGGCCTCTCCTGCACAACGAACTCACGAACCACATCCCGGCGCGCGCGGTTGTTCAAGCCACGCACGTTCCAAACGAACCACTTGTTTTGTGTTAACATTAAGAAACCTGGTTAAACTTCTGGGAATCAGTGGTGGGGGACGCGCTCAGGCGGCCTCTTCCTCGTCGAGCCCATCTAGCTTGAGCTCCACCACGCTGAAGTCAGTCTGCCCGGCCAGAAGCCATTGCAGCACCCTTTGCTTCTGTTCCTGGACGTCCCCGCAGAGCACCTAGCGGAAGAGGCTCTTGACATTAGCATCCAGCACATTTTCCTACAATTCAACCCCCATCTTCTTGAGCAGCACATTTTGCGCCTGGCGGGTGGCGTTCTTCGCCCTCGGCTTGGCTGCCAGGCGTCCGCTCCTTCTCAAGGCCGAAGCCGAGACGGGCGTCCGCAAACGACATAGCTGCGGGCGGCTGATCAGCGGCATCATCAAGGGCAGGCAGATTCCCTGTTCGACGCCTGCTGCACAGATAATGGCGCATCATTGGCCGTCGGCACCTGGACAACTGTGGGAGGGGAGGTGGGTCGCGGCTCCAGCACCAGTTCCAGGTCAGCCACAGGGTCAGCCGCAGCCACTACCCCGGGCGACGCAGGAGAGGGTTCAATCATCATGCAGAACCCCTCGTCGACATCCTGCAGCACGTTCAACGGTGCGGCTTGGACGACCGTCAGTGCCGGCCCAGCAGTGGGAGAGGCCGGTCGCGGCGCTGCGTCCAGCTCTAGGTGCGGCGATCCCATAGCGGTCTCGGCCTCGGCCGGCGCTGCTGGAGTAGCCGAGCAGCCCACCTCTATCTCCCGCACCTCCAGGCCAGAGGCCAAGGTCGAGTGCCACTCCAGCAAGGCCATCGGGGAACCTGCCGAGGATAGCATGACTTCCCTGGCCACCCGAGGCTAGAGCTCTGCCTCCATGACACAACTTGCCCACCAATCCGAACGCGGCGGTGAAGGCGGGGTCGCAGCCGAACGTCCATCCTAGAGCAAGTGCGGTGCAATGTTGAGGAAGGCACCCACAAACCCAGGCTCAGCAACTGGACGAAGCACGAACGGGGATGGCGACTCTCTGAAAAGCGCTGGTCGGTGTGCATGGCGGCGTGCATGGCGGCGGTATCCCAAGCTCCGAGAAACGGCAGAGCTGAGCACAGCCAGAACCTATGTGGCCGTGTGCATGGCGGCGGTGAGGGTGCCCAGCGGTCCATCCCCCAATCAGCCAACGCGTTCTGTCCACCCAAGGCCGGGCAGTCCACCTCCCCAACTCTGATGCACTGGGCCAGCGGCAGCCGCCTCCCGTAGTTCGTTGGGTAATCACGGTAGGGGTGACGCCGACCGCGTCTTGGGTCGGAGTACGGAGAGTCGTCCTCGCTGCCCCTACGCGGCGAGGGGTAATCACCCTCCGCCGCCCCTGGGCGTTCTCATCCGGAGCCGGGCCCGGGTCTTGATCCTGATCATCACGGTCCGAGTCTACGTCAGGAGCCAGTGGCGTACCTGGCGCCTGGGCCCTGTACTGCTCAACCACCAGTCAAACCCGAACGAGGTAGTGGAGACAGGTGAGCGGTTGGGTGCCCTGATTCTCAGCCAAATCCCAGTTCACCTATGGATCTGGAATGAAAATTAGCTTCTCCGGCTCAATAGCGCTTGGGTGCGAGCACCAAGCTTCCACAATGAACTCCCTGTCATCTTCAATCGGTCGGTCACGAAGGTCCGTTAACTCCACCTGGGAGCAGCAACGGCCAAGAACAACCTGAGCCACGTCGGTATTCCTCACGTGCGCTGTAATGTTCCTCAGCGCAAGAAGAACGCAATAGCGAAAAGCCCCGGCCACAGAAGCAGACACCCTGGTCCAAGGTCGCCAGAGCAGCGGCAACCGACTTCCCCAGGGCCTAGACGCCAGAACACGGTCTTGATCCTCGCGGGTCCAGAAGCGGACCAAGAAGTCTTCAGGTTCATGGATTCGGACCACCACATCCTCACAGCGAATCCCAAACTTGGTGAGTAAAGCCTGGTGTTGGCAAATCTTAGCATATGCAAATAACATCGCAAGCGCACGAAGTACCATTGTAGCTTTCACCCGGGAATATTCCAAGGTATCATATTTATCCACAGGGAACGTGAAGTATTCTAATCTAAAGCCAGGTAGTCCAAGGTAGGTGAAGGAAAGATAGATAGGTCCTTGGATAGTGGAACTAAGGTTCTATAGATAACTGAGCAAAGAGCGATCACTAAAGCCTCTACTTCGGGCGCCTGGGACCACCCCACTCAAGAGAGCAGGCCAGCCCACTCCTAGGTCCTACAGAGCAGAACTAACGTGGTGGAATACATAGGCCGGACAGGGCTGTGACCACCTGCCGGCTACCACTGCGATCCGTTGAACTGAATGCAGACCAGGGTAATCAATAGCCTAGACCCCACGTCTACACTATCAATCACTACTCTACCCCGTGCACAAAGTAAAGCACTCACAATAGTATATACTAAGCAGTAATTAAATACCGAATAATAAATACTAAGTAGTAAGCAAGAAACAAAGTAAAGACTTTAATAAAATAACTGAATGCTCAATTAAATATTCGCACCTGAGCTGAACTTACAGGACCTGGAGAGGAAGAAGGCGGGGAGAGACTCCGACACGCCGGATCTCCTCCCGAACTCGCCTCTCTACAACCGGAGGAGAAACTCCACCGAGAGGGACACTACTACGATAATGAGGAGTATAATATGTGTAGGTGTGTGTTACAAATGAGGTAGAGGGGGTATTTATAGTGGATAGGTGGAGTAGGTGGAGTAGGGGCTACTCCACCGCCACATCATCGATCTGTGTGCCCCTCCACCATGCGCCGTTGGATCCACCGACCTCCAAACCGACTTGAATGGACGTCAGGGATGAGCTGCCAACGTCGGTGGGATGCAACCGACCAAAGGTGGGCCCACATCCCAGGTCGGCCGACCTGGGTTTGACTGCTAGGTGGGCCCACCAACCTTCTAGAAGATCCTGAGGTCGGTGGGATGCTTGGCAAGGTGAAATCCCACCAAAGTCCGGTCGGCAGACCGGACTTCTGTCACGTGGGCCCACCAGCCTTGCTCCACTGTTGTCCCCACATGTCATAGAGTGTGTCTCCCAGATTTGAGCTCATTTGGACTCTTGGTTGCTTCCATGTGGACCTATGGATCCATGTGGTACGATATTGGTCTTTGTGAGGAAGAACACTTGTGATCCAAAGGTGGCACTTGCTTGGGACTGTATTGGGGTGACTCGGTGTTCGGGCGATTGTCTCGAGATGGTCCCAAAGCTTGGTTGGTTGACCTACCTTTGGTGGAACCAAAGGGCCATCTTTTGCGGGTAGCTTCACCATGCAATTCTAAGCACAATGGTGGTATTGGACCCACAAATGTCGTCGGCCGACGACCCTTGTGCTCATCTCTGTTGCACACTACCTACGAGGTCAGGACATTGATGAATGTGAAGTTGGTTTGTCCATTGGCCATCTTGGTTGGTGGTTCTTCCTTCATTTGGAGCTTAGGACACTAGAAAGTACATTCGAGTGTTGCATCCAAATACTGACATGTACATATGGAACCAAGTTATTTGTACCTATGTCACTACTTGTTTAATGGTTTCCTTTCAGAAAGAACACTTTGTTGACAGTTGTAATGTGGTAAAAACAAGCAATATCTACTGTCAACAAGATCTCCCAAGCTTAACCTTTGCTCGTCCCGAGCAAACAATCAGACTTGGCTTCAGTGGATCAGGTGTTATCACTAAATTAACATCTCAATAGTACTAAGTGCACAACAAATAACTTCTCTTTGAATGGAAAAATTAGCAATGCTAACACACCAATATTACTCTAGCACTCATGGGGCTTATGGCATTAACTTAGTCTTGGGATGTTGGAAGACAGAACAGCTTTGACTAGAGCATCTACTTTTCTAATTCTTTTAGCAAGTTTCATGCCAGAAGTTTTTGATAAGTTTTTCAAAAGAAGTCTTAATGTTCCTCAAATGGTTTCTCTCAAGTCACTCAAGTGGTGTATGAATCCTCACTAAGGCATATCATGTGTTTGCCTTTTAAAAACATCCTACCTCTAATAAGGCTTTATGTGGAGCTTAAGTAGGTATGTCAAGGAACAACATACTTGCAATGCATATGTTGTCTAGTTAAGAAAACTTGGACCACAGAACAGACTCGTCATACTCCCAGATCATGATGTAAAATGATATGAATGGAATGAAGAAATGTGATGGATGGTAAGGTAATGGAGGAAAGGTAGATGTATGATGGATGAGGTTGCTCCTTTATTTGATTCTATCTCTCTTTCTACTTCTATTGAGACAAGGCTAGCTCTCTCTCTTTTTTCTTTTTTTTTTTCTTTTTTCATTTCTTTTTTTTCTTTTCTTTTCTCTTTTTTTTTTGGATCTATCACAATAGATGCCTAGCCTTTTTGGGATGTGTCTCACCTAACAAATGATAACTGAGAGAGAATTTCTAACTTTGGAGCATGGAGCAACCTATATGATAGAAATGGTAAAGGTGCGTACTTCTAGTGTAGAAGCAGCACAAGAATTGTGGTATGGATGATGATGCGTGTTCCCAGAGTAGGAGTAGCATAATAATGGTGGTAAGATGCGTACTCCCAGGGTAGGAGTAGCATAATAATGGTGGTATGAGGATGCGTACTCCCAGGGTAGGAGTAGCATAAGAATGGTTGCGTACTTCCGGATTGGAAGCAGCATATTTGGTGGTATGTGGATCTTGATCTTAGGGGCATGAAAAACCTCTAACACAGGTTCTACAAGTCTTAACCAAACTCAATGCAAGCAAATAGTTTATGTAGAAGGCTCTTTGGATATATAAGTATATATGGCCGTGGTAGGAAATTCAACACCATTGAGGAACAATTAAGTTTTTTATTTATTTTACAAAAGAAATTCTCTGGCAATCATGCGTGCTTAGAACAATAGTATAGAGCTCTTATCTCAACATATCATATCTCACAACAACTTAGACTTTGTTTTAGCACTTGCAACCCACCTAGTAATCGTTCATGATGGTTAAGAGTGCCAAGTAATCCAAACTTAGAGAAATATTAAGTTGTGAACTAGCATTAGTGAAATATTAACTAGCAATTTCATCATCATTTCCAAGGGAAGAATAGCACACATGAAGCATGAGGGAGATAGATAAGAATTATAATCAAATTTTTATTTTATTTATAATGTGATAAAGTAAATAAAAGAAATGCAAGATAGAAGACTTACCTTAGTGGGGGAGAGAATCTCCCCCAAGCTTGGCTCTTGCTCACTGTGATGGTGGATAGAGCTGGAACCATGCGTTCCAACGGTGCGCATCCTCCACTTCTATCGCCTCCGTCTTTGGTTGGCACTTGCCCCGCCCCATGGCCAAGGAGTGCGCGCTCCTGAAGTGTGCTCATGACGGGGAGGCATTCCCATGGACCCAATGTCCCTGGAATTTACCACTTCTTACTCAGCTTCCCTTGCAGGTTATGAGGGACCAGTCTGCCCTGTGTGAGCAGCGCGAGCCATCCCTCATGTCACCATGTCCGTCCCTGCAACATGGTGGACTCTTTTTGTCCAGTTAATGGTTAGATTCCTTAGCGCATGCAGCCGATGTTTCTCACTAGGGAGAGGGACTTCGACTGTATGGCTAGGATAAAATATTTTGAGTCCACCCCTTCGACCTTTGATTGGTCCAAGAGTGTTGGGTCGGTGACTGTGGTGTGAGCGAAGCTACTTGAGCGAAGGGTGTAGAAGTTGTGCAACTCCTTTGGGGTCAGCAGGAGGCCACTCCCAGGCTCTCTTGCTCTTGATGGAGAATGTATGGCACAAGTTGGTAATGCACTTCTTCTTCCTCCTCAATCCCATGGCTTTCTTTGTCAGAGTGGTGAGAGCTATGGGAAGAACTCTCACCCTTACCTTTCTTAAGCTGAGAGATGAGGAGCTTCTTCATCCTAGCTACAAGTGAGGTAAACCAAGCTTCTCCTACTACTACTGTGCAAGAGAGAAAAGGGAAATATTTTTGGGTTTTGGGTTTTATGGCTACTACTAAGCTAAGCTTGAGAAGAACTATCATAGGCGAAGCTCATAGCGATCAGCCAAAATGGCTTTGGATGATTTAGGTGGCTCCAAACTATCGCCCTTTGGAGCACCATATTCGAAGAGGGGTTGTTTCATGGTGTGAATGATGGAAGGGGTAGAAGATGGATTAATGGATTGATGGACTACTGGACCACTAGGTTCTAGATCAAGAACAGCTACCGTTCCCTGGTACGGCGCCAGAAAGCTTGTTGGCAAATCTTAGCATATGCAAATAACATCGCAAGCGCACGAAGTACCATTGTAGCTTTCACCCAGGAATATTCCAAGGTATCATATTTATCCACAGGGAACGTGAAGTGTTCTAATCTAAAGCCAGGTAGTCCAAGGTAGGTGAAGGAAAGATAGATAGGTCCTTGGATAGTGGAACTAAGGTTCTATAGATAACTGAGCAAAGAGCGATCACTAAAGCCTCTACTTCGGGCGCCTGGGACCACCCCACTCAAGAGAGCAGGCCAGCCCACTCCTAGGTCCTACAGAGCAGAACTAACGTGGTGGAATACATAGGCCAGACAGGGCTGTCACCACCTGTTGGCTACCACTGCGATCCATTGAACTGAATGCAGACCAGGGTAATCAATAGCCTAGACCCCACGTCTACACTATCAATCACTACTCTACCCCGTGCACAAAGTAAAGCACTCACACTAGTATATACTAAGCAGTAATTAAATACCAAATAATAAATACTAAGTAGTAAGCAAGGAACAAAGTAAAGACTTTAATAAAATAACTGAATGCTCAATTAAATATTCGCACCTGAGCTGAACTTACAGGACCTGGAGAGGAAGAAGGCAGGAGAGACTCCGACACGCCCGGATCTCCTCCCGAACTCGCCTCTCTACAACTGGAGGAGAAACTCCACCAGAGGGACACTACTACTGATAATGAGGAGTATAATATGTGTAGGTGTGTGTTACAAATGAGGTAGAGGGGGTATTTATAGTGGATAGGTGGAGTAGGTGGAGTAGGGGCTACTCCACCACCACGTCATCGATCCGTGTGCCCCTCCACCATGCGCCGTTGGATCCGCCGACCTCCAAACCGACTTGAATGGACGTCAGGGATGAGCTGCCAACGTCGGTGGGATGCAACCGACCAAAGGTGGGCCCACATCCCAGGTCGGCCGACCTGGGTTTGACTGCTAGGTGGGCCCCACCAACCTTCTAGAAGATCCTGAGGTCGGTGGGATGCTTGGCAAGGTGAAATCCCACCAAAGTCTGGTCGGCCGACCGGACTTCTGTCACGTGGGCCCACCAGCCTTGCTCCACTACTGTCTCCACATGTCATGGAGTGTGTCTCCCAGATTTGAGCTCATTTGGACTCTTGGTTGCTTCCATGTGGACCTATGGATCCATGTGGTACGATATTGGTCTTTGTGAGGAAGAACACTTGTGATCCAAAGGTGGCACTTGCTTGGGACTGTATTGGGGTGACTCTGGTGTTCTGGCAGTGTCTGAGATGGTCCCAAAGCTTGGTCGGTCGATCTACCTTTGGTGGAACCAGAGGGCCATCTTTTGCAGGTAGCTTCACCATGCAATTCTAAGCACAATGGTGGTATTGGACCCACAAATGTCAGGTCAGCCGACCTGACCCTTGTGCTCATCTTTTGCACACTGCCTTCAGAGGTCAGGACATTGATGAATGTGAAGTTGGTTTGTCCATTGGCCATCTTGGTTGGTGGTTCTTCCTTCATTTGGAGCTTCCGGACACTAGAAAGTACCTGTTTTGAGTGCTGCATCCAAATACTGACATGTACATATAGAACCAAGTTATTTGTACCTATGTCACTACTTGTTTGATGGTTTCCTTTCAGAAAGAACACTTTGTTGACAGTTGTAACGGGGTAAAAACAAGCAATATCTACTGTCAACACCCGGTAGACGGAAGACACCGAAACAAACGGCCTGGTCCCAACAACGGTGGCCACCAGCGCAAGGCTGGCCAGAGAGTCATCCGCATCCTGCATTGGCAGCGAGCGAGGGACAACAACCATCGAAGAGTGCTCCGCCCCGGCCTGCAGGGCCGCCAGCACCGCCCGCGCACCATCTGGGATCGGGCCGTCGGAGCTCCCACCTCTCCCCGCCAGCTGGTCGAGGTGGCCCGGGCGCTGCACCTCCCGCAGGGGATGGGGAGGCGGTGGTCGTGGAGGAGGTGGCGGCGGTGTATGAGCCGCCCGCCTCACGGAAACCTCGGGGTCCGGCGTCGGAGGTGTGGTGACCGAACGACCGCTGACAGTGTCCGCCGCCGCCGCACGATGGCGCCCTCGAGGGGAGGGCAGACGCCGACGCCTCCGGGCCGTGGACCGCAATTCATCATCGGAGCGTGGATGGCGGTGCGACTCTAGCTCCGGTGGTTCGCGCGGCCACTTGATGCCCCTCCCCCTCTTGGGAAGACGACAGGCGCTGGCCAGGTGGCCCTCCTCCCAGCAGTTGTAGCATCTCGCCACATTCCCACATCGGGCACCAATGTGACCGGGCCTGAGGCAGTGGAAGCACAGGCCCTCCAGCTCAGGAGGTGGCGGTGAGCGCGGCGGGGAACGCTGCCGGCCGAATTTCTTGCTAGCCACAACGAAGAAGCCCTCTGCATCCGGGGAGCCGCGCGGCCGAGACGGATGAGCAGGCGGCGAGCGACGCTGCTCCCCCGGCGCCGGTGGTGAACAGCGATACGGATGGGCCGGCGGAGAATGGCGCTGTCGATGATGAATCCCCAGTGTCGGGCCGACCGCATCCACAGGCGGATGGGACCGTCGGGCGGCGGCCATGAAATCCCCGGGCCGCTTGCGGTGGCGAGCCGTCTTGCGCGTTGACGTCGGCGACTCGGCTCCACCAAGGGCGCCTTCCCCATGTCCAACGGCGGCGGCGGCGCGGGCTCCGGTTCGAACTCGGAGTCCGACTCCGAGGAGGACTCCTTCGAGTCACTGAGGCGCACGCGCTCCCTAGGACCACGGTCGAGGGCCTCACGAAGCAAACCTGGCGAGCCCGCGAAGAACACCTCCGGCGGCGGTAGATCCTCCAGCTCGACATCCGCCCAGTCACGCCTGGAGGGTGAACCATGCTCCGCGGCGTCTCCCGCCTAAGCAGCACCAAGAGCCACCAGGAGCCTCCCCGGCGACCCAGCCTCCAAAGCCTCTCCCACAGCCGCGGGCCAGATCCGCGAGGAATCAGACCCGGCCATGGGGCCGATCTGGATCTGCGCATACGGGGAGGACGAGGGCGGAACAGTAGCGAGGGAGAGGGGAGAAGAAGGTGGGGGGGGGGGGGAGGAGGCGGCGAGCAAACCTTAGCGGCGGCCGGAGAGGGGGAGCGCCCGCCGTTCACCGGCGGCCGGCCGGAATCGCCTCCCTATCGCCATTTTTGTCAGCTATCATTACAGAAGAGAGCATCACACGAGGCTGGGAATGCAAAACTTATATGAAATAGATAATGCAAATCCATTGTCAGGTTTTGGAACTGAAACTTTTAGCTAACTTCTAATCGCTTGACTTGTGCACTCCTACCAGTGCACATTATGCACAGTCATCGTCAGCTTACATCTATGTGGAACCCTCATGCATGGTAAATGTATCGGTTATCAGATGGACTTTTGCTATTTATCGGTTGACTGTTGACAGATGTCTTGATACAAAATCTGATTGTGCTTTATTAGGATTTGTGCTACAATTTTCACTATTGGGTTGGAGTTCTAGATATCTGACGAAGTTGACCACGTAAAATCTTATCATATTCTGCGCCTATGACTGTCAGTCACACCGAAGGAGTGAATTGATTTGAAACTGCTGCTTTTTAAATTGCTCCGGTGCCGTGTTCATGCAAGAACTTGCGAAGATTATTTTTGTTGGATAAGCTAGCAAAGCCTGGGCCTTGATGCAATTGATTCGACCGATCTGACATGGAGCGCCGCCGTGGCGGCATCTCGATCTTCCGGCAAGCTGGGGGATCCCCGGGCCCGGCGCTCTGGTATCGTCATAGGTACGCAACCAAACATTTGCTTCCCCGGCCGTGATGCACCGGCAAATCTAAGGAAATAAAGCAGAAAATATCATGCATGTGTGTGCGAGACAACATTACCTTACGTGAATGAAGAGCAACGCATAAATAAAGCATCAGACAGGGACAAAGGGGGCTTCTTATTCGACGTACAGGCAAAAAAGCTAGCAGGCAGACAATGCAACCCGGAAGAAGCTAACAAGGAGACTGAGGCCTTTTAGTAGCAAATACATCACGTAGCCTGTGCATCATCTTGCATATGCTCTGGTGAGTAATTTATATAGTAAGGAGACTGAGGTCTTAAAGTAGCAATTACATTTGCAGCTAGCGTAGCGTGCATCCAGAGCTGGAGAGTTTCTCTGTCGTCGTAGGACTTGCTGCGAAGGAGCTGAGGACAAAGGAAAGGCTCGCTAGCTCTCGAGGATCATATCTGCTACCAACCTCCGCGACCAACCTGAACATGGTACGCAACTTTTCACGTAATAAACTAGCTGATTTTTATATTATTTGTAGCACTCGTAACCACTCACTTAAAAGCTATGAATCCAAAAATGGCAAAAGTCTTATAGTTTGTGACAGAGTAATTACTTAATTTTTCTATCACAAAAAAAGAGGCAAAGCCATGCATATGCATGCCTTGTTGGATATACACTTGCTATTCCCTGCTCTCTCTCTCTCTCTCTCCCCCGTGAACTATGTAAAATCACTGCTTTGTTTTGAGTTGGAAGTGGACAAATCAATGGCGAATAGGCCATGCTCTACTTTTCTTAATATTGTTGTTTTCCTTTTTTTTCCCGGGAAGAATAAGTGTTTAAGATGCCCAAGTCTACTCTTTTGCTAGTGAGGTGTAGTCATGGTTTACAGGCATCTATCCTTATTATATTGTTATTTTCTTCTTTTCAAGGCTTATTACCGCCGAATGGGGAGTATGGAAGAGCATTTGGGAGGAAATGCAACATTGATAGCCTCATTGCACTATCAGCTCAGTGATCTATGGAGGAGTCCTAGAGGAACAGTGCTCCGTATAGAGGCATTAGCATTGGTGGCAATTGCCCTCTCCTTCTTCCTTGCTCTCTTTGGATCTTGCCGTCGCTGATCAAATCGTTGGATTGTCCAAAAGGGTTTCTTGGCTGCACAAGTGCTATCTCTCTCTCTTGGGACTTACAGCATCGGCCTAATGCAGTCTTCACCGGTGAAGAGCGAGATGTATCCCATATGGGCTGTGTCCTTACTCACCCTCTTTGGCTGTGTCGACCCTGTCAGCACATACATTGATCTTGACTACAATGGCCCACTCTCGAAGATGATCTTTCAGCTTTGCCTCTACTATGGATATGTCATGCTGATGAGTGTGTCAACCATCTCCATTGGTGTTGGTAAGCTAGCCATTGTCTTTCTGTCTACCATCACCTTCATCAAGGGCTTTCATAGGGCACTGGCGTTTCTGCTGCCAGGAGAAATACGGGGGGATATGGAAATGGCATGGATTTGTGCTACTGAACCAGCTGCTTTAGTAGGAGATGGTGAGAGACTAAAAGTTCATTTGCCCATGTACCTCTCTAGCTTTGTCGACGAGGGTATATCTGAGGATGACCTTACAACTATGGCAGACATACGGAAGCAAAGCTTGGCAAAGGGCTCTCCTGCCAATGGCATAATGTTTGAAGATGTGTGCCTCAGCTATTCATTTTCTCATTTGTTGCGACGGCGTTTCCTTGGGTTGGACACCACTAGGGACATGCAACAAAGATCGGAGGCCATTGAGAAGTTGGTGCAGGATGGCTGACTTTGTACAATTGACTATAAGCGGGCTTTGAAGGTGGTTGAGGTTGAGTTGGGTTTTCTCTTCGAGGTATTTTTCACCAGCAATGAGTTCCTTCATTTCTACCAAGCAAAAACTAGTAGCTTGTGGGCATTAGCTTCATTCCTTGGGATATGTTTTGTCGGGATAGTGGCTGCCATTTTTCGAGGGGCAATGGCTAGCCGTCAGAACATTATTAACTCAACAGCGGCTACTGGTGGTGGTGGTGCTGTCACTTCTGTCGACGTCAAGATTGTTGGAACCGCACCCGCTGACCTGATCATCACTCTTGTCATATTAGTGTTCCTGGCTCTGCTACAAGTGGTGCAGTTGATACGGTGCTGGACATCTAATTGGGCGAGAGTTGGCATTGCTTGCAAGTACGCCATCAGGGCAAAGAAGCAAATTTATCAGAGGCGCCGTTCCAACAATAGAAGCAGCAACAATCAAATAATCAGCCGGTCGGTGATGAGGCTGAGGTTGTTTCTAGTTGCTAAGGTGAATTGGTTTGACAAGTACCTTTGGCAAGCTAGGCTTGGACAGGATTCAGTAGCTGCACTTTTACAGAGGAGCAGGGCACAAGACTACAGGGGATCCGTCATGTGGAAGGCTTTTTCTTGCTGCGACCTTTGCCCACGGATATGTCTGCGCTGGCTTTATGGGGTTGGGGTGTTCTACTTTTACGGAGTGGTCACTGCGCTTTTGCTCAGCGACACCACCAACCCGGGAGGTGTCGTCAAGTTGCATGATGATCTGAAGACGTCCATCGCCGAGTTCTTGGGAACGACCAAGAGCAGAAGAATAGGGGTGGAGTGGTCAGCATTGTTTGTTGAGAATGGGCTACAAGACTGGTTGGAATACCTTCCCTACACAAACACAAGTGTTCCTGTCCCGCCACACGGTGATGAGTCGGGGGTCTTGCGAAGAAGCAGAGAAGGCAGCAGGAGGCAACAGAGGAGGAGAGGGCAGCTGTAGCAGCAGAGAGAGGAATCGGCGCGTTGCCATGGATCTGTCCAAGTATTGCGTCTACTTGGTGGTGTCTGCACCGGAGCTGCTCCCTGGGCCTGCCGCGGAGATGAAGAGAGCGTTGGACAAAGCTCTGAGGTCAATAGAGTTCGCTATACAATTCGCAGAAAGAATAAAAATGAAAACAGAGGACGCTCTATGTCAAGGGCGTAGTGATCTAGGGTAGGCGGCCCTCGACTACGGAGTTCGTAGTCTCCTGCCGTTGTCTTCCGATCGCGGAGGTTATGCCCCTCACAGCGGCTCGGGCTTGAGAGCGATAGGGAGAGAGAGAGAGATTAGGGTTTAACTTCTTGCTTAATCTCTCAATGAGGAGTTTCTGAATACAAATAGCCAACCGGCTCACTCATGCAAAAGGAAACTAATCAATCCGATAATAAAGGAAACTAATAACAAATCTTGCGCCTTAGCCACTCGACGTCGCGGCCCCGTCCGCGGGCTCGCCCAGCTCGCGCCCTGCGCGTTCGGCCGCTCGACGGCTGTCCCTTGCGCGGCGCCTTCTCATGTACGTACGCCCGTACATGACATCTCTCCCCCCCTCGACGACCAGCTCGTCCTCGAGCTGGAATGTTGGGAAGCGGGTGCGGAAATCGTCGAGGTCCTCCCAAGTGGCAGCAGAGGCCGGCTCGCCTTGCCAGCGGACGAGCACCTGGCGAACGCCCCGGGCCACCCTGGAACGCACGGCGCGCTCTGGCTGGGGCAGCAGGGCACCGTTGTGGACGACAGGAAGCGGAGGCGGTGTAGTCGGAGGGTCGCCGATCCAACGCTTGAGCAGCCCGACGTGGAACACATCGTGGAGACGCGCCCGGGGCGGCAGAGCCACGCGCACGGCGACGTCGTTGATCACCTCCGTGACTTGGTACGGGCCGAAGAAGCGGGGCTTGAGCTTCCCCGTGGCAGCAGCGTCGAGGGAGGCGACCGGGCGGTGGCGGAGGCGAAGAAGAACCCAGTCGCCCACCTTGTATGCGACGGCCCGATGTAGCTTGTCGTAGTAGCGCTTCTGGACGGCCTGAGCTTGCTCCAGGCGAAACTGCACGTCTTGCAGGAACTCGGCGCGTTCCGCCATGGACTTGGCCACCGCCGCGACGCGCGTGTCTCCGGGTTCGTACGACCGAATAGTAGGTGGGTCGCGGCCGTAGACGATGCGGAACGGCGTGTCACGGAGGGACGTTTGGTACGCCGTGTTGTATGTATATTCCGCCCAAGGCAGCCACCTGAGCCACTGACGAGGTCGATCACCTGTGAAACAGCGAAGGTACATGGTGATCACCCGATTAGCCGCCTCCGTTTGGCCATCCGACTGGGGGTGGAAGGCCGTAGTCATGTGCAGCTTGGCGCCCATGAGACGCATCAGCTCGCACCAAAATGTGGACGTGAAGACAGGGTCGCGATCCGACACCATGGATTGGGGCATCCCATGGAGGCGAACTATCTCCGCGAAGAAAGACTGCGCCACGGACTCTGCAGAATACGGGTGAGCCAGGGGTATGAAGTGACAATATTTGCTGAAGCGATCCACCACGGTGAGGATGACCGATTTGCCCCGGACTTTGGGCAGCGCCTCGACGAAGTCGAGCCCGATGTCGGACCACACCGACGACGGCACCGGCAGGGGCAGCAAGAGACCCGCGGGCTGTAGGTGCTCCGACTTGTAGCGCTGGCAAGTGGCGCAAGACCGCACCAGGTCCTGGACGAGGCGACGCATGTTGGGGAAGTGGACGTCGCGTCGGAGGCGGTGCAAGGTGCGTTGCACACCCTCGTGGCCGTCCTCGTGGACCGCAGCGATGTACTCCTGGAGTAGTGGCATGGACGGCGCGATGTAGAGGCGGTCGTTGCAGGTGACCAAGCCGTCCCGCACCGCCCATGGCGCGCCCCGCGTGCCGGCGAGGATCTCGTCCTTGAGGGCGTGGAGAGCTGGGTCCGCCACCTGTGCTTGGCGTAGGCGATCGACGAAGTCGAAGCGGGGCGCGGACAGCGCGAGCACCTCGCCCTCCTCCAGCTCGCGGTCGGTGTCACGACACGAGAGGGCGTCAGCGACGGCGTTCTGGGCGCCGGGTTTGTACTCCACCTCGAAGTCGAAGCCCAGCAGCTTACCGACCCAGTGGTGTTGGGGAATGGTCGCAAGCCGCTGAGATACTTCAAGCTGTAATGATCAGTGAGTACCTTGAAGTGACGTCCCCAAAGGTATGGCCGCCAATGGCGAACGGCGTGCACCAGACCGATGAGCTCCCGTTCATATGCCGCGAGGGAGTAGTGGCGGGGCACGACCGGCCTGCTGAAGAAAGCCACCGGGTGCTTGTCCTGTACCAGCACCGTGCCGAATCCATGCGTGGATGCGTCGCATTCCACGACGAAGAGTTTGGTGAAGTCGGGAAGCGCCAACACCGGCGCCGTTGTCACCACTGCCTTGAGAGCCTCGAAGGCGGAGGCGGCCGCCTCGGTCCAGGCAAAGCCCTCCTTCTTGAGGAGCGCGGTGAGGGGAGCCGCCGTCTCGCCGTAGCTGTGGACGAACTTGCGGTAGTAGCCCGCAAGGCCCAGGAATCCCCGGACCGCGCGCGCCGAGCGGGGGAGGGGCCAGTCGTGGATCGCCTGGACCATGGAGGGTTCCATCGCCACCCCCTCTGCCGACACGATGTGCCCCAGGTAGGACACGGAGGAGACCCCGAAGGCACACTTCGAGCGCTTGACGAAGAGGCGGTGGCGTCGCAGCTCGGCGAGGACGGTGCGGATGTGTCGGAGGTGGTCGGCCCATGTGTGGCTGTAGATCAAAATATCATCAAAGAAAACGAGCACAAACTGGCGGAGGAACTTGCGAAGCACATCATTCATGAGCGACTGGAATGTTGCCGGGGCATTGCAGAGGCCGAAAGGCATCACTAGGAACTCATACAGGCCGTCGTGGGTGCAGAACGCCGTTTTGTGGACGTCCTCGGCCTTCATGCGGACTTGGTGGTACCCGGAGCGCAGGTCCAGCTTGGTGAAGAACCGGGCACCATGAAGTTCGTCGAGGAGTTCATCTACCACGGGGATCGGGAAAGCGTCCTTCACCGTGAGCGCGTTCAGCGCCCTGTAGTCCACGCAGAAACGCCATGAACCGTCCGGCTTCTTCACCAAGAGGACCGGTGATGAGAAGGCGGAGTCGCTGCGGCGAACAATTCCTTGCGACATCATAGCCGTGCACTGACGTTCCAGCTCATCTTTGTGCGCCACCGGGTAACGGTAGGGGCGCACGGCCACAGGAGCGGAGCCCGGCTTGAGGATGATGCCGTGCTCGCGGCCCCGCGGCGGTGGCAGCCCCATCGGCTCGGTGAAGACGTCCGCGAACTCGTCCAGGAGGCCCTCCATGAGCGGGCTGTCGGCGAACACGGTGTGGGCAGTGGGGGCGCTCGACGTCGCCACACCGGTCCACACGACGTCCCGTCCGTCATGCTGGAAGGAGAACGCGCGCAGAACGACATCCCATGCGATGCGATGCAAGGGTGCCATCCATTGGGTGCCGAGCACCATGTCGTATCCAGCGAGGGGCATGACGTAGAGGTCGACGTCGAACATCATGCCCTCGATGGAGATCGGAGCGTTGCGGAGCACGCCGGGGCACGTCACCTTCTCGCCGTTCGCCACCGTCGCCGTGAGACGTGGTCGGGGCTGGATGGGCAGCCCGGTCCGGGTCGCGGCGGCCTCCCCAATGAAGTTATGGGTGGAGCCCGTGTCCACCAAAGCGACGAGGGAAGTCGCGCCCAGTGACACGCGGAGGAGGATCGGCTCGCCCACGGCCACGCGGGCGACTGCGTGGAGGGAGAACAGGGGCGCCTCCTTTGCGCCGGCCTCGTCCGCCGCCGCCTCGACACCCTCCCCGGCGTCGTCGATCTCCACGCCATCCATGAAGAAGATGCGTTTGCGAAGCGGTGTGGCCCCGGGAATAGCGCTCGTTGCAATTGAAGCACAGGTTCTGGCGGTGCCGCTCGGCCATCTCCTCGGGTGTGAGCCGCCGCTGGGGACCCTCGGCGCGTCCCGGTATCGATGCCGCTGGTGGCGCCGGGAGCGCGAGGATGGGCTGAGGCGCCTGGAGGGCGAGGCGGGCCGGTGGTGCGGCGGGGCCCCGCGGCGGCGGCCGATGGGGGCCGGCACCGGGTGCTCGGCCTCCATCAGCTCGACCTGACGAGCCAAGCTCATGGCCTCGGCGAGGGTCGTCGGGTGATGAAGACGGACGGCGTTGCTGATCGGGGGTAGCAGCCCGCCGGTGAAGAGCTAGACACGCTGCGTCTTCTCGAGACGGCCGGCGCGAGGTAGGAGGGCTTGGAACCGATTGGCGTACTCCTCCACGGTCCCGGTGCGCCGACACTCGGCGAGCTCGAACATTGGCACGGAACGGAGAGGTGGACCGAACCGCACGTTCAGGAGCTCCTTGAAGTGTGCCCAGTTCGGGGTGCCGTCGTCCTCTTGGACTTGGTTGAACCATAGTTGCGCGACCTCGTCCAGATGGTACGAGGCGATGTGCACCTTCTCGTCCGCCGTGGTGCGGTGCTGACGGAAATACGCGTCGCACTTGTTGAGGAAGAGCATGGGGTCGGTCGTGCCGTCGTAGCGGGGAAATCCCACTTCTTGTGCTTGGGGTGGAACTCGACCGCGCCCGCCGTCGTGGCGGCGGTCGTCGCCCCCGCCGGAGGACGACTCCGTCTTGTCCTTCATGGCGGCCATGTCAGACTCCACGGTGGTGATCTTGGAGTTCATGGCCTTGAGCATGTCCACGATTTCCGCTAGGGTTGGCTCGGCCATGGTGGGTGAGGTGGAGGTGGCGGCTGCGGGTAGCTGTGGTGGAGGGCTAGGGTTTGGGGTGGGTGTTGCTGGCGGCGCGGTGGCAGGAGATGGCGGCGGCGGTGGTGAGGTGGGGTTTGGGGCGGTCGGAGATGGCGGCGCGGCGGCGGATGACGACGAGGATCGATTGGATCGCGATACCAGGTTGTCAAGGGCGTAGTGATCTAGGGTAGGCGGCCCTCGACTACGGAGTTCGTAGTCTCCTGCCGTTGTCTTCCGATCGCGGAGGTTATGCCCCTCACGGCGGCTCGGGCTTGAGAGCGATAGGGAGAGAGAGAGAGAGAGAGATTAGGGTTTAACTTCTTGCTTAATCTCTCAATGAGGAGTTTCTGAATACAAATAGCCAACCGGCTCACTCATGCAAAAGGAAACTAATCAATCCGATAATAAAGGAAACTAATAACAAATCTTGCGCCTTAGCCACTCGACGTCGCGGCCCCGTCCGCGGGCTCGCCCAGCTCGCGCCCTGCGCGTTCGGCCGCTCGACGGCTGTCCCTTGCGCGGCGCCTTATCATGTACGTATGCCCGTACATGACACTCTAAGCAGTGAAAGCATTACTATAACTATGCTAGAGGCGACGCAACAGGTATCATTATCAAGAAGGGCGATGCAAGGGGACTACAACTTTGACATTGTGACAGGTGTGTACCTGGGGAAGCGGCTTCGCAACGAGGAGATGAAGACTCCGCCGAGACTTGAGGAAACAGAAGCGGGACCATTCATCAAAGAAGGGGAGCAGAGCACACGGCGTCCATGCTCCAGTGACCACTGGGAGCTGCTGGCGCGTCTATGGGTGCAGACGTTGCTCTACGCGGCGCCGTATGGCGACGTGCAGGCGCACATGCAGCGCCTCGCGCAAGGCGGCGAGTTCATCACCCACCTCTGGGCGTTGCTCTACCACCTCGGCATCGACAAGTGGGAAGTTGCAGGCATCGGCGAGCTGAAAGCTGCAGCAGCAGGGACGACGGAAGTACAGGTCCAAGAAGACGCTGTGAGCGGATCAGAAATTGAAGAGATCAATTAATGAACTGACGGTGCTCCTCCACTGGGCTGCTTTTCTGCTTCTGTATTTATTGTATTATTACTTGTTCGTTTGCCTTGCTTTCAACTTTTCTTCATTCATCAGTTGAGTATGGATGTATTGTATTTTACTGTATTTGTTCAAACTATGTTTTATTTATCATTAAATAAAAAGGAGAATCAGCACGTTTAGCTTTCAAAGCCAATATCTGTTTGCACATTTATTTGAAACCAAGTTTCCAAAGCAGAGTAGTTTTCGAAACCTAAATGCTTTGAGAAATTATTTAATTACGATTGAAAAAACTAGGAATTACCGTCCATTGGGTGAGATTAGCTAACGGTGCTAAAGTATGAATTACTACTGGCGTGACAGTGCCGGAGATCATGTGTTTCTGACATGGCAATAATCGAGTGAATTTCTTCAGCCAACAAATGGACAGTAGTGACCGACAGCCACACAGCAAAATCAATAGCTGGCAGCAGCATGCTCCGTGCATACCATGCCTTTCAAGTCGTCACGAGCAGCCAAGAAAGGAATCACCAACCATGCATCATGCTATGCATCCATGCATGTGTGCGGATACGTGAATGAAGAGCAACGCATAAAGCTAGCTAGAGAACATATATGGATGACCTATCGACAGGATAAAGCATGCACACGAACGATACGCCCCCCATGCAAAGATCAATATGTCGCTGAGCAACAGAGGACGAAGAAGCCGCATTTACCCTTACGTAAGTGCACCCTCTTAGTCTGGTCTGTTCTGTTCAGTCTACTCTAGTAGGAGACTGATCGAGGTGTTTCGGTAACATTTTTTTCGCAGCATCAAGAGGAGCAAGAAGGCGAGGATCACTTCGGCGAGGAACCTGCTGATCGAGCAGCTCTGCACTAAAATAACATGGTACGCACCTTTTTTTCACGGAAATTAATTTATTAATTAATTGTAGGTCATAATAATCGGGAGCACTTATCTATCACTAGGAATGCTGTGATTATTACCTCCTGCTCTGTTATATCCACACAACCACGCAATCTTCTAAAATCTAAATCAAGGGTTATATTCAACACCTTTGCCTTATTTTGCGTGGTGCCACAATTTAGGTGATTTAGTTATTATAGGAAAACCGTGCATCATGTCTTGGCGCGATTTTCCATTTCGTTCCAATAATCTATGGGTATATAGGTTTTTTTAATAATAGATAGTGTATATCCGGCTTCTTCTATCAAAAAATAGAATCACGCCAATTATTATAAAGTTTTTCCCATGGGCGCAAACACTAGCTGCACACAACCACCAGCGCGAAATCAAAACGAAGTAAAGTTTGTAAACTAAACATGACCAATATGTCTTGAGGATAACCACCCATTGGAACTAAAAAATTGCAACGCTGATGTTTCTAAGAACTGTCCAACTTAAAGAAGTTGGTCTCGCTGGTCATCATGCCGTTGCAGGCTTGCCCATTGACGAAGCCAGTGCGTTCCCCTGAAGAGATTTTGGTCTACATTTATCAAAAACCACTTCGTTCTGGTTATCTAAATTGCCCATAAAAGTGCAGCAGCTGTAAGCAAAAAGAATAGGTTGGGGGGGGGGGGTTTCCCCACTCGATTTCGTCAAAAAAGTGCAGCAGCTGCAGTTAATAACAATGAGTTATAGTTTTTGCGTCCAATTTTTGACCATCTTAACAAAAGGTCAGCCATATCTATTGGAGGAGGTAAACCAAAAAGTATGTATATAGCGCGCCATAAGAATTTGGCATAAACACAGTCAAAAAAGAGATGATCCATTGTTTCAGGATGATGGCAAAAACAATAGTATTTGTCACCTGTCCAATGACGTCTAAGTAAAATGTTTTTAGTTAAAACCACTCCTTTTTCTTAAGTACCAAAGAAAATTTTTGATTTTCATAGGTAATTTAATTTGCCAAATGTCTTGTGACACTCTAACCCCATTGTTAATCAACGCAAAGCATACATGGATTTGATTTGTAAAGGTACGGATGCATTTAAACCCCACACAAAAACATCCCTTTCCTCTAAAAAGTTAATATCATGTACAGATGCAATAATTCTATGCCAAGCACTGAGGTTTGCTCCTACTAAATTCCTTCGAAAAGAAATATTAAAAGGGTCCCTCCTAAGTACTTGCGCTACTGAATCTTGTTTGCCTCTGACTATATTAAACAACGAAGGAAATTTGTCTTTAAGAGGTTTATTTCCCAGCTAGGTATCAAACCAGAACCTGGTCTGGGACCCATCTTTTATCCTAAAGGAGTCAAGTTCCAAAAAAGACTCTTTAATGTTCATTAAGCTTTTCCAAAAGTGTGAATCTGTTGGCTTCTTCACACAGCCACCTAAAGTCTTATCTTTTATATACTTGTTTCTTAACAACTCTTGCCACATTCCATCCTCGTTTAGTAACTTAAACAGCCATTTGCTTAACAAACATTTATTCTGAATATCCAAGTTTTGTATTCCCAAACCTCCCGATTTTTTGGTTGACACAACACTTCCCATCTAGCTAACTGTACTTTTTCTTATGTTGATCATTTTGCCAATAGAAACGCGATCTGAACATGTCTATTTTCTCTAAGACCCCTCTAGGTAATTCAAAGAATGACATCATAAACATCGGTAGACTAGAAAGCACCGAGTTTAATAACACCAAACGTCCCCCTACTGAGAGCATCTTTCCTTTCCAACCACTCAACCTCTTTTCTATCCTATCATCAATCATTTCCAATATTTGTTGTTTAACTTCCTAGTACTCATGGGTATGTCTAGATAACGAAAGGGGTATATTCCGATGACGCAACCAAACAATTGCGAATAGAAATCCTCATGGTCTTTTGCCTTGCCAAAGCAAAAAATTTCACTTTTGTGAAAATTTATTTTCAGGCCCGACACTTGTTCAAAGGTGCTAAATAAAAATTTCATATTTACCGCCTTTAGAACATCATGACTCATGAAAATCACCGTATCATCCGCGTATTGTAAGATAGACAAACCATCATCAATTAAATTAGGAATCACCCCTTCCACTTGGCCCTCTGATTTTGGCTCTAGCAATAAGGATGGCCAACATATCAACTACTATGTTAAATAGTATAGGCGACAGTGGGTCACCTTGCCTCAGCCTTTTTTTAGTTTGGAAGTAATTTCCTAAATGATCGTTCACCTTAATGTTTACATTTCCCCCTTCTGTAAAGCACCGAATCCAATTGCACCACTTCTCTGAGAAACCTTTCATTCTCAGTGTTTGTTGCAAAAAACTCCACTTAACCTTATCGTATGCCTTTTCAAAATCTATTTTAGGTGCCAACCGACCAGTGCCGCCGCCACGCAGGCAGCAGGCTCATTTTCGTTTTTTTTTTTGTTGCAATTGCACTGCTGGTCGAACGTGTTGGTTGCTTCCTGCATATGAAAGCAAGGTCGCCATGGTGACATTCACATAATACTTATTTATTATTAAAAAAGAAACCTTTACATACTCTCTCCTAGCCTTGAGTTAATCGTTATCGTTTTTCACCACTTGATTAGGGATGCTTGGATTCTCCCTCGACCTCCCTCCTTCCTAGATAGGGGTGCAAATGGTACGGATATTTTTCGATCATATTTGAGACCAGATCCATTTAGAGGAGTTTAGATCTATCTGTATTTAAGTCCTCATACCAAACATTTGATACGTATATGTTTTCCGAGGTTTTCACAAAAAGAATATTTTTTAAGGTTACTATTTTTAAGAGTATCTCGAAGAATTCCCTAAATCCTTTCCTAATCCTTGTTTTTAGCAAGATGAGAAAAAAACTTCTATCTAACAACTCCTAATCCATCCTCTACTAATCTTTTAGAAATTGGGGAGAGTCACCACTGTTCCGGGTAAAGTTACACAGTCCTGAGTCGCACATATCTTCTCTCCCCATCCGTGTGTGTCGGTATCTTCTCTCTCCATCCGTGTTTGTCGGACAGTATAAAGGTGAAAGGGCATAGAAAGAATAAAGGGTACTTTGGAGATGCTCTAAATGGGATGGCCAACTCTAACAATGATCGGTATTTTTTAGAGTGACACATTTTTAATTTAGTCCGCCTATGTAAAATATAAATAAAAGAATTTTTTCTCAAAAAAATATTGTTGTAGTAGTGCATATTTGCAACAAAAAAAAAAAGGTGACATATTGAGGTTGAGTGGGAGGAAGCGTCAATGGGATTTGAGGAATCTGGAGGGTTTACAATACGCATGTATCTTCTTTTTTGAAGGGTTATTATCGCCGCATGGGGAGCATGGAGCAGCACATTGGAGGAAATTTAACGTCAACAGCCTTGCGCTACCAGCTGAGAGATATGTGGAAGAGTCCTAGAGGGACACTACTCCGTATTGAGGCATTTGCACTGGTGGCAATCACCCTCTCCTTCTTCCTTGTTGCCTTTGGGTCCTGCCGCCGTTGGTCCAATCGTTGGATTGTCCAAAAAGGTTTCTTGGCTGCACAAGTGTCATCTCTATCCCTTGGGACTTATAGCATTGGCTTAATCCAGTCTTCATCGGTGAAGAGTGAGATGGATCCTATATGGGCTGTATCTTTACTCACTCTATTTGGCTGTGTCGATCCGGTCGCCACCTACATAGGCCTTGACTACAAGGGCCCACTTCTAAAGATGGTATTTCAGCTTTGTCTCTACTTTGGATATGTCGTTCTGATGAGTATGTCAAGCATCTCTAGTGATGTTGGAAGGGTACCAATTTGTGTGCTGTCTTCCATCACCTTTGTGAAGGGCTTTCACAGGTCACTAGCGTTTGTGTTGCCAAGAAGAACACGGGAAGAGATAGGACAGCTCGAGTCTACAGAACCAGCTGCTCTAGCAGGTGATGGTCAAGTACTGAAAGTCCATTTGCTTGGCTACCTTTTAGAAAGACAGAAGAAGGGAGTGATCTTTGAACCAACCATGGCTGACATAAAGTTGAAAGAGGTCATCGGCAGCAGCGACTTGACATTTGAAGATGTGTGCCTTGGATACTCTCTGTCTCATCTGTTAAAACAACGTTTCATGGATGTCCAGCGATGCAGAAATGGAGAAGAAAAGACAGCGCTTTGAGAGCTTGGTTGGGGCTGGTGGTCGGGCAATCGACTACAGGAGGGCCTTGAAGGCGATTGAGGTTGAATTGGCTTTTCTATATGATGCCTGTTTCACCAGCAATGAGTTCCTATATTTATATAAAGAAAAAATTGCTAGTTTTTGGGCATTGGCTTCAATCATCGGGATCATTTTTGTCGGGGTAGCGGCTGTTCCTAGTCCTAGCACAAATAAGTCTAGCCACCACCATAATATTACATCTACGGTCCTGGTCCTAGCACTATCGTTGTTGGCACCACAAGGGCTGACCGGATCATTACGTTTTTTTTTTAGAGGAATTTCGGGGGGGGGGGGGGGGATAAACACATCCCCACCTACTTTTTATAATCCACAGATGCCGGTAAACCGGTGGGTGGAAGTTGGTTACAACGACTTGCTGCTAAAACGCAGGCAAGTGACCGGGCATCGCCAAAGTGTGATTGCAATCACGAGGGCGAGCATAAGAGGACTAAGCCTGATCCACTAACAACCTTAAACAACAACCGAATAGCAAGAGGGGGAGTATTACATAGGGAAGGAGTGTCTCCATGCTTCTAGTGAAGCTTGCTTCTTGGAGGGGATTCTGCAGCTCCAATCCTGGACTGAAGTTTTGCAGGCATTCTTCAGTCGGCCAATGTCAGGGTTTTGCTCCCTGAAGACTACTTCATTGTGATGCTTCCAAATTTTCCAGCAGATTAGTAGTAGGAGGGGGTGTAGTATCTTCTTGGAGACATGAGGGGGGGGGGGTGGTTGAGTGTCCCAGTTCCTGCACATTGGCGATCCGGGCGGGGTCCCATCCGATGCTGTTCCAAAAGCTCTGAACAAAATCGCAGCCAGAGAAGATGTGATCAACTGATTCATCCTCACGCCCACAGATGGCGCAAGTTGCTTCATCAATTATGTGTTTGTGCACCAGCGACGTTCGACAATGGATTCTTCCTTGTGTAACCAGCCAACCGAAGAACTTCATTCTTGGGGGGGCAAAGTGGCACCACACAAACTGAAACGAGGGGCTCTGGTGATCACCTTTGGTAGAAGTCTTGTAGATGAGGCCCGAGGCCAGGCGATGACCCATTTTCTCAAAGAAGCTGGCGCGCTGGTCAGGCTCATTTGTGAGGGAGACACCCTGTAGCAGCGCCTCCAGTTGACTGAGCTCTTCGGTCGCTTGAGCTGAGAGGCGACGCTGAAACTGCTCTCGGAGATTCACGTCGAAGGTGAAGTTGACAGAGGCATCCTTCCCCAAAAGGTGTGAGAAGAGTGCAGGCATCATCTCCGCAAGCAGAAGGTCCATGAGCCATCGGTCATGCCAGAAGGAGGTGTTCTGTCCATCCCCCACCTCTACCGTGGTGATCTGTTTGTACGCCGGCAGGAGATCTTTGAGTGTCGTCCAGTGCGAGCCATGGGCGCGCCCCGTCATGGTGGCGAGGTCCACGGTTTCTCTCGCCCAAGTCGCCCAAGAGGACCCCTGGGGGTGATGTAGCCTGTGAATTAGTTTGAGTAGCAGGCAGGCATTTCGGGTGTCGATTCTCTTGATTCCAAGGCCTCCATCTTCCTTATCTTTACACACATTCAACCATGCTACCAAGCATTGGGCTCCAGACGTTGTATCTGTGCCTGTCCATAAGAAAGCTCTTCGTCAAGACTCGAGCACATCAATGACTCCCGGGGGCAGCTCCATGGCGCCCATTGCATATGTTGGCAGTCCATCAAGAACAACATTGATCAAAGTCACCCGACCGACAGTGCTCAGGAGGAGGGCCTTCCAAGTGGCCAAGTATCTATCTACCCTTGCAATGAGGGGAGCAAATGCAGACAGCGGGAGCTTGATGTTGGACAGTGGCAGCCCCAGATACGTCTGCGGGAACGACCCTTGCTCACACTGGAGGATGCCAAGTAGATCCTGCAGCTCATCATGTGGCACATGGAGTGGGGTGGCCGTGCTCTTGCCAAAATTGATCTTCAGGCCAGTGCACTGGGAGAAGCAGTCGAGAGTATGTTTCAGCCGTTGTACGCTGGAGCGGTCGGCTCTGACGAGGATGATAGTGTCGTCTGCATATTGTAATACAGGGGCAGTTTCTTGGCACAAAGGGTGCCTGATCTCAGCATCTGCTTTGATTGCAGTTTGGAGCACATCAGCCACCAGTAAGAACAGATATGGGGACAGAGCATCTCCTTGGCGCAGACCTTTTCTGCAGGTGATCCATGGCCCCTGAATCCCGTTGATGAGCACAGCCGATTGGGAGGTAGATAGAAGCTGCTGCATCCAGTCAATCCATTTGAGGGGGAAACCACGCACCTGTAGAATCTTGATCAAGCTATCCCAACTCACTGAGTCAAAAGCCTTGGCAAAATCTAATTTGAGGACCAATGTCTTCGCCTTCCGCTTGTGGCACAGCTGCACTAGCTCAGTTGCTAACACGAAGTTCTCAGAGATTGACCTGCCTTTGATGAAGCCGGTCTGGTCAGGGTCAATGAGCGACGAGATCTGCTGGCCGGTCTGGTCAGGGTCAATGAGCGACGAGATCTGCTGTTGAAGCCTTGTTGTGAGGATCTTGGTGACGATTTTGACTGGGCAATTCTGCAGCGAGACAGGGCGGTAGTCCCCGGGCGCCACGGACACCTCCTTCTTGGGGATCAGGACGATCAGCGCCCGGTTGATCCTCTGGAGATCAATGGAGCCACGGTGAAACTCGTCGAGGAGGCGCATGATATCACCTTTGACCGCACCCCAAGCCGCTTTGTAGAAGCTCGGACCGACGCCGTCGGGACCAGGCGCGCTGTCCATGCGCATGGCGCGGACCGCGGCGTGTGCTTCCTTCTCAGTGAAGGGAGCCACGAGCGGCCCCGGCGTAGCCCGGCTTTTGTCGTTGTAGAGGGCGTCGATGTCGAGCGTCCATGAGGTGGGATCATTACAGTTTTCATATTGGTGTCCCTGGCTCTGCTGCAATTGCTGCAGCTGATTCGGTGCTGGACCTCGAACTGGGCGAGAGTCACCTTTGCGTGCCAGTATGCTGAGGATGAGGAAATCAGTCTAACACATCTGAGCTGTTTCATGAGATTGAGAGCTTTTGTTCTTACCAAGGTTAATTGGTTTGACAAGTACCTTTGGCAAGATCAACTCGGGCAGCACTCACTTGTTGGTGCACGGAGGAGCATAGTACAACGCTTCTGTGAGTGCTTCGGTGGGTGCTTTGTGTTAGGCATCTGCGAGAGTTCTGAGTGCTTGCTTGCTAGGGTTGGACTGGATTACATTGTATATGTGCTCCAAGAACTGTTGCTCAGCGACACTAACACAAGAGATGCCGTCAGGTTGCGTGACGTCAAGACATCGGTCGCTGACTTCCTAGGCCAGATCAAGAGCAGAAGAATTGGGGTGGAGTGGTTATCCTTGTTTGTTGACAACGGGCTAATGGACATATTGGACCTTCTTCCTTACAGTCTTCAGGACGGTGCTGCTGTGCCAGGTGCCCGTGCATTCACGAATCATGTCATGATATGGCACATTGCGACATGCTACTGCGAAGAAGCAGAGAAAGGAGGAGGAGAAGGCGAAGGAGAAGGCAGCGGCCGCTAAAACCACAGAGGAAGACAAGATGACAGCAGCCGAGAGAATACTTGTAAGAAGAAGAATCGGCGTGTGGCCATAGATCTCTTGAAGTATTTTGCCTACTTGGTGGTGTCTGCACCGGAGCTGCTCCCTGGTCCTACCGCGGAGACAAAGCAAGCGTTTGACAGAGTTGTGCAGGAAACAGAGGACGCTCTAGGCGGGGAAAGCAATACGCTGCAACGGGTACCATTATCATTAGACGATGGCGAAACCTTTGAGTTTGTGAAGGGTGTGCACCTAGGGAAGCGGCTTTGCAACATAGATAAGATGCCGCCGCCGCTGGCAAGTGAGGGCCCAGGGGGGAGAAATGGGGAGGAAGAGGAAGAGAGCACACAGCGCCCGTGCTCCAGTGACCCCTGGGAGCTGCTGGCACTTCTATGGGTGCAGACGTTGCTCTATGCAGCGCCGTATGGCGACATGCAGGCGCACATGGAGCGTCTCTCACAGGGTGGAGAGTTCATCACCCACCTCTGGGCGCTGCTCTACCACCTCGGCATCGACAAGTGGCAACTTGAAGACTTCGACGAGCTGCAGCAGCAGCAGAGACGATGAGGGAAGCATGCAGCAGCAGCAGAGACGATGAGGGAAGCACAGGTCAAAGAAGATGCTAGGAGCGGATCAGAGACGACAATGCTTAACGTGTACCGGTGTAAGTTCACCAGCTGAGCCCGGCCACCGGCCCAGGGTGGCCGGGCCTTGGCTCCGCCAGTGCCAAGGCCCATTGCTGGGCTCCCTGAACATTGCCTCAGCTACCTTCAGAACCGGCTCCGGCGTCCTCCCAAACACTCTCCCGTTTCTTTCCTTCCAAAGGATCCAAGCAATTAGGAGTAGCAACGAATCAAAGGCTGGTCTTGATGCAGAGTCTACTCGAGCACGCTGGCACAGCCACCAGCTTCTAACATCCCTTCATTTGAAATTGTAATTCATTTTAGCATTTCTAGATACAAGTATTTTATTATGCATCTAGAGAATGCTTTTAGAATTTAGGACAGAGGAAGTATTTGTCTATGATCTTGAAGCCCATTTGTTGAGTACACAATTATATTTTTCAACAAGAAAGCTGGTGATAGGATTGCTGATCCTACCAGGATTATGGCGCAGGCTGTAGGGATGAGGGATCGGTGGGTGAGGTCTGTACCATCGAGGTGTAAATATAACAGTGTAAATATACACAAAATCCCATGTGCAATGGGGAAATACAAGAGACTGATATATAATGCAAAAAAAAAAAAGAAAAAAAAAGAGAGTAGAGCTTCTCTGAACATAATTGCAAGAGGTCGTTAGAGGTGTAAGTTTATTTGGTCATAGTTGCATTTGCATACCACATGGTTACTCATGTTCTTCGTCGGAGAGTGAGCTCCCATGGTCCCTGAGAATTTTAGGCTTCTAGCTGATGCCCAATGCAGTGGCCACCTCCAGATGTTGCAGATGGTGCCGTGTGTGTAGGGGTCAACCCTTGATGCCTACAAAGAAATTTGGGCTCAGGTTTGTTTAGGGGTTCAAGTCCAAGACTACCTGTGTAGTAGTAGCTTGCAATCTTGCGGAGAAGGCTTCCCATTGAACTGAAACACAGGTTTATTCGTTGCAAAGTAGACATCAAGAGTCATGGGCCCAAGTCAGGGTATTCCAATCCATTGCCTACTCGCCACGTTGTTCTTATACCAGCTGCTTCAAAACCTCACTCGATAGGGGAACAACTAACGCAAGCTGCTGATCTGCTGCCACGTCTCCCAACGCATCTGGAGCCCAACTGCTGAATGCTGACGGATAAAGAATCAGGGAAAGGGGGAAAGGCAGAACCATCGAGATTAATAATTCATGGAAACCAGTGAGGAGGAAACGAATACCCACTGACTGCACACACACATTGCCAATGATTGCCTAGTAATAGAACCCAATCTGATGAATAGTGTACCTGTCGATCTTGCTCCTTCGTTGCTGGGAAGGGACGGGGGCGGATCCATCGACGCTGCTTGCTGAATAGCGTCCCCAGCGCCTGGAGTTGTTTGCTGCATCTGGAGGGCTCCTGCTGCGGGCTGCCAGAGCGATGGCTAGCGAGGAAGCTCGCCGGAGAGCAGCAAGGGGACAGCGAGGGCCGCCGCCGCCAGCCGGGCTGCGGAGCCAGATAGCAATGGTAAGCGGGCTGCTGAACCACCGCGTAACAGGCTTCTGGGCTAAGGGCGTTTGCTCCACGGAACATGGACCGAGCCGACAAATGGGTCTATTGCAACCGTAATGGCCTACTCAGGCCCTGTAATGCGATCTGGGCTCCGGATTCCCAGCGTTGCAGCCTCCACAATTCCACTTCCACATGCTCAGCTGAGAAACCACAAGGAACCAAGGGCAAACACCATGGCAGCATGAAAAAGCATCATACGCCAGGACCTGAGAATAATGATGATGCCCCATACATACAAATTAAGAAATCTTGTGGGAGAAGAAGGTAGAGGTCATGTATTAACATGAAGAGCCAACGACACTACTATGTCCGTAGCCTAAGAGAACATGCCTTGATCAGCATCATTCTGTATTATTAGGCTTGCTCTTATGCGGCGGCAGCGTCATCATTGGTCTATTCTCAATATAAGAGCCAAGCATTTCAAGGGTCCACCACGTCTCTGACTCCTCCAAGCAAATCACTAGTACGCGACCACCTTAGCTTATATATTAATATAAAAATAAATCGAGCGTGAAAAGCTGGTTGCATATTATTAGTCTTATTACAAACCATGATGCCAAATAAACATGCTCATGCGGTCCTGCCGGCCAGTGATAACAACAGAGTGTACTGGCTGCAGCAAAAATAACTACTCTAGTAGTAGGGGTCAAGAGGCGTATTGGGCAGATCCATGATCAGAGCAACCATCACATCATCTATGTAGGCAGCCATTCGTATGAAGTAGGTCACGACCTGCTCGCTGTCATCAATTGCATGATCATGGCTAGGCTTCTGTGGAAGACGGGCCCTGATGTTGAGCGGGCGCAGTTCATCTTCAGGCACTCTCAGTGATGTGGCACGCAGCCTCTTGATCGCTTCAACTCCTCTATCCAACGTCTTCGACTGAAGAAAACCGTTCTGGCACTCCAGGGCAGCCTCCTTCAACTCCTTGCCTAGGGTAACCAAAGGCTACATAAAATAAATTAAATTAAAGGAGAATACAACACATAAATACTGCTTTTCCAAAAAAAGACAGGTCTCATTGCTTTAGGGATCGGAGTTAAAGCAGAAATATCATAATACGTTTCACTCATTTCATAGGAAAAAAATCAATATTTACGCTATGAAATGTGAATACTATTAATAAACTATATTAAATGGCAAATAAAATAATACTAATTTAGTATTATAATAACAAATGTCGATATACATTTTCTAAAAAAATGGTCAATCTTACAACTGTTCGACTTTCATTGACTAAGCCAACAATAAGGTCTTCCATCTTGACCGCGAGCACAAACCAAGACAATGCACCCTAAAGTCAACTATGACATACCATATGGTTTATTGAGGTGGGTGGCCGAGTTATCATGAAATTCTCAAAAAGTTTAGCACCGCATATCAGCACTCTTCCAACGAAGTCTATCAAGACCTTTTCCTTGCAGACCTAAAACAAGAGTGGGCACAAATGAATTCTTCCATTTTTGCAATGTTACTTGCATTCTTTTTTTTAAAAAAGAAAAACACAAAAAAAGTCCAGATGCAAACTTACGAGGAAAGTCTCCGATACACCAACTCTGGGGTTGAATTTTTTAACCGCCATTAAAACATCCTCCATGGAGTACTAAGCATTAGCGGTGTAAAATCATTAGAAAGCAAAGGAGAACAATATATACGAGACTAGGAATAATGGCAGCAAATTAAATGGCAGCAACACATATTATTAAACAATTTACGTGGATAAGATCATTAGAAAGTAACTTAGAACCAGATGGACTCTAGTAGTTTTATAAAAAGTTTTGACACTATGGGGATCCCCAAACCGTACCCGTAAAAAAACAAATTTAATAGCGGCCACGTATATATTAATTGTGAACAACGAGACATGGATACAGAGATAATAATAACTTACCATGGTCATGTTCCCAGGAACAACTGCATCAGTCGCTTCTAGCTGTGCCACATCATCAACCCTCATCCAGTCCGGGTACCTGTTGCCAGATTGTGCCTACACCGGAGTCCGGAGGCATTATTCTTTCACTCAAAACTACGAGAAGAACACAACTCCGAAATGAATTTATAGAGAGACAAATCTTGTTAACAAAGGGGGTGGGTTGCTTTGCTTGTCTCTCTAGAAATGATTTTGAAGGGAGTAATTATGACTTTTCCTTTTCTTAGAAAAATAAGACAACTCGGCGAGCCCACCGTGTAGGCCCACCAAGGAAGCCCATAGGGCCATGATGGCCGCTATCCACTTCGTGTGCGATGCAACTATGGTGCCAAGTAGCTCGTTGCTTTATGACAAGCGACGACTGTGTGACACGAGTCATTGTAAACTCGTATTAGGACAACTCATGAGTTAGGTCACAGATGAGATATAGTAGGCACGATATGTCTTGGAATTAGACTCCCATATTGATTATCGCTAGACACGAGATGCTCTTACTTGTATGAGTATTATAAATAAGTATGGATCACATATAAGATACGGAGAGTGTAAGCACAATTTCAGATCATCATAAGTAAAAAGAGCGAGCCGAAAGAAACTTTCTATGGTCCAATAATTAAGGGGATATGGATTAAACAATGGTAATAAAGTTTTAACTCTTTAATAATCTATGTCAAATAAACCAAATTAATGACCTATTTGGGAGAGTTAGAAGATCTAGATCGATTTTTTTAGCCAATCACTTCTAGCTCCAATACCTTCACCATGCTTTCTTTTATGTGTATTTCAAATGACATAAGTCAAATATAAGACTTTTCCACATAATTGTTTAATACATATAAGACTCATTTATATGATCTTGAACTCCTAAATATAACTATATAAATAACAAAAACGGTAACTAGGTAGACTCTTTACGCATTCTTTACGTATATGAGTATGTGAACTTAAGTTGTATTAAACTAAAGTTTTTTTCTAGTTAATGCTTTTAATATTAATGAATAGATTTATTTGAATCATAAATAAGAATTTTAATCAAAAAATAAACAAACATTTTACATATGTAAATATGATTAATCAAAGTTGTAATACATGTTAAAAAGTTAAATTTAAATATTACTCGGTATGAGAAATTTAATAAATGAAAGAGTTGATGACACCTTGCGATGTCCATGTCGAACATCGTTTTTTTAATTGTGTAGAAAAAATTAATAATAATAATAATAATAATAATAATAATAATAATAATAATAATAATAATAATAATAATAATAATAATAATAATAATAATAATAATAATAATAATAATAATAATAATAATAATAGTAGTAGTAATAGTAGTAGTAATAGTAATAGTAGTAGTAATAGTAATAGTAATAGTAATAGTAATAGTAGTAATAGTAATAGTAATAGTAATAGTAAGACTAATAGTAGTAGTAGTAATAGTAGTAATAATAATAATAATAATAATAATAATAATAATAATAATAATAATAATAATAATAATAATAATAATAATAATAATAATTGAACAAATGTCCAAAAACACACAAAGCAGTGATATTGACTCACCATGGCCTTTTCATCAGGATTCGAACCCACCATGTACTTCTTAACGTCCTCTAGCCACTGCTCATCCTGCTTGAGCAACCGCACGATACGTTGAAAATTCTTACTATACTCCAATTGATCATAACAGGAAGGAAAGACGGTCGTTTGGGCACTGCATTGGAAATTTAAGTAACCAGCACCTACCTTGACCTTGGTCGCGTCGTCGTCGTCCCCGGCGTCCCGTGGTGAGCCACCCTTTGCGGCCACGGCGACTCTACCACGGGAGGCGCGGCCACCTTCGGCCAGTGGCACGGAGGACGATATGCGGATGGCGGTGCCAGCAGCGAAGAAGGAGAGCTCGCCCGCGGATGCCAGCAGGGTGTTGGCAGATGAGACCCCGTGGCCGGATGCGACGCACAGAGAGCGACGGCCGCCCGAGGCTGCGATCGCCAGGGCCCCGCCGGCACCAAGGGAGGCACCGCCCGTGGCAACGACCTGATGAACCCTCGTGGGCACGACTGGCCGCGGCGGCGGGCGGGGGCGATCCAGGCGATAGCTGGCGGCGAAGGGTCCTGCAACCATCATCGCCATGGGTGAGGCCTCGCAAGTCGTCGCAGCTCAAGAGAGAAGACGCGTGAGGGGTTTTGCTAATGGAATTGAGAAGCTAGTGGGCTAGAGGAGAGGAGCGGAGGAGCCTACTGCTGTGTTTTTAATAGAGAGACAAAGGAGAGATGAGGGCGGATGGATGACATGACAGTGGACTGGAAGGCGCGTTACCGCCTGATGAGCCATATGGTCATATGATTCCATATGTTCACAACCCTAGCAGGGGTTGGCGTACTAGCCGTGTGCACCTGCACTGCACGCAGCCAATGGCTAGGCGAAACCCGTGGTCCCACGCAAGAATGCCCGAAGCTTCCCCACGCACTCTCCGTCGTCGTCCTCTCGTCGTCATCGTCCACACCTTTCCCTACCGTAGAACCTAGCTAGCAAGCCGCGCGCCGGCACCGTACCTAATAAACCCTAGCCACTCCGCCCTCCATGATATTGGTCCGAGCTGCATTCCTGCGTTGACGTCGTCGATCCCAGATTTGCGCAGATGGATCACCGCTGGCCAGATTTGCTGGAAATAGAGGAAGGGACACATGAATTTCCTAGGGCACTCTTGCATATATATACATCTAATAATGCAGCACGAGGAAGACCCCAGAAAATTGACGATAAATATGCTTTATTATTATTATTATTATTATTATTATTATTATTATTATTATTATTATTATTATTATTATTATTATTATTATTATTATTATTATTATTATTATTATTATTATTATTATTATTATTATTATTATTATTATTATTGTTATTGTTATTATTATTTTCTTTTTGCAACCACGCCCGTCCCTCGGACGTGTATGCTTTATTATTATCGACATAAATGTTAATTAGTGTGACCATTTCGTGGCAATAAAGAACACGGGGAGTGCCTGTTTAACTTTTACTAGAGGCGCCAACTCTGGTTAGCTTGTGGACTAAGCACCCTACCCACACGATATATGTCACGCGGTTTCTTATATCATCCGGAAAAGGCGCTATAAATCAAGTTGTTGCAACTAACTGCATGGAAACAAAAAATTAAGTACAACATGACATCCAAAACTCAAGTCAGCGGTAGGTTTGCATTGTTTGTTTTGAATAAGTAGGTTCGGTGTGTTTACATTGACTATAATGTCTCTCAGATATATAATAAGTTTGTTTACATTGACAAGTACTAGAAGACTTTGATTATTTTAGCATCATATCTTGCGTGAGTAATATAATGTTGTTTGAAGCTTTCAGTTATTTGTTTGGTCGCTACGATGGCCGTTCAAACAATAACTACCCAACTGCCAGATACAGTACCATGCATATATAGCATTGACGTAGTAATAAACGGTCAATGGGCCGCAATAAGAAGGAAAGAAACACCGAGCCGGCCCGCGTGTCCCCATGGCAGAGGGCGGCTTGCACGAGCCCGTCGAGGAGTCCGTGCCGCCCTGGCCGACGCCATGGTCGCTGCCGAGAGAACGTTGACGGAGCGCTCGCAGATGTTTTAGGTGAACGCGTTCGACGCGACGGTTGACGTGATCAATTAGTCTGTTTTCTATCTATTCTATAATTCATTATTTACTCCCTCTGTCCCCCCCCCCCCCGAAATAAATTTGTTTTAGACATGATCAATTAGTCTATTATTATCCCTTGTTTTCCCCTTATTAAATAGTCTATTGGTATGGGCATGTGCCAAGACATTCTTTCCCTGAGCTTTTCTCCTTCACCAAAAATCCTATTGTGAAACTAGAGGCGGCAAAGCTAAGCAATGAGTTGATCTAGACTTTTCATTTTCCATTATCATCTGAGGCCTATCATCAATTCTTACAGAGGTTGAGTAGGCATTGAAAGATTTTCAGTCTTCTGGACTTAATGATAAATTGTCTTACATTTGGGGAGGGCAGCAGTTCTCATGTGCAAGGGCATACATGCATCTTCTAGTTTTGTGGGGGTTCACCTACTTTTTAGGTGGATTTGGAAATCCCCATGCAAACATAAACACAAGGTTTTTATTTCTTTGGTTTTTAATAAATTCAGTAGGGGCTCAAGCCGCTCCTGTTTTGTCACAGCCCAGCATCACGGTAGTGGGCCGCTCGCCCAGCCAAGAAGGAGCTCGCGTCCAAGGACCAAGAACCCTCGTGTGTTTGGGCCGCAATAGAACTGCAAGGCCTGCGTCGCCAAGCCCATCAGCGAAGTGTGAGACTTCTGCCTGCGAGTAGTATTAATTCCCAACCCCAGTGAGGAGAGAGGCATCTATCCAATACCCAAACATTATTGTAATTTCATTCGTACTCTTCAAGTTAATATACATGGTAGCGTAGCTTAGTTTGCTTCTCCCTTCCGTCTCCGGCCATCGCCGGCGGCCAGCACCGCGGCCGCACCGGCTGGGCTGCTGACAACTTGGTATCAGCTCACCGGTCTTCGGACCCGCGCTGGATCGTGTTCCGGCCGACCACTACCACTACACCCGCCGCCGACGAGCTTTTGGAGCCATGGAGCCCAACACCGCGACCGCCATCGACAAGCTCCTCAAGCAGATCGAGGACCTCGACAAGCGTTCCACGAAGCGATGGGGCCGGCTGGAGAAGCGCGTGGACGACGCCGAGAAGGATCTCAAGGAGCGCGAGCTCGCCGTCGACCACCGCCTCGGCGAACTGGAGCGGTTCGCGGGTAGCCAGTACACTGTTGACACTTCTTAGCGTAAGCAGATAAATCCGCAAGCGCACGGAGTACGATGTAGCTTTCACCCGGGAGTATTCCAGAGTATCGATTTCCACGGGGAACGTGAGTGTACTAGAGAAGCAAGGCCGTCCAAGGATAAAGGTAAGAAAAGCAAGATATATATATTTTTGGTGGGTGGAGAGGAACCTTATAATGTCTTCTAAGTTGATTGGGTGATCAAAATCAGGCTTACTACACTCTACTTACTATGGAGCAACAGTACCTTTCCGACTCTCGGAAGAGATTGGGAATAAGTAGTCGGGGGAAGGCTGCCAAAAAGCTCTACGAAACACCAACCCGAACGTGGTGGAATACAAAGGCCTGATAGAGCTGTCACCTCTGGGGCTACCACAACTATCCGTGGGATTGGGCGCAAACTCAGGTAAACCCTAGTCTAGACACCGCGTCTACACTAGCATTTACTACTATAATTACCTCGAGAATAACTAGAGCACTCAAATACAAGCGGAGTTCAAGTAAATAGAATAAAGTATAATTAAATAAAGAACTGAACTTAGAAATAATAATTGTAGAACCTGGAGAGTAGCTGGAAGACGAACTAGATGCTGCAAAAGTACAATGTTGAGGAAGATCTGACAGATCCGGCTCCTCCTCAGCTCTCTCCTCCTCTCTCTCCCTATTTTCTAGATACAACTAGACGAACTAGAACTAGAACTAGATGAACTAGAGCTAGATCTAGATGAACTAGAGGGACCCTATTCTACTTGGATGGAGGATGAAACCCTAGCTTTTGATCTGTAGAAGAATAATGATGAAAACCCTAGGGGGGGCGCCCTCTTTATATAGCCCTGGGTGGAGTAGCCCCTAAGGAATCGCCACGTCATCGATCCGCGTCACGTTTTATGTTCACCGTTGGATCAAACCGACCTAGATGGGCGGTGGAGATCATAAGAATAATTCTGGCATATTCCCTGGTCGATCTGCGTAGAAAACCGGCCAAGATCCGGCCCCTAAGGGCCTGAACCGGAGGTAAACCGGTCAAAACCGGGCTCTGTTGCTTTTCTGGACAGTTCTGGAAGCTTCCGGGCTGCTGGACCGGTCTGTTTACCCGGTCCACACGCGCCTGGGCCGGCTGGACCGCTGAACCGCCACCCTCCGCCTGTGCCTGCGCGCCACGTGTCCCGGCCGGGTCGGCTCCGCGTCCCTCCCGCGTCCGCTCGCGAGCGCGCGTGGGGAGACCGGCCGCCACGTGTCGCCTCGGATTGGTGCGCGTGGGCGCCTACTCCTCGGTGGCCGGCCACGCCGCGCGTGGGGTCCGCGTGTCAGCCCCTCGTCGCATGTCCGGGGCGTGGATGTACGCCGTGGGGCCCGCGTGTCAGTTGGTGTCGCGTTGACTTTTTTCATCATTTCATGTGAATCTTTCTTTCTTCGTATCTTTTTATTCCGGACTCCAAATATAGCGAATAATATATCCATTTCGATCGGCGCGACGAGACGTTCGCAATGGTGTACTCTATTTCTTCATTTGAGACACTTTTATTCAATGACTTTATCCATTTTAGCTCCATTCCTATGTAAGCCCTGCAAAACATAAGTGCACCAAAACTCGTGGAATTTGTTAGCTCAACCCTCTAGACCTATGCTGGTGAACATCTTTTTGCAGCTATAGAAGTTATGTTGACGGTTAAAAATTGACGTTAACTACCGTCAACAAACTCCCCAAGCTAAACCTTTGCTCGTCCCCCGAGCAAAGCTAAACTCACCAAGGATCGAGTTGCTACAATGCTTTCACGCCTCAAAAGTACACATGCATTCAAACAGAAACTCTCCTTCGGATTAGAGTAAACTATTCTGACTTCAAACTTACCCGTATTACCTTCCACCATGGGGCTTTAGCCTTCACTTGGGTCTTGAGCAGTTGAAAGACAGAACGGTCAAGTCAAGCACTATGTCTCTAGCTCTTTGCTCAACCTTCATTCCGGAGTTTTTGCAAGTTTTTCAAATAAAACTCAGAGATTCTTGTGTATGACCCTCTCAAGTCTCTCCTTTGTGGTATTTCTGGATCCTTACCAAGGCATTGATGGTGTATGCCTTCTCTCTTCACTCATGATATGTGGTATTTTTGGCATAAGGCAAAGTAACATTGTGCCTTCACTCTCTCACCCTACCTCTAATAGGTTTATGTGGAGTTTGTAGGTGGGAGCTTATACATATGTTGCATAGTCAAACCATGGATCCGAAGAAACTGGACATACAATCAAATCAAGATGTGCATGTGTGTGGTCCTATATATGGGTTAAGTGGATATATGGTGGTAGTGGAAAATGATGATGATAGGTATAAGAAGAAATGAAGGGGTAAAAGGGATGATAATGGTGAACACCTAATTCTACTTTTGCTCCTTGAAGAAATGTATACCTCCCTTGAAATTGAACCATGAAGAATTTAGATAGAACTTGGACGGTGAAAATCTCGCATATGATGGGACATTCCTTCTTGCTCTTTTTTTTTTTCTTCTTTCTTTTTTTTTTCTTTTCTTTTTTTTTTTTTTTTTCACTTTTTTTTTTGGATGAAGCACCTTGATATCTTCCTTGAAAATATCGATGGATGTAGCAGCAAACGTATACTTGGAGCTTTATTGGATAACAAAAGGGGCTAGCAATGGATGAAGGGATATTTTTGATGCTCACTCCCAGTGTAGGAGTAGAACAATTTTAGGATGTGTCTAAATGAATGAATATGGTGGCGCATACTTCCGGGGTAGAAGTAGCGAGGGTGCATGGTGTACGTGTGTGTGATCTTGACTTTAACCGTATGACGAGTTTCTAAGGGTCAACATAATCGACCACACTCAAGGCATAAGTAAGTATAAGTGGACTTCCTAGTCTAGCAAGCATGTATATATGGTGTGGTAGGAATTTAAACTCTCGTCATACGAAACTCATCATGCAACATTTTGAATTTTCAAAAGATAAATTCTCGAGAACTCTAGTATCACTTAGAATAAGATAAACAAGACTCGAGACCTTCCCATATCATACCCGTCAACTACCTAGACTTAGATCAAGCATTTGCTACCCACAAGTTTCAGGTTCAGAGCAAATCTTAGATCAAAATAGTGTGTCCAAAACTTGAGAGAGTTCTAGGTTGAAAACAGGCACTTGAAAGGAATTACGGCAGAGCAACTATTCATCACTTCCAAAGAGTTTATTCTAGGAACTTATTTAAGCAGGCAAAAACTTGTACACCCTCATTTTATTTAACAGACTTAAACATTACCCAGAACTGAATATATATATCAAGCAAATTAAAATAAATAAGAAGGTAACAAGAAACACTTATCTAGATACACGGGGATGCTCTCCCCAAGCCGGATGTTGGCATAATCTCTCACTCTTGTGACATGTAGATCTCACTCTTCTCAAACTTTCCAATTCCTGCACAACTCAAATAGACAATAAAACTCGTGGAACCGATTAAGTGTTAGGCCTTAGTTGTCTAGAGCATTTGCGGAGCAAGTGTTTTTAAATTGGATCTTTAAATTGCAAGAATTCAATCACATCAATTTCTTCTATGTTTTTAGGTTCAAGAAAAACTTTCAAACGTTGACCATTTACCTTAAATGTGTTACCTATATCATCCGAAGTGTGATGGCGCCATGAGATGCGACTTCAATCACCTTGAATGGTCCTTCCCATTTGCTTCTAAGTTTTCCATGACCAAAGAGCTTTATTCTTGAATTGAATAATAGAACCTTGTCTCCAGGCTTGAACTCCTTGTGCTTGATTCTCTTGTCATGCCACCTTTTGGTTCTTTCTTTATAAATCTTGGAGCTGTGATAAGCCTTTTCTCTCCACTCCTCCAGCTCAGATATTTGCATCTGACGATTCTTGTCGGCTAGATGGAGATCCATGTTCCATTTCTTGATTGCCCAAGTGAGCTCGAATTCCAATTCAACGGGCAAATGGCAGTCTTCCCATATACTAGCCGATAAGGTGACATGCCTATGGGTGTTTTGTATGCAGTTCGGTATGCCCATAGTGCATCATGAAGCTTGTACTTCCATTTCTTTCCCATTTCGTCCACGGTCTTCTCAGGATATTTTTGATTTGCTTATTTGATGTCTCCGCTGACCGCTTGTTTGGGGTGGTATGGAGTTGCAACATTATGCTTAACTCCATATTCGTCGGGAATTGTTTGAAGCTCTTATCAATGAAATGTGATCCTCCATCACTTATGACCATTCTTGGTGTGCCAAATCTTGGGAATATTACTTCATGGAACATCTTCTTAGCGTTCTTGGAATCGTGACTCGACATGGTATTGCTTCTACCCATTTGGACACATAGTCAACTCGCCACTAAGATGTATTCAGCATCTCTAGATTTTTGGAATGGTCCCATGTAGTCGATTCCCCAAACATCAAACAACTCTACTTGTAGGTTGTTCTGGAGTGGCATTGCATTCCGAGCATTGATGTTTCCATGTTTCGACATCGGCACATCTTCTAACAAACTCCTTTGTATCTTGATACATCGTGGGCCAGAAGAATCCACTTTGCCAGATCTTCGCATGTGTACGGAATGCTCCATAATGTCCTCCATATGGTGATGCATGACATCTCTTTATGATTTTCACCGCATCATCCATCGGGACACATCTCCGCAATAATCCATCGGAACAGACTCGATAGAGATATGGGTCATCCCATAAGTGGCATTGAGCATCATATTTGAGCTTTCTCTTATCTCCTCCTGGTGGGACATAACACGCAACCATAAAATTCACAATATCCGCGTACCGGGGTTAGAGTGTGATACCGCGAGGAGTGTGTCGTCCGTAGATAATCGTTAATGGGCAACTCATGTGTTTCCTTGTCTTGGAGCCTAGACAAGTGATCGGCTACTGAATTCTCTACTCCTTTCTTATCTCTTATTTCTATATCAAATTCTTGGAGTAAGAGAATCCAGCGGATCAACCGAGGTTTAGCATCTTTCTTAGTGAGCGGGTATTTAAGTGCGGCATGATCGAATAAATGATTACCTTTGCTCCAACTAAGTAAGATCTAAACTTGTCTATTGCAAAGACAACGCCAACAACTCTTTTTCGAGTGGTGGCATAATTGAGTTGTGGCCCGCTTAAGGTTTTGCTAGCATAGGATATAGCATAGTGCTTTTTATCCTTTGTTTGGCCGAGAAAAAGCACCAACAGCGAAGTCGCTAGCATCACACATGATCTCAAAGGGAGCGTCAACGGTGGCCGGATGATTGGAGCTGAAATGAGTGCTTGTTTGAGGGTTTGAAAAGATTCATAGCACTCATTGTCAAAGATGAAAGGTGCATCCTTAGCTAAGAGTCTAGTGAGGGGTCTAGTGATTTGAGAAAAGTTTTTGATAAAACGCCTATAGAACCCCGCATGGCCTAGAAAGCTTCGGATTCCTTTCACATTTGTGGGAGGTGGAAGTTGTTCAATAACTTCGATCTTTGCTCTATCCACTTCTATCCCACGTTCGGACACTTTGTGTCCTAGCACTATTCCTTCCTGAACCATAAAATGACATTTTTCCCAAGTTCGGGACTAAGTACTTTTCTTCACATCGTTGTAAGACTTTGTCTAGATTCTCCAGACAATCATCAAAGGTTGTGCCATAGATGGTGAAGTCATCCATGAAAACTTCCATGATTTTCTCGATCATGTCAGAGAAAATAGACATCATGCACCGTTGGAAAGAAGCTGGAGCATTACATAGTCCGAACGACATTCGTCGGTATGCGAAAGTTCCACACGGGCATGTGAAAGTAGTCTTATTTTGGTCATCAGGGTGGATCGGGATTTGGTGATATCCGGAATACCCATCAAGGAAACAAAAGAAAGAATGCTTTGCAAGCCGTTCCAACATCTCATCGATGAAGGGTAACGGGAAGTGGTCTTTCTTCGTAGCCTTGTTAAGTTTCCGGTAGTCTATGCACATTCGCCACCCCGTGTGACGGCACCGAGGAATGAGTTCATTCTTCTCATTTCTAACAACCGTCATTCCCCCTTTCTTTGGTACAACTTGGACGGGGCTAACCCACTCACTATGTGGTACGGGATAAATAATCCCGGCGTGCAAAAGCTTAAGGACCTCTTTGTGAACAACCTCTCGCATTGGATTATTAAGCTGCGTTGGTGTTCCCTTGATGGTGAGATGTCGGGATACGTAGGAATACGATGTGTGCATAGTGCAGGACTGATCCCCTTGAGGTCATGGAGTGAGTAGCCTATGGCCGATCTATGTCTTTCTAGGACAGTGACAAGCCTACGGGTTTCTTCTTGGGAAAGCTTGTCACTTATAATAACAGGAGTTTCTGGATTATCATTAAGAAAGACATATTTCAAGCCAAGAGGAAGAGGTTTTAGCTCAATTGAGGGTCGTGGAGGCCACTCAAAGAGGTCTAGCTCAATAGGTTCTGCTAGCTCTTCCTCTTCTTCAATAAAATGTTCAATATCGAATTGTGATTGGGCCAAGTCTTCTAGAGATGCCATTAAGACTTCCTCAATAGGGTCTTCTTCGGGTTTGGGTTCTACTATCGCATTATGTGAGCGTGCAAGTGAAACATCGATAGTAGAGTTTCCCAACTTTAAATTCAAGAGACATTGTTTTGGTCGCTCTTGAAAGAGTGTCCCTATAGGTACACCAATCAAGACGAATATGTCTGAGATGTCATAGATATGAAAGTCTAGACGGTACTCAGAGCCTCTTAAGCGCAAGGGGATAGACCTCATGACCCCATAACTTTCTAAAGTAACTCCAGATGGAGTTCTTAAAAGCTTATGAGATGGGATCAAGGATTCGTTGGGGCAAAGTTCTTCGGCAAAAGCCTTAGAAACAATGTTCATCCCAACGGTAGGACTATAATAAGCCTGTACGGTAGTCCCCTTAAGGTTGCAACTAAAAGTCTCGAGGGTGTAGTGATACGGGCTACCTCTGTGGATAACTGTTTTCTCGCTAACCACTCACTGACTCATAATGGCCGAAAGTCCTTTAATGTGTTCCATTAAGAAGGGATCATTAGGTGGACCATCATTATCCTCAAATGGCACGAGTGCACCGAGAGGTTTTACTTGACTGGAAATTTCGAGGCATTACCAAAATCTTCAAAAGATCTACCTCGATTTCGAGAGGAATGTGGAAGGATGAGGCTCATCGACTTCCAATGTGGGTTGTGTTCCCATAGTGGGAGATTCTTTGGCAACTAAATCATTAGAAGAATCTAAAGGAATTTTAGATTCGGTTGCAAGTATCTCCTCTTGTTGGTCGAAGATTGGCTCGACTTCGTTTTCTTCTTCGGAAACTCATCATAAATGCCCGGTGTAGGGGGTGTTTTCAAGGATTTTCTCTAGGATTGCTTTCCCTTCACTAACAAGTTTATGAGAGAATGAACCTCCCTGAAGCAATGTCGAGATGTAGAGTAGCTTCCTTGTTAAGACCACGATAAAAGTGATAGTGTAGGACATGGTCAGGCAAGGCAAGGTTTGGACCAGAATTGGTAAGGCTTGAGAATCTTGCCCAAGCTGCTCCTAATGTCTCCTTCTCTTTTTGTTGGAAATTAAGAACTTCTATTCTAAGGTCGGTAATTTTATAAAGAGGGAAGAATGCAAGACAAAAATTATCTCGAAGTTCAACCCAATTTCCATTTGCACCTTTTACGGAATGAGCATGCCACTTTTTTGCTCTTCCCATTAGGGAGAATGGAAATAATTTCCATTTAAGGGTCTCTTGTGTCATGCCAAGCAATAATTCGACAAGAACACAACCTTGCTCAAATTCCCTAAGGTGGGTGTATGGGTCTTCGTCGGCTAACCCGAGAGAAGGATAACTCCCTAATCATGTCTATGAAAGCAGGGGGAAGCTCATAGGCATCTGTAAGAATAGGGTCTGATGATGGTGAAGGCTCCAACAAGTCACCCCTTGGAGCAAAGAATTTAAAGATAGGAGTGAAATCCATGTGGTAAATGGTGGTTGATGTTTGTGGTGAGGTGAGAATGGTGGTAAAAGAATGAAAAAGGATACACGGACGACTTGGCTCTAAACTAGCACAGCTACCGTTCCCCGGCAACGGCGCCAGAAAGCTTGTTGACACTTCTTAGCGTAAGCAGATAAATCCGCAAGCGCACGGAGTACGATGTAGCTTTCACCCGGGAGTATTCCAGAGTATCGATTTCCACGGGGAACGTGAGTGTACTAGAGAAGCAAGGCCGTCCAAGGATAAAGGTAAGAAAAGCAAGATATATATATTTTTGGTGGGTGGAGAGGAACCTTATAATGTCTTCTAAGTTGATTGGGTGATCAAAATCAGGCTTACTACACTCTACTTACTATGGAGCAACAAGTACCTTTCGACTCTCGGAAGAGATTGGGAATAAGTAGTCGGGGAAGGCTGCCAAAAAGCTCTACGAAACACCAACCCGAACGTGGTGGAATACAAAGGCCCGACAGAGCTGTCACCTCGGGGCTACCACAACTATCCGTGGGATTGGGCGCAAACTCGGTAAACCCTAGTCTAGACACCGCGTCTACACTAGCATTTACTACTCTAATTACCTCGAGAATAACTAGAGCACTCAAATACAAGCGGAGTTCAAGTAAATAGAATAAAGTATAATTAAATAAAGAACTGAACTTAGAAATAATAATTGTAGAACTGGAGAGTAGTTTGGAAGACGAACTAGATGCTGCAAAAGTACAATGTTGAGGAAGATCCGACAGATCCGGCTCCTCCTCGCCTCTCTCCTCCTCTCTCTCCCTATTTTCTAGATACAACTAGACGAACTAGAACTAGAACTAGATGAACTAGAGCTAGATCTAGATGAACTAGAGGGACCCTCTTCTACTTGGATGGAGGATGAAACCCTAGCTTTTGATCTCGTAGAAGAATAATGATGAAAACCCCGGGGCGCCCTCTTTATATAGCCCTGGGTGGAGTAGCCCCTAAGGAATCGCCACGTCATCGATCCGCGTCACGTTTTATGTTCACCGTTGGATCAAACCGACCTAGATGGGCGGTGGAGATCATAAGAATAATTCTGGCATATTCCTTGGTCGATCTGCGCAGAAAACCGGCCAAGAACCGGCCCCTAAGGGCCTGAACCGGAGGTAAACCGGTCAAAACCGGGCTCTGTTGCTTTTCTGGACAGTTCTGGAAGCTTCCGGGCTGCTGGACCGGTCGGTTTACCTGGTCCACACGTGCCTAGGCCGGCTGGACCGCTGAACCGCCACCCTCCGCCTGTGCCTGCGCGCCACGTGTCCCGGCCGGGTCGGCTCCGCGTCCCTCCCGCATCCGCTCGCGAGCGCGCGCGCGTGGGGAGACCGGCCGCCACGTGTCGCCTCCGGATTGGTGCGCGTGGGCGCCTACTCCCTGGTGGCCGGCCACGCCTGCCAGCGTGGGGTCCACGTGTCAGCCCCTGTCGCTGTCTGGCGTGGACAGGTACTGCCCGTGGGGCCCGCGTGTCAGTTGGTGTCGCGTTGACTTTTTTCATCATTTCATGTGAATCTTTCTTTCTTCGTATCTTTTTATTCCGGACTCCAAATATAGCGAATAATATATCCATTTCGATCAGCGCGACGAGACGTTCGCAATGGTGTACTCTATTTCTTCATTTGAGACACTTTTATTCAATGACTTTATCCATTTTAGCTCCATTCCTATGTAAGCCCTGCAAAACATAAGTGCACCAAAACTCGTGGAATTTGTTAGCTCAACTCTCTAGACCTATGCTGGTGAACATCTTTTTGCAGCTATAGAAGTTATGTTGATGGTTAAAAATTGACGTTAACTACCGTCAACATACACCGCGGCCGTCGTCGCCGACAACTGGGGCCACCAGTTCGAGGAGCGCTTCGTCGAGATCGAGGACCGAGTCGCGGACATCGAGCTCTCCCGCTTCGACGCCATCCGCAACGAGCGCGACGACCGCGTCGAGGAGCTGGAGTCCACCGTCGGAGCTCTGCAGTCCTGGCGGATGGAGGTGGATGGGTTCATCTCGGCGTCTACGCCTCCGAGCGAGTCGCCCCCAGGAACATCACCAGCGCGCCGCGCCACACCGGCGGCGGCGCACCATGAGGCGGTCGCCGGGCACCCACCTGCCGGATCTCCGACCGCCTGGCCCGACGGGCCCCGTTGGCTATGGGTCGAATATGACCATGGCCCAACCACAATCCAGTGGTACGTTTGCCAATCCCCAATCCTCTGTTGTTCATCCTGTTCATCATGTTCATACTCGTGCTCCCCAATTCCACCGTATCCCCCACCCCCTCAATTTGCACCAATTCCCCCAAATCAACAGCCTATCCCACCTCAATTTTCCTCACCACCACAATTTTCACCCAATCCACAGTATAACCCATCTCCCCAATTTCATCAGACCAACCCGTCCCAATTTCATCAACCCGACCCACCCCAATTTCATCAAACCAACCCACCCCAATTTCAACCTGCATATCAGCCACCAATCCCAACCCATAACCAGCATTACCAACCTCCTAATTCTTACAATGCTCCACCCACACATAGTCCCTACTACAACAATACTTCCCAAAACCATCATCACCTCGGCCAACTACCTAAAATCAGCTTTCCTTCATTTGATGGTACTGTGGAGGTATAAACTCCATATACCCTCACGGCCTACTTTGGGCCGACACGCTATCACCAGGCCGGCCCATCAAGCTTCAAGACCGATCGGCTCAGCTGGTCGGATGACCCTAAAACAGCAAGAATATCGAAGACCGACAAGGAGGACAAGACCTAGCGAGATAGGAAAGTTTAGACTTGTAAAGTATGTAAACTTAGTACCGAGATAGGCTAGTTCCGACTTGTAACCTTGCTCCCGTGATATATAAGGAGAGCAAGGACCCCGTCTCGGAAGGACGTAATCCGGCATAACGCACGAACTCATACATCCACATCATAATCGAAACAGAGAGCGGGACTAGGGTTTTACGCATCCTTGCGGCCTCGAACTGGGTAAACCTCGTGTGATTGCTCCCTGTTTACGTCTTCCTCGCAATCTCGTGCGCCTTCCGCCAATCCATTACCGGTCAGGGCATACCCCTGGTCGGACTATCGCCGATATTTCATCGACAGTGGCGCGCCAGGTAGGGGGTGCGCACCGAGATTTCACGTCGATCAAGATGGTTTCCTTTCCGGCTTCCATGACTTTCGAAGCTGGCCTCACCTTCAACTTCGGAACGTTCACCTGGACTTCCAACTCAGCAACTACTACTACAACTCTCACGCCTCCGGCTATCACACCGACAATGGCACCAACAATGGTGGCTGCTCCAAACCATATCCAACTCATCCCGGTGACCACCATTGCAGTCCCAACCAATCCACCACTCGTAGTTGACGGCACGGCGTCAACACCTCCGACCGGTCCTAACCAAAGGAGGCATGTCAGCAACACGGATCTACTCCGTTTGATCCATCAACAAGACATGAGGTTGACAAACCCATGCCAACTTTGAGTCGCTCCGGCCCGCGTCGATCGCGATCTACAAACCGCGCGACAACAACAAATTCCTAATCCGTCAACACGAGGACAAAACAACCGTCGCAGAGTAACTTTTGGGCGCTCCAAACGGCCACGTTCGCAGCCGGTGAATCTACGACGTCACATTCCAACAAATCCTCGTGGCAACCGTACACAAACAGTGGCGGAAGAAACTCACAAATGCTCCGACCACGGCCAACCATCGTTCGTAGTGGTCGGAGAGGCGGGCCGAGCAATATACGCGGAGAGAATCTTAGCCGATATTCAAGATCGAGAGAGAGGACTTCACAACAAGCCTCACGGAACAACAGCGATCCCGGCCGACGACACAAACTACCCAACACGATGTACCTAGTCGAGTTACGCGTCAACTTGAGAGCGCGAAACGCCCGTCGCAACGAACGACGGCGACGCCCGCCGAGAAATCCGACAAACCGGCCGGAACCCGCCAACCGCACCTACCGTGGCAACGCAGCAAGAACGATCCCCACAAAACAACACATCTAACGCCCGGTTGTTCGCGAACGCACCGAGCTAGCCGCTGCCCTTCGTCGTGATGAACAACGGAGAGAAAGGCGACAAGAAGAGATATTGATCGCCATGGCAACATCGGGTGCAACGGAGCAAAGAGCGAGAACGGCCACGAGCACGATCAACTCGGTCTCCCTCAATGACAAGCGCATCGGCACGGGGCCGGGGCACTTGGCGACCGACACCAAGACGTAGAAAGAAAACGAAGGGAAGAGCGCCAAAAACACATGGCAGCAACCAGAGAGAATCGCCGCAGTTTCGGCATAAGCCCATTAAGGGATGGCACGAGGGATTCACCTAACATGGATGAGCCTCGTTGTTGTACCCAACCCATACAAACGACCACTGTATACAAACGTGCTCGGAGTCCTCCCCCCGGTCGAACGGTTCCATCCGTCCAAACAAACCGCAATGGTTTTATCACTCCCTTCCTGGACAATTTGCTGACTCGAGAACCAAACTGGAGGCTCCCCGGCCCAACTCCTCCCGAGGATAGGATACCGCTCGCACCGAGCACATATTCCCTAATCCAATAAACCCGGCTAACCTTCGGCGCATCAGAACAGTTCGATCACCAGGGCGCAAAACATCAGAAGGCATGTTTATCAACGGCGAGTGGTACGAAGTAGTTCAAAAAGGAAGCCAGTTTGAGAAAAACTCAAGCTCCTTAGATTCCTTTAGATGTGCCTTTTCCAAAAAAGGACAATCTCAATACTACTCGGAACGGGATAAGTATATCCGACCACGCCCGACGCCGAGACGATCAAGTCTTGGACGATGACGACCTACTACTCTGCACCGAAGAAGATCCGGTCATGATTCACGACTTGGAAGAAGGAGAAGCGAGAGGAAAACTAAAAAGAATGAGAGATACGTCCTCCTCTTTTATCAGCACAAGTTTTCTTTTTAGGCGATTTCCCTTTCAAGGTTTAAGTTAGCGTCAGTCGTACACATCGTTGTAAGTCATTCTAAATGGCAAAAAAGCAATCTAATGTGTACTATTTTATAATGAGAAATCAAGTTCTTTGTGTCAAACACTTGAGCACATGAATTTTTCTTGTCATTCAAAGGAAAATCATCCCTCGGATCGACGCGTTACAACATTCTCTAAACAGAGGATTCCAAATCTCGAAACAAAATCCTACGGCATAAACATGACAAAGTCATAAAACAGATCCAAATAAAGAGATAAATAAAAGGAATCCCGAAGGATTCCGGCACAAGACACATCTCAAAAGATCCAATTCCCTCATTAAAAATATAAAAATTTTTACAAACGGGGGACTGATTGCATCTAAGCAATCTAGTCATCCCGAAAAGCTTGCCGACCACCAGGTCGACAGAGTCGCGGCAACGACGGCCTCCACGCCCCGGTGAACTCGACGGCGCCGCCCTCCATGGCGTCATGCGCCGCCACCGACAGCCTCCATGCCACGGACATCAACGCCGGAGATGGCGTCGACGGTGGCATAAGCGGCGGAGGCACCATGGCGGACGCCGTAACCGCCACCGCGGCCACTTGGCCGGGATCGCCGCCAACCGCGCGATGACATCGCCGCCCGGGTGTTCACCGCATCCGCCGCAGCATGCGCGGCCTCCCCTGCGGCTGCTCCCTGCTCCGTCGCCGTAAAAATAGAGTAAAAGATTAAAACACCAAGGCAAGCACAATTCAGAGAATATGAACAATAAAGAACACGATACTTACCGCCGACCTTGATGTCAGCAGCCTCGCGCTGCCGAAGTAGCGTGTCCACCTGGACCTTGCGGGCCAACCTCTCGTCCGCCGCCTCATTGACGGCGGCGTTGGCCTCGGCGTCGAAGTCGGCGACCCGCTGCTTCTCCGCCTCCAGCTCCTCCTGGGCGGAGGAGAGCGCCTTCAGGAACAGGTCGGCGTTCGCCTCCCGCCGCCCCCGGCTTGCTTGGTGGCCTCGAATAGAGATCCCGGACGTGCTCCAGCTCCGCCCTACGGCGGTCGAGCGCAGACGCGTGGAGTTCGCGAAACGGCCGCTCGGGCCGAACGCGGCGTGGAGACACTGGCGGCCACCGCCGCCTCCTCCGCCACCGCCTCCTCCGCCGCGACGGGAGCCGCCTGCTCCGCCGCAGCAACGGCAGCTCCGGCCTCCACGACTGGAGCCACCTGCTCGGGGGCCGCAGCCTCCGGCACATCCCGCGGCTCCTCCGCCGCCCTCCTCGCCGCCTCGGCGGCGCCCGCGGCGGAGGTGCCTGCCGTACCTCCAATGGTCAGGAGGGTGAACCTACATTGTGAACGAAAAATAGCGGTTACACCAAAAGAAGAAAACCCCAAGATTAATCAAGGAAAAACTCCAATCCAAGCTCACCTCCTCCGCGGTCTCACCTCCCGAGGGGAGTTCACTGACTCCTCCTCCCCCGCCGGGCGCTTACCATGGCGGCGGTCCATCTAGATGGCGGCGACGAGCGAATGCAATCTAAAACCCTAAATTTGGGGGCAGAAGGAGAGGAGCAAGAACAGAAAATGCGCTGCGGATAGAGAAGTTCTCAGTGCAGGCGCCAATTTATAGAGATTGGAGGACTTGAGAAGGCAACCGATGGGATCGTGGGTAATCAAAACCCCGCGGCCCTCTCGCCCCCGAGAGCACGAAGCGACGAAAACCGCTCCACCAAAACGACGAGCATTTATACGTTCCCCCACCTCGGAACCCCCGCGTGCTCGCCGACTCCCGCGCCGCGAAAGTTGGAGCGATTGAGTCACCGACATCTCAATCCCACGCCAAAAAAGAGAATTGACCCGACCGAGTCCAAAAGTGCACACCGGAAAAGGACGATGACAGGCGGTTGCGATGTACGGTTGCATCGCAAACGAATATTCTTTCGCTCCACGGGCGATCACGACGTGACACGATGGACGAAAGATAAGTATCCAATATCTCTAATAAATTTTCTATTTTATTTATCCATCCATTTCAAAAGACCACACTTTGGAAAACCAGTTCTTCACAAATCTTTTTCTCAAACACGAAGCAAGCCGGGAGCGCACCGTCTCGGTCTCACTCGCTACGTGTTAACGGACCACGCTCAAACAACACGAGTGCGCCGCGGTCGCTCCCAAAGGAAAAGGGCTCCAAACACTCCGGCACCGTGCCTTTGTTTGTTTAGGATCATCTAATCCCAAAGGCCCGATCGGCTCTTGAATGAGAAAGAGACTAGTGTGGCCGGCAATTTTTTCTTCTAAATCTATAACAAGCATAACTTAGCCTTCGCATGATAAGAAAATCTTACACACCACATGACCATTCTTTCAGGAACAAAGGCATGATCAAAATCCACCACGGGAAGACGGTGGCTCACAGCAAAATACAGATAAGTGCTCTCCTAACCTAACATACATGCCCTCACCAATCTTTTTTCACAAAAGATTTCTTTACACGAACTACTTCAAAGTACGTTCAACACATATTTACAAAGCTAAAAACATCCTCTTTTCTTTGTACCAAATGGCCAAGTACGTCACCCCTCCAACAGAAAACAACCAACATGCACTGTCTCTGATCAATCCCGCTACGTGTTCACAGCTCCAACGCTATACAACACAGGGATGATAGCGGTCGCTTCCAACGGAAATAGGGCCCTAAGTGATTCGGCAACGCGCTATTCACTATAGGTCATCTACACACCTGAGGACTGATTAACTCTAAGGAGAGGCGATTACCAAGACCATTCTTATAATATATCCCGATACAACTTCGTGTCATAGATTATATCAAATCAATACGATTCGAATACCTCATCAAAACATTCACTCATACCAAATTTTCTCTTTGCGGCAACAACTCGAAGAAGCGTTCCAACCCGCCGTAACAAAGTTACGGTATAGCACCAACAATTCAACCCGAGACAATCCGATAGCCGAAATTTGGGATTTTTTCGCCAATGATACCGGTTATTCGGCACACAAATAGCAAAGCTATTTTCATGGGTGATACCGGTTATTCTGGCACACAAATAGCAAAGCTATTTTCATGGGTTTAGATTCAAAACCATGGTCTCACAAACACGGCGGGACCGAGTTAAGTAGCAAAGCTATCTTAACTTAATCATGACAAAGTTATGGCATGGTTCAAAAAGACCAGCCCAAATGAAATTTGGCCTGCTCGGTCTCACTCAAAGAGTGGTCGGAAACACATAAAGCATGATATAATGATCAGTTGTCTTCTTTTTTAGACCCTGACATAACGTGTTCCACCTCATCTCAGGCTCGGGGACTACGTGGGCCCACGTCACCTGAGAGGTGACATGGGCTAGATCCTTCTTTTAGAGCTTGCTGCAACATATACTATCTTACAGCAACCTCGGGGACTACGTGGGCCCACGTCATTTGCATGACTCGGCCTGATCCTTTCTCTTTACAAAGAGTTTAGTTTCAAAACTAAGCTAAGGCAACGACCAATCACGACAGATACCATGTGATGGCAGGCATCACACACTAACGAGGGCCCACGTCTCAGCATTTGGGACCCTTTCAAAATTCTTTTTCTTTTCGGGAGCATCATAAATCTTTCGGTCAAAACCGAAAACATCAACCAAGTGTAAGCAAAGTGTGGTCGGAAGCATTAGACGGTCCTCCGGCCATGCTCGGACCATATGTCGAACGTGTGTCCGACCACCCTTTCTCACTCAACCAAGCAAGACGGTGTTTTTTCCCTCAAGATCCATGATGCTCGGGGACTAGCTGTGGAGGTATAAACTCCATATACCATCACGGCCTACTTTGGGCCGACACGCTATCACCAGGCCGGCCCATCGAGCTTCAAGACCGATCGGCTCAAGCTGGTCGGACAGCCTAAAACAGTGCAAGAATATCGAAGACCGACAAGGAGGACAAGACCTAGCCGAGATAGGAAAGTTTAGACTTGTAAAGTATGTAAACTTAGTACCGTATAGGCTAGTTCCGACTTGTAACCTTGCTCCGTGATATATAAGGAGAGCAAGGACCCCGTACGAAGGGACGTAATCCGGCATAATGCACGAGACTCATACATCCACATCATAATCGAAACGAGAGAGCGGGACTAGGGTTTTACGCATCCTTGCGGCTTTGAACACAGGTAAACCTCGTGTGATTGCTCCCCGTTTACGTCTTGCTCGCAATCTCGTGCGCCTTCCGCCAATCCATTACCGGTCAGGGCATACCCCTGGTCGGACTATAGCCGATATTTCGTCGACAGGTACCCATCCTCAACTCTGGCTTAAGCGGGCTAAAACCTACTTCCAAATGTATTCTGTCAACCAATCTCTTTGGCTGAGTGTTGCTACTCACCACTTCACGGAAGCAGCAGCTCGCTGGCTTCAGTCTGTGGAGTATAAACTCGATAACATGCCTTGGGAAACTTTCACTCATATGGTGCTCGAGCGCTTTGACAAGGATCAACATGATTCCCTACTTCGCTAGCATATGCACATTCGCATGACATCATCTGCTGTTGATTTTGTGGATCGCTATGTGGCTCTCATTGAACAATTGTCTGCTTATGAACCCAAACCTGATCAGCGACGGCTTGTTCAGCGATTCATTGATGGATTGACTGAACCCATTCGTTCTGTTGTTATGATGCACAAGCCTGTCGATCTGGATTCTGCCTGTTCTCTTGCATTGCTGCAGGAAGAGGCGCTCTCAACGGCGCGTTCCAAGGACTTAAGGAAAATGGATGCAAGTGGGTACACCAGGCCGATGTCTTTCGATCTGGCCATCCGCTTCCTACTCCTCCGGCCAAGAACCCAACTGGTGTTGATGATCTGCGCGGCAACAAGAAGCCACTGCAATTGGAAGACAAGCTTTCAAGTCTTCGAGCAAGTCGCAAAGCGCAAGGCCCCTGTATGCGGTGTGGTGAAAAATGGTCTCATGGCCATCGTTGTTCCCCTCATATTCAGTTAAATGCCATGCACGAAGTCTGGGATATCTGTGAACCAGTCTTTCAGTGTGATGAAGAGGGAGTTTCTGAACCTGTTACTGATGAGCCTGAATCTTCTAATATTACTCATCAAGTCTGTTCTATGACAGTCGCAGCTGCTACTACTTCTGCTGGTCCCCAGTCTATTCAGTTGAGGGGTGAAGTTGCAGGTTCTGCTGCTCTGATTTTGGTGGACTCAGATAGCTCCCATTCCTTCATCAGTTCCTCTTTGGCAAACAAGTTGGAGGGCAGGCAGTCTCTACAACAACCTGCTTCAGTTCGCTTGGCAGATGGCAGCTCGGTCCTCTGTTCAGAGATCATACATTCAGTTGAATGGTCCACCAATGGGTTCTCATTCCATTCCAACCTGCGTATTCTTCCATTGGACTCATATGATGTCATCCTTGGTATGGATTGGCTAGCAGCATTTTCTCCTATGCGCATCCACTGGGGTCAAAAATGGCTGGCTATCACTTATGGTCAACAGAGTGTTACCCTGCATGGAGTTCATTCAGAACCTGAGCATCTTTCTATGTCCCAGTTATTCCACATTGGGTCTGATGTTTCTAATTGTGCGCAACCTGACATGTTGCCCGAGGTGCAGCTATTGCTTGACAAGTACTCAGCGCTATTTTCAGAACCAACTGAACTTCCTCCTCGACGCGACTGTGATCACTCTATTCCATTGATTCAAGGTGCTCAGCCAGTGTCTACTAGACAATACCGCTACTCTCCTGCTCTGAAGTCTGAGATAGAGAGTCAGGTATCAGAACTCTTGAAGGCTGGTTTCATCAGACCGAGCTCTAGTTCATTCTCCTCACCAGTGCTGTTGGTGCGCAAGAAAGATAAGACTTGGCGAATGTGTGTCGATTACAGGATGTTGAATGCCTTGACAGTGAAGAGTAAATTTCCAATACCTGTCATCGACGAGCTTTTAGACGAGTTGTCTTCATCAGATACGATATTGAAGTCCAGCTAGACGAGCTTTGCGGTGATTGCTCGACCTCTGCATGATTTGCTCAAGAAGGGTTCCATTTTCTTATGGACTGCTGCTCACCAGTCTTCATTCGATGCTTTGAAATCTTCCTTGGTAGAAGCCCCTGTCTTATCATTGCCTGACTTCTCTAAAGAATTCCAGATTCATACAGATGCCAGCGACCGTGGCGTCGATGCTGTCCTAATGCAACAGGGCCATCCCTTGGCATTTGTCAGCAAGGCGCTTGGGCCTCGCACTCAAGGACTCTCTGCATACGAAAAAGAGTACTTGGCCATCTTGGTAGCAGTGGAGCAGTGGCGATCTTATCTGCAGAATGGTGAATTCTCCATCTATTCGGATCACCGCAGTTTGGTTCATCTCACTGAGCAGCGCCTCCATACTCCGTGGCAGTTGAAGATGTACACCAAATTAGCTGGACTTCAATATCGTATCATATACAAGCTTGGTGCTTCCAATCAGGCGGCTGACGCTTTGTCCAGGCATCCTGCTCCTCCTCTCCACCTCCATGCCATTTCTTCTGCCTCTCCTACATGGCTTGCTGAGGTTGTGGCAGGTTATTCCTCTGATGCCTTTTCCAGAAAGCTTCTGCAAGAATTGGCTGTTGATGCAGCTGCTAGGCCACCATTTTCATTGCACAGTGGTGTTCTAAAGTACAATGACAGAGTCTGGGTAGGTTCTAACCAAGAGATACAGCTGCGCATCATGTCAGCCCTTCACAGCTCTGCCATTGGAGGCCACTCTGGATTCCCTGTCACTTACCTTCGGTCAGGAAGCTGTTTGCCTGGAAAGGTTTGAAGAATGATGTCCGCCGCTTCGTGCGCTCTTGTGTGATCTGTATCCAAGCAAAATCAGATCGAGCTGCTTACCCTGGACTTCTTGCCCCTCTTACAGTCCCAACTGAATCATGGCAGCAGATTTCTATGGACTTTATCGAAGGATTGCCAACTTCTGGACAAGCCAATTGTATCTTGGTGGTTGTGGATTGCTTTAGCAAATACGCTCACTTCATACCACTTCATCACCCTTTTACAGCTTCTCAAGTGGCTCAAGCATTTTTCGATGAGATCTATCGACTTCATGGCATGCCAACTCACATTGTGTCTGATCGGGACCGTATCTTCACAAGTACGTTTTGGAAAGAACTCTTTGACTTGTCCAAATCAACACTTTGCATGAGCTCGGCGTATCATCCCCAATCTGACGGCCAAACAGAGCGCGTTAATCAATGTCTGGAAACCTTTCTTCGCTGCTTTGTGCACTCTTGCCCGCGGCAATGGAGTAAATGGATGACTCTCGCAGAGTTTTGGTACAATACAAGCAGCCATTCATCAACATCACGCTCTCCGTTCGAAGTTCTCTACGGCCATCCGCCTCGCCACTTTGGCCTAACTCCAGCGACTGTCTCAGTTGTCCCAGATGTGGAGGCTATGATTTCAGAGCGTGCTGTCATGCTTGCTTCTGTCTATCAGCATCTGTTGCGGGCTCAGCAACGGATGAAGCACCAGGCCGATAAAAAGAGGTCTGAATGATCGTTTGCTGTTTGGCGACATGGTGTATATCAAGTTGCAACCCTATGTACAATTATCCATTGCTCCGCGCGCACACCAAAAGTTGTCATTCAAGTACTTCGGGCCGTATCAGGTACTGTCAAAAATTGGCTCTGTTGCTTATCAGCTGGATCTTCCTGCTTCTTCTTCGGTGCATCCTGTTTTCCATGTTTCGCTGTTGAAGCCAGCTCCCTCTTCCAAATACTCGGTGCTCCATGACTTGCCTGACATGGAGGACACTCATCAAGTTCCTGAAGCTATTCTTCAACGGCGTTTTCATCGTCGCCAAGATGGATCAGTGTCTCAGGTTCTCGTCAAGTGGTCCGGTATGGATTCATCTCTTGCAACCTGGGAAGACACTGAAGCTCTGATGCAGCGATTTCCATTAGCGCCGGCCTAGGTTCATGCCGGTCCTCAAGGGAGGGGGAGTGTCACAGCCCAGCATCACGGCAGTGGGCCGCTCGCCCAGCCAAGAAGGAGCTCGCGTCCAAGGACCAAGAACCCTCGTGTGTTTGGGCCGCAATGGAACTGCAAGGCCTGCGTCGCCAAGCCCATCAGCGAAGTGTGAGACTTCTGCCTGCGAGTAGTATTAATTCCCAACCCCAGTGAGGAGAGAGGCATCTATCCAATACCCAAACATTATTGTAATTTCATTCGTACTCTTCAAGTTAATATACATGGTAGCGTAGCTTAGTTTGCTTCTCCCTTCCGTCTCCGGCCATCGCCGGCGGCCAGCACCGCGGCCGCACCGGCTGGGCTGCTGACATGTTTCTCTCAAAAAAAAAAAACACCAGAAGGACTTCAGGCACACATGGCCTATCCAAGCGGCCGCTACATGGCACCTGAGCGCTTAAGTGGCTGTAGTGTTGTGTAGACTTCATCATGCTCTTCGAGTTTAACTAACACCGCTGCGAATCAAATCTCAGGTGAGGCATGAATGTAGTAGTAGTAGTATGTTTTTGAAGGAATATGTAGTAGTATTATCGTCGATGAATGGAACTTAGACATTTCCTGTGGCCTTTAGGCTCATCTTTATGATGTTTCCGATATATAAACCATGGCGGGCGCACCATTACGCTGGGCAGAACATGTTTCAAAAACGCTTTATGCATAATAAAGCAGGGCTACCTTTCTTCTTAAAAAAAAGAAATTCATTGTACATTAGCATTACCCTTACTCACGAACCTGATGGATTACATATTTTACACGGCTCAGGTTTGTTTAGGGGTTCATGATTTTACACGGCTCAGGTTTGTTTAGGGGTTCATGTCCAAGACTGGTTGTGTAGGAGTAGCTTGCAACCTTACGCGGAGAAGGCTTCCTAATAAACTGAAACGCAGGTTTGTCAGGTGAAAAGTAGACATCAAGAGTCAGGGGCCGGAGTCAGTATTCCAATCCATTGCCTACTCGCCACGTTGTTCCCAGCTGCTTCAAAACCTCAAATCGATGAACAAGCCAGCTGCTGATCTGCTGCCACGTCTCCCCAAGCATCTGGAGCCCAACTGCTTAGTGTTGATGGATAAAGAATCATGGAAAGAGGGGAAGGCAGAACCCGAGCTGATGAATAGTGTACCTGTCACCTGTCAGTGTTGCTCCCTCGTTGATGGGAGAGGATGGGGGCGGATCCATCGACGATGTTTGCTGAACAGTGCCCGCAGGTCCTGGAGTTGTTTGCTGCATCTGGAGGGCTCCTGCTGCGCGCTGATGGCTAGCGAGGAAGTTCGCCGGAGAGCAGGAAGGGAAGAGCGAGCGCCACCGCCGCAGCTGCCAGCCGGGTGGCGGAGCAGATAGCAATGATGACAAGCGGGCTGCTGGGCCGCGTAACAGGCCGTCTGGGCCGAGGGCGTTTGCTCCACTGAATTTGAACCGAGCCGCCGAATGGGCCTGTTAATACCGTAATGGTCTACTCAGCCCTGGTAATGCGATCTGAGCTCCGGATTCCCAGCAGGCTGGTGGGCCGCCTAACAGGCCTTCTGGGCCAAAGGAAACCAGGGCAAACACCATGGCGTGAACAAGCATCATACACCACTACACCAGGACCTGAGAATAGTGATGATGCCCCATACATACAAATTTCATTTGAGAATGATTGTACCCAACTTTGATACTAATAAATAGCTATCAAATACATACAATCTCTGCTTTCTTTTCCTTTCAGAATATCGGGGCAACCTTTTGGAATTCGTGGCACCACGAAAAAATTTCATTGATCAACACATACAAACATTACTCACATGATATTATTCACTCTCTTTGTTCTCACTTGGGGCAGCAGTGCTTGCATTGGGACTTGGGAGTTCCACATTTTGCACTGGATATGCTTGTTGCTGCATCATGATCCCTACTGCTGAAAAATATATATATATTATTAGACAATTCCATGGTAATTAATTTAGAGCACAGAAGCCCATATATTATTTGGAGCAGATGCTTTTGGTCAGAAATTTTTAAATAATTTATCAATGGATTTAATGTAGTGCCCTGTCCTTCTATTTGGGGAACAAGAAATAAAAATCTATATCAAATTCACTTTATCTAGGATAATGGATGAATGCGTTTTTGACAAAAAAAAAAGGATAATGGATTATGATTTATACATTCCTTTTAGAACAAAACACATATATGTTTCATTTTCCTTTTTTTTAAATTCCTTAATTTCTATTTTGAATGGTTCAAAATCAACTTATTATGAGAAATTCTTTTCTAAGGACAATTTCGATTTTATGAGGAAGAACAAGAGAAATCTAAGCTCGGGGGGATTAGTATATATTCATTTTAAGCTCCAAAAATTCATATTTATATTTTATTATTGTCAAAACATTTTGTGCCTTCTCCGGCATTATCAAAAGCCAAATTAATATGAAACATAATATGGAAAATGCGATATGGATGTAAAATTGTAGGCTGGATATTTCACAGAATTTTTGTACTTGTCCTAAAAGAAAAAGACAACACTTCTTCCATCCCAAAATATAGGTATTATAGCATTCAATTTTATCCCAAAATATAGCTATTTCTAATTCTAATGTTGGCTCCAAGGGTAAAATATCCCTTGTTCTATCTTTTCCTCCTTGGTATTTGCAAATAAAAATATGGCAAGCAAGGCAAACAAATATGCACTCTTTCCTTTTAAATTGGACGGCATGCAAACAAATATGGCTGCAGGCAACGCTGTCCATGCCACCAGACACGATGGCTGTCTCACGCAAGTAATGAAGGGCAAATTAGACTTCTAAGCATTCTCCTTAAACTATCTAAAAAAAACTCATAAGCTATACATATTCTAGGATGGAGGGAGTACACTAACCTTGCTCACAGTTTCCACGTGTTGCTTGTTTAATTGGGGCGCTGGTGGCTAAGGTAGCACCTTCTCTAGACTTGCTAATGTAGGAATACGCACGCCGAAGCCTCAAAGCAGCACTGTATGAAATATCTCCAGGATAATGCCTGTCAGTCCCGGCATTTTCTATGTCCTCAACATTCCTTTCAATCACTAGCGAAAAGAAGAGCGATAGTTTAGGGAAGATGAAAATTCCTCTTGCAAATTCACTTTAGCATTTTTGGAAAAGAGAAAAAAGGAGAAAGACTTACGTTGCACAGTGTGGTTCCCAGTCATTGGCTGTTCATTTGGAGCACAGGCGGCAGGTGTAGCCTGAGTTGTAGACGGACAGCCATATGATGATCCTTCCAATGGATTTTCTATGTCATTGTTGACATTCCTTGGAGGCCTCTCTAGAATGCCAGCATGGGTGAGCAAAGCCCACCAGTGTGTTATAAACTCTCCTCCTTTTGTCAATGTGTCGATATGCTCCTTCACATTTTCTGAAGGTGCGACATAGAGCAACATCTCCGCCCAGAAATCTGCAAGCAGTTTCCAACACTTGTCAGCTTCCATCTCCTCGAGCTGCCTCGCCAACTTCATCCCCCTCTGGAAGATGGATGTTTCTGTTGATTCAGGCAAACTTCTCAAGGCTTCATACTTGTCTTCCACTTTCCGCAGAAATTTTGCAGCTTCCACTGCGACTGCATCAAACACAAGGCTAGAATCATAATGGTGCCCAGGAAGCAGCTTTGGTGCTGAGACCACCAGGTACGCACAGTACTTGGACAGTATGGTGGCTATGTCAAGATGTAACTTCAGTGCTCCCCCCAACTCTAGGGGAAAGACATTTCAATGTTTGCACCTCGCAGTAACACGTTGCAATGTGCCAAGTCAAAATTATGTGTGTCTGATTCTCCTTGTCCAGGTAAGAGTTGATGCCTGAGTCTGAGAGCATATTGTGCCTGCAAGCCCATAAGAGGTCATTCGCTTCATTGTACACTAATGACGATTCTCCATTCGCTAGGATACCCTGTGTACGCTGGAGGGAGTGGACAAGTGCCTTTTTTACTTCTACAGGTAACTTGATAGCCGCAGGTTTCACATGTTTTCTGCGGATACGTTGTGCATGAATATAGTCTTTGTTTGTCTCACAAAAATGCCCAAAGTTTGGAGACGATAGAAGACCACAATGCATAAACCTACAAAGCCTTCCCTTACATCGACTCTGCTTGTAGTTGTAACTAATCACTGATTCAAGCAAGGAGTATTGCCCAAGTTTATTCTGGTAGTAGTATTCGCTTGACCTTGACCTGGAGATACCAATAATCATGACAAGAATAATCTCCCTGAATCTCCTGCAGCAGATCTGTTGAAGAAGTTTCATGCAGACGCTTCTCCTTGTGCTCAATGCTTGTTCTCGAACATAATGGCAAACAAAGAATACTCTGCCCCAAATGGTGCTCCAAAAAGTAATACTTGGATAAACTCAAGCAAAGCAATGCATGTTAGTATCAGTATTGTGATAATAACGTCAAACATTGTTGTGTCCTTGAATTCAGACCCATTCCGATTAGAAAGAACACCGGCTGTCAGCTCGTAGATTTTCACGAGAAATTAAGCTGGCTGATGCTAAGGACCAAATTGTTGAAACCCTTTTAGATCCATAGTAAAGAACAGCATACTTGGTGAAGAAGAAATCATACATAAAAGTTAGCTCAATCTCAATCACTCTGAAGATCCTGTTGTAATTGAAGGTTCCGTCCTCATTCTTTGACAAAAGCCCCTTGAAGACAAAATCATGTGTCTTTCGCTGTGAAGACTCAGCACACACAAACCCAAAGAAGCGCCTTCTCGCAGATGGAAAAGAGAGAAGGAAAGGCATACATCCTTCAGCTCGGAGCTTAGTTCATTGCACAGCCATATCTTCTCTATGTCAATGATTTGAGCACCATCCAATGTCAATTCCATTGCATATGACATCCTTGCTTCCAATTTTGACTCATCGAGGGGCCAATCAACTAAGTAATGATAACCTTTCATGCTGGTTGGATCATAAGATGGGCCACTGAGTGTTCCTCATACATGTAGTCGGCAACCATTTTGTTCAAGTTCCATGATCCGGTTGCTAGCTGGTATGCACATAATCTTTGCATAAATTTCAAAGAAGCTAATACACTCACCCAGAAAATTAGGGTGTCATTAGGGTTGTTAAGTTGGGCGACATACATTTGGACAGAAAGAAACAGAGAAAGCAAATTTGTTCGTTGGCTGTTGTCGTTGAGACAATAAGCTGTAATAGAGTCGGCAGAACCAAAGAGGATATACAGGGATGAGGCCCAAATGGAGTACATGCTGCTCTTCACTGTAGATGAGTACATTGAACCAAGTGTGTATGATAGCAGGGACGAGGACAAAGCGTATGAAACCATGACACCATTCTGTAGGAATGAGTTTCTCGCCCGGCGGCGCAAGGGCCCCAAGGTGGCCATGAACAACAGGCTGATTGCAGACGATACGACAAGTACCTCAATTTTTTTAGAGCTCATCAGAGAGTTTGCCAATGCTACCGCAAAGCTTGATATATAACCAAATGAAAACTGCGGAACAAAACAGAACACATGTTGAACTTCATGAGTAAACAGGCTGGAACAGAAACACTGAATATGACTAAAGGCTCCACAGGTCTGGAGCAATATTTTAAATCACTTAGCTTCATTATTAACTCCTATCACAATTCACAAATAAGAATGTTCCAAACAGTAATAATTGATGGTCTTGGAGATAGAGCTATGACCATTATTTCCTTCTGTAACACATTTACAGAAATGAATAGTGTTATTTAAATTCTGAGACTCTAGCAAGAGCAAGGGAAAGAAAGCATCTCCCCTCATCATGATCAATTATTGCAGGAGAACGTAATCAGTTTTTTTTCTTAGAGGGCAAAGAAGAGATGTAACTTTGTTTGTCAGTCACAGCTGCATACCGTGTGGTTATCCATCCCCTGGATGTATCGACGAACTGATCTCCTTTCCTCCCTCCCCCTAAGCCTGTGTGTGCTCCAGATGAGGCAGATGGCAGGGGTGCACTCTGGCCTTGAACAGGACACACTTTATACAAGCACCTACTGCAGCAGACACAAATTAACTCAAGTCATCTGCTTCAAAGGTGTGCCAAGACGATAGGGATCACCTGTGCCTAAGATAACCTCCACTAATAAAACTGAAGGTCCATTCTCCGCTAATAAAGTATGGTCTAATCAATGATCTGATTTGTTGATGTCTATGTTCTGTTGCAATATACAAATATATTTGGTAGTATTTTCTACTTAGGAGAATTAGACACGCTAGCTTCTTATATTGGCTTGACATTGACCAAGAAGACTCAGAGACAAACAACAAAATATGAAGTCGTAAAGCATTTAGTTTTTTTTTCCCGGCCGGCCGGCCACGGCTTGACCTGAGCGACCCTTCTAAGTACTACTAGACTACTAGTGCTAGTTGCTGCACTGCCCTTGCTTACCACCATCTAATAGCAATGGTCGACAACTTCACTAGCAACCATCTCAAACTTGCCGTGCAGTAGCAGAAGCCAACAAGCTAATTCATTGCATCTGCATCCCCGGCCAGCCTCCCGATTGTTTTTAAGCTCGTCCCTACTGCCTTAGCTTTCGGCAGGCTGCGGCAGAGCGACTATGACCATGATACGGCGAGACTTGAGAGACAATGGGGCCACTACTGTAGTCTCCATGAGCACCGTCTCCTCAACTCTTCTCCTCCTTGGCCATGTGGTGTCAGGGATGGTAGGCCTCCAAACCAAGGTGTGGGCCGTGTGGTTCATATGGTTTGCCCTGCTATACCCGCTTCAGTCTATCCTTGTGAGAAGGCACCGTTGCTCGGGCCACTGGCTTGTCCAGTACGGTGCAATGGCGGCCTACTATCTTCCCACTCCTCTCATGTTTTATGCTGTCAATGCTGTGTGCTCCGCCTCCACATCCCACTTCGATGAATCATTTCCTGATACCGTGGTGCTAGCCCAGATATGTCTTTCGATGACCCTGTTCTTATCACCAACTACAGCCATATCGTGTCACTTGAGCAACATGAGAGCCTATTCTCTTGGCGATGGTCCACTCGATCGCTGGCGGTTTGTCGTGTCTCGGCCGGTTACCAAAGCTTTCCAAGCTACACCTCGCCCCTAACAACCTGTCTGGGCCCCTCCCTGAGACACTGTGGAACTTGTCGTCTCTAACGGCACTATCTGTGCATGGAAACAATAATCTGAATGGGACCATACCTCCAAATGCCTTTGATAACATTCCTCGTATCCAGTCCCTTTTCATGAGCATCAACCAGTTTCATGGGCATATCCCCAGTTCAATAGCTAATGCTTCCAACCTTAGGTCCTTCCAGCCTGCACAAAACTATCTTAGTGGCACTCTGCCTTCTAACCTCCAGGAGGGTTGCAAGGTCTCCAGTCGCTAGCTCTATTTTCCAATTTGCTACAAGTTAATGAGCCCAAAGATTGGAACTTCATGACCGCATTGGCAAATTGCTCGGAGTTACTAAGTTTGCAATTAGATTTAAATGATTTTGTTGCAGAGCTTCCTTCGTCAGTCTCGAATCTATCCACTACACTACGAACATTAACCCTCAGCCGTAATCGAATTTCTGGGGTTCTACCACAGAACATCGGTAACCTTGTAGGGTTAGAAACTCTTGCACTAGAACTTAGCAACCTAAGTGGACCACTTCCTTCATCGTTGAGTATGATTCCCAACCTACAATATTTGTCTCTGTACTCCAATAATTTTTGGGAGATCTTCTATTGATTGGAAATCTAACTCAGCTAAATTATCTGTATATTGGATATAATTCCTTCAATGGTACTATACCCAAAACACTGGGAAATCTGAAATCATTGCTGGAATTTGATCTCGCTAATAATAAGTTAACAGGTAGTATTCCTACTAATTTGTTACAAATTCCCTCACTTGCAGTCGAACTGCATCTGCAACATAATCTTTTGGAAGGACCAATTCCACCTGAAATTGGTAATTTGAAAAGTGTTTCCATCTTCCATGCTGAATCAAACAGGTTGTCGGTGAAATCCCAAGCACCCTTGGTGAATGCCAGCTGCTCCAGAATCTCCATCTACAAAATAATTTCTTGAGGGGCACTCTTCCAAATTCCTTAATTGGGCTCAAAAATTTGGAAATTCTTGATCTATCAAACAATAGTTTTTCAGGGCAGATACCCAAGTTTCTGGGGAACATCACCACACTTATCTACCTGAATATCTCCTTCAATAACTTCACTGGTGAAGTGCCAACTTTTGGTGTTTTCTCAAATGCTAGTGCATTTTCAATCCATGGGAACCCTAAGCTTTGTGGTGGTATCTTTGACCTTCATTTGCCTCCATGTTCTTCTAAATTGTCAAAGAAGAAGGCAAAGAAAATCCCAGTGACACCAATTGTTCTTTCTGTCATTGCAACGACAAGTGTCCTTTCATTTATCTATATCTACCTTACTTGGAACAAGAAACGATCAACCAGAAGAAACCCTTCAGCAGCACCCATGCAGACCCACCCACTAATCACTTACTACGCAATTAGCAAAGCTACAGACGGTTTCTCAACAGCAAACCTGCTAGGTGCTGGGACCTTCGGCACTGTATATAAAGGAAATCTAGATGGACATAGCGAGGAAAGTGCAAGTTTTGTTGCTGTAAAAGTACTAAAACTTCAAGCCCCTGGAGCAGTAAAAGTTTCATTGGAGAATGCGAGGTCATGCGGAACATACGACACCGGAATCTTGTTAAGACAATCACAGCTTGCTCAAGCATTGATTTGAAAGGGGTGGACTTCAAGGCAATTGTATTTGATTTCATGCCCAATGGTAACTTAGAAGGCTGGCTTCACCCTAGCGCAGATGTCGAGTTGGGGAGAGGCACTTGAGCCTCCTCAAAGGGTGAACATACTCTTTGATGTGGCTTATGCATTGGAATACCTTCATTTCAATGGCCCAACACCTATTGTACATTGTGATCGAAGCCAAGTAACGTGCTTTTGGATATTGATATGGTGGCACATGTTGGGGATTTTGGACTTGCCAAGATTCTTGCTGAGGGATGCTCATCTTTCCAACCATCAGTGAGTTCAATGGGATTCCGAGGGACAATTGGTTATGCTC